>OZ005659.1:243311546-243664046 GCA_963930645.1 Salticus scenicus
CTTCAAATGATTAGCACTTTAATGACTACATATTTTTCTATTTTTATTTGTTAACCCCGACTGTCGGCGTTTCTTTAAAACGTTAGATTATTTAAGACAGACACATGCACACATGCACACAGAGAAAGTTTTCTGAAGTAATTTTTGGCGTTGACAATGTGTGAAAAAGGGAGATACAGCAAAATTTTTTGATTTTGAGAAATTTATAGACAAACTTCTGATTTTATATATCAAGGAACACAACTTTTGAAATATGTAATTTTATAAACTTTAACTATATATATGTATATACTGGTTCTCATAATTATAAGTACACCCGTTTTTCTATATTAACTAAACACTGAACACTATTATTTAAACAAATATATTTTTTATTAATTTGAATTTCATTATTAGACTATATTTAAAAAGTTTTATCGTTTTTCTATCTTAAAAAAAATATGGTCTAAAAGATGATTTTTTAGGTGTTCACAATTATAAGGACAGCTCGAATCTAAGTTTTTTTTTTTTTTCTGTTGTTGTTTAGTTATTCTTTAAATTAATATTTTATGGGGTCTCTTTATAGGGTGAAACAGTCAGACATTCTCTCTGGTATATATATATATATATATATATACCAAAAATAAGTTCAAAAACTGGCGTACACTCAATAGAAAGAAATTAAAACTTCTTCATACACCATAAATTTTAAATCAGCACAACCAGTTTCGAAAGGACGTAGCCTTTCTTCATCAGGTGCAAACACGTGCAACTGCCTTGGAGGCAAAAGAAAGACGCCTTGAAATGTTACCAAGTTTAAGAGCCACGCGGAAGGCATCTAGTTTAGGAGGCTATGGTATAGCTTTAGAAAACACTACTTTATCTAAAACGATTAAATAAAAAATTATGGATTGCGACATTTAAAACTAGACCTTGACTGATTTCAAAAACAAATTTAAAATTGAACTGATTAAAAATTAACCACTACCGCCTTTGAGAAAAAAAAAAAAAAGAAAAAAGACGTTATGGACCTATATTAATTTTTTGTATTTCTTTTAATATTTTGAATACATACATGTGTGTATGTGTACAAAGAATTTGCTTGTAATATTTTCCACTTCTACTAAAAGAAGTCTTATATAAACTAAATCAAAGGTTATAAACGAAATAAAATCTTTTACCGTAATAACTTCAATGAATAAAAAGAAGCCTCATTCGTAATTCCCTTGTAACTAACTTTATTTTAGGACATATTATGCTTACCGTATTTTTAGATTATCAACTCAATAAAAAGGTTTTGCTCTATGAATGATAATAAGGAATAAAATTATTATACTTATTTCCACAATAAGCCTGTAAACAAGAAAATATCGAATGTTCTTTACCAGAAAAGGTTTAGTTTTTTTTTTTTTTTTTTTTTTTATATCTATTATATATAAAGTGGGTTAAAATCTTATTAACGATTACATTTTTTTATGTTTTATGAAAAAGATTTTATTGTTTAGCATTAAGATTTTATTGTCTGCTACGTTATATTATAGGGGTCAGTTGTAAAATTCGTTGTAGATGCGATATTTCATTTTTCTAGAAACTGAAAATAAATATTTTTGCTATTGTTCTTAAAATTTCTGATGTATGTTTCTGAATTTGCAAAAGGTTACCAAAATTATTAATCAGTTTTATTATTTGGCACTTTCTTAAATCAGATTTATTATACCTATTTCTAATAGCGTTTTATAAGCTATTTAATTTATCTTAAATACGGACTTTTTAAATTTTCACTTAGTCTCTATTTCACGTGCGGCGACTGAGTTTGTTTTAAGATTTAGTTTAAGTGCCATATACATTATAGGCTGCCAGCAGAATAGCAATTTATTACTTAGTAAAGGGTTTTCAGCAGTGACTACTTTGAATATCCCCTTTTACATAAAGCAACCTTTGTACTATTATTTTGGCTATATGTATACTATAAATGATTAATGGAGATTACTATTAATATATATATATATATATATATATATATATATTAGTCAAAATAATAATTGCTGATAAAAGTTTAGTATCTATTATTCTATGTGGTCAAATGTAATCTGCATTAAAAAGAATTTGAATCGGGTTTTTATAAAATGAATTTAATATGGGAGCAAACAATGGAAAAACTCTAACTACTTGCACTCTAAAATGTGAGAGAAGAATAAAATAAAATAAAGTAGTGTATAAAACATAAGCTGTATCGATTGAGCATATTTGATACTTTGTCGATAGCCTCCTAAACTAGATGCCTTCCGCGTGGTTCGGAAACTTGGCAACAGTTGAAGCGGTAGACAACGCCACCTGGTACAGATTGTGCGACTTTTTTATTCAACTGCCACCAATAATTTTAAGAAGTGATCTTCGATTCTATTCACCTTTATGTATATCAAATCCCACTTAAAATTTTTTTTGGTTGCTGTTGAATAAAAAATCGCGCAATCTGTACCAGGTGGCGTTGTCTACCGCTTCAACTGTTGCCAAATTTCCGAGCCACGCGGGAGGCGTCTAGTTTAGCTATGCTTTGTCATACTATGCATAAAAAGACTTTTGAAAATTCTAACCACAATTAAACTCGGTACATTAATAATAATATTTTATTATTATTATTATTTAGAAACTGCGAGTTGAATTAACTATATTCAGTTGTGTAAAAATATTTAAATGTTTCAAAATTCTGGTAATAAATATTTGTCTTCTAAAGAAACAGAAAATATACATTGGAAAAATACATTGTATATCCATCGTATCCTTTTTAAAGATATTAAATCTGAAGGAAAAAAAATTAACTTTAAAATCAAAGATTTATAGTTAACATAAAAACAATTAACAAAGGAAATAAACATTTATGAAATGAAGTGATATATTTTATTGTTAAAACTTCTTATCGTTAACCCTTTGCCGGCTCTAAACATTTTGCCTATTTTACGGACTCTTTTATTCAACTGTCATCAATAAACTTGAGGAGTGATATGTGCTATACATAATAGACGAATAACCTTAACAACTGAATCAACGATACAGTTTCTGTCCCCTCTGCTTCAGAAATGAAGAAAATAATGAGTATCTGCAGTTATTTAGATGTACATTCAAAGCCAGAGATGAATAAAACAATGTATATAATCTCGACAAATTTTTAAACAATATGGGGCTGAAAAAGACAGTAAAAGATATCCGTCCACCCCCCCCCCCCCCCACAAAAAAAAAAAAAAAAAAAAAAAAAAAAAAATCATATTTGTGCTTGATTTTTATCCTAATGGATGTAAGTTAGTAGTATTTTTACAGGAAATGGAAATAATAATTGACGACAGGGAAAACATTGGCCAGTTTTGCATTTTTTTATGAATCTTTTTTACAAGAAATTCTTTTAACACGAAAAAATATTTCGGTCCCCTCAGTTTCGTGTTAAACGTTTTTCACTGTATTTAAGGTATCATTAGTAGAATTTTACATTCATTCGGAATTAGCATATATAGTTGCGCTCATCACTGACTGACTCTGTCATTCTGTCTGTGTGTGAATGCAAGTTGCCACCTAATTTTCATACTTTATTTAATTTTAAAAAAATCTAATTGTCCGATAGATAAGCTGTTTAATCCGACGGATTCAGAAAAATCGCCCCTTTCATTTAGTACCTTATTTGTAACGAATTTTGGATTAGATTTTTTAAAATTAATTAAAATAAGAAAATAGACCTAGCTTTAAAATAGACATTTACATTTTTAATTGTTGCCTTTTTTTTTTTTTGAAATGAAATAAGCTTTCACGTGAAAAAAAAATTATAAAATATTAAATTTGCATCTATATGATGACGTGATGATCTAAAAAAGGAAGTTTATAAAAATAATAATAATAATTTTAAATTTCAAAGGTAACGAAGAGATAAATAAAGTGCGAAATTTTCACACGGGCTTGCTAGCAAATGAATTACTTGAAGTGAAAAATAAGTAAAATGAAATGATCATTTTTCAACGGGCACCTTAGTCGCCCGACAACTAACTAGTTATACTTTAAAATCATGTAATACTATTTAAAATGTCCATTCCCGGAATAGAAATATTAATTCTTTGAGTTTAGATACAACGGGAAAAAATGGCATTGGAAATAGAAAAAAAATCCTTACTAAATCAATGATAAAGCACGTTCCGAGTGAGTAAAAGGAAAGATATAATCTTTTAACACAAAGGTTGCCCTTATTGTAAAGTCTGTGTAAGATAAGAGGTCAAAGATTTTTAACAACTATTCTTTCGAAGATTTCAGATAATTGTTTTTCTACTGTGCAAAAAGTGTTAAAAGTCAAACGTAAATAAAATAGAGTGATATACTGCCTTTGTAATGTTAAATATATGTTATTTAAATTCGCCATAGTGTGTCCGAATTGATTATTTTTTCAAAACTAGTGCATATTTGCCAACCATCTCATTATGAACCGTACAATTTTTAGTACCTGCCTTTTTTTTCACACCAATAATTTTTTAGAGCAATTTTAGCCTTATTTAATCGTAACAACATTTGGAGAGAATAACTCTAAAAATGTAATGGTGTGAGAAAAGGGGCGTTTTTTCAGGGGGCGTTAACAATTGTACGGTTATTAATGAGGTGGTTGGCAAGTACGCTTGTGTATACATTTGCATACTTGCCAACATACTAATTAATATTCCGTAGTATTGTTAGCGCAGTCTTCTCCCCCCCCCCACCCCCTTCAGTATCTTTTTAGAGTATTTTTCTTCTTATTTAACCGTAACTGCTTTTGGAGAATATTTCTCTAAAAATTTAATTGTGTGAAAAAAAGGATGGGACTAACAATACTACGGATTATTAATTAGGATGTTGGCAAGTATGCATTTGTATTTAAACCTTTGACATAAACACAAGTGGAAATTTTAATTATTTAACATTTAAATATATTTTTAACGTTAAAAAAATTAACACATACTTCTTATACTTCAGATAATTAGCACTTTAATGACCACATATTTTCCTATTTTTATTTGTTAACCCCGACCGTTAGCGTTTCTTTAAAACGTTACATTATTTAAGACAGACACGGGTACATACACATACAGAAAGTTTTCTGAAGTCATTTTTGGCTTTGACAATGTGGGAAAAATGGAGATATCACAAAAATGTTTTGATTTTGAGAAATTTATAGACAAAAGTCTGATTTTATATATCAAGGAACGCAACTTTTGAATTATGTAACTTTATAAACTTTAACTACACACACACACACACACACACACACATATATATATATATATATGCACTAGTTCTCATAATTATAAGGACACAAGTTTTTCTATATTAACTAAACACTGAACACTATTATATAAACAAATATATTTTTTATTAATTTGAATTTCATTAATAGACTATATTTAAAAAGTTTTATCTTTTTTCTATCATAAAAGAAACTTTAAATACGGTCAAAAAGATGATTTTTCAGGTGTTCACAATTATAAGGACAGCTCGAATCTTAGTATTTTATTTTTTTAGTTATTCTTTAAATTAATATTTTATGGGGTCTCTTTTTAGGGTGAAACAGTCAGACATTCTCTCTGGCATACACATATATATATACATTTTTTTTTTTTAATATTCTGTTTCAATACCATTTCATACAGCATAGATGATATTCTGAATACATTTAAACTATTTAAAATTGCTTTCCACTTGCATGCACTTTTCTAATATGATAAGTTAAGGTTTTTTCAACTTTTAAGCCACGGGAAAGGCAATAATACAGATGTTACTTTCTTCGAACTATTTCCTATTTCTCTAGAAGTAGAGCAAAAATGTAAGTCTTGTTGAAAAAAATTTTATTACCCTCCAAAATCTAACAAAAATCTGATAATTCCATGTTTAAAATTTGCGGATATTCTCTTGATATCCATAATAACAGAAAAAATTACTAAATTCATTCTGCCTTCAGTAGAAACAGCACCCCAGCATAGATCCACCTTTAAAATGCCCGATTCATATCTGCTTTTAAAAAATCTCATCTGTCTTTCGCTAACTTCAGATCGTGTCAGTAACTGTTAAAACCATTTAGTTAATCAAGAATAAAATGTTTTTCATCCGAAAATGCAACATTTTACCATTTAATATTGTCTTTATTCAACTTTAACACAGACGTTCTTTCCCCCATTAAATGCTTATTGATTATTACAGGATTTTTACTCCTTTTAACATATTATTAATTATTTTAAACATGCATAAATGTGGACCCCAACCTTTCGTTAAAAATTACGAGCAAATTCAGCAGCAGTCATTATGAATAGAACAGTAAGAGGAATTATGAGTCTTCGATCTCTGTAAAACAACTCTGATTTTGCATCAGATCTCTCTCCTATCGAAGCAGCAGTTCAATGTTTGATCACATTTCCTGCAGCAATTTTAGATCTTCGAATTTCATTAGAAATTCGGCGGATTGAAATTATCCTTCCACTTAAAAAACACATTTATCATATTTCACTACATGAACGTTCTTTTTTTTTTCTATGAAGTGTCAGTAATGTCCGTCCAAGAAAAATTGAAGGCTTATATATGAATTAATCTAGCCCAGTAGTTAACAAATTCACATGTCAACTGTAATTTATCCGCAAGTAAGTTAAATAAAACGAAAAAAATCTTGATTGTCCCTGTAATTATGAACATCTAAAAACGTGGAAAAAAATATTTTGCATAATTTTTTATTAATTTTGTTTCAGATTAAAAAAAATTATAGCAGTTTTGGTTTTTTGAATACTAGATGTATTAAGTGCACTTAGTATAATCTTGTTCACAATTATTTTTACATTAGTTATTTCAAAACATTATTATCAAACATTATTATCAAACAAGTGTCCTTATAAATATGAGAAGGAGTGTATAACCATAGCCTCCTAAATTAGATGCCTTTCGCGTGGCTCTTAAACTTAGCAACCGTTCAAGCGGTAGACAGCGACACCTGGTACAGATTGTGCGACTTTTCTATTAAACTGTTACCAATAATTTTAAGATTTTATATATGATATATATAATCGACGTTCCTTCGATTCTATTCGGCTTTATATATATATCAAATCCCACTTTTAAAAAATTTTTGATGGCTGTTGAATAAAAAAATCGCGCAATCTGTACCAGGTGGCACTGTCTACCGCTTGAACTGTTCCCAAGTTTAAGAGCTACGCGGAAGGCATCTAGTTTAGGAGACTATGGTATAACTTTAGAAAACACTACTTTATCTAAAACGATAAAATAAAAAGTCATGGATTACGACATTTAAAACTAGACCTTAACTGATTTCAAAAACAAATTTAAAATTGAACTCGTTAAAAGTTATCTATTACGGCCTTTGAGGGGAACAAAAAAAAAAAAAAAAAAAAGACGTTTATGGGCTTATATTAAGCTTATGTATTTCTTTTATTATTTTGCATACATACATGTGTGTGGTGTGTATAAAGAATTTCATTGTAATATTTTTCACTTCTACTAAAAGAAGTTTTATATAAACTAAATCAAAGTTTATAAACGAAATAAAACCTTTTACCGTAATAACTTCAATGAATAAAAAGAGGCCTCACTCGTAATTCCCTTGTAACTAACTTTATTTAAGGACATATTATGCTTACGAGATTTTTAGATTATCAGCGCAATAAAAAGGTTTTGCTCCATGAATGATAATAAGAAATAAAATTATTGTTATTATGTCCACAATAAGCCTGTAAACAAGAAAATATTGAATGTACTTTATCAGAATATGTTTAGTTGCTTCTTCTGTTTTTTTTTTTTTTTTTTTTTTTTTTTTAATCTATATATAAAGTGGGTTGAAATCTTATTAACGACTACATTTTTTTTATTTTTATGGAAAAGATTTTATTGTTTAGTATTAAGATTTTATTGTCTGGTACGGTGTATTATAAGGGTCAGTTGTAAAATTCGTTGTAGATGCGATATTTCATTTTTCTAGAAACGGAAAATAAATATTTTTGCTATTGTTCTTAAAATTTTTGATGTTGTTTCTGAATTTGCAAAAGGTTACCAAAATTATTAATCAGTTTTATTATTTGGCACTTTCTTAAATCAGATTTATTATACCTATTTCGAATAGCATTTTATAAGCTAATTAATTTGTCTTAAATACGGACTTTTTTAATTTTTACTTAGTTTCTATTTCATGTGCGGCGAGTGAGTTTGTTTTAAGATTTAGTTTAAGTGCCGTATGCATTATAGGCTGCCAGCAGAATAGCAATTTATTAGTCAGTAAAGGGTTTTCAGCAGTGACTACTTTGAACACCCCTTTTATATAAAGCAATCTTTGTAGTATTATTTTGGCTATATGTATACTATAAATGATTAATGGAGATTACTATTAATATATATATATATATATATATATATATATTAGTCATAATAATAATTGCTGATAAAACTTTAGTATCTATTATTCTATGTGGTCAAATGTAATCTGCATTAAAAAGAATTTGAATCGGGTTTTTATAAAATGAATTTAATATGGGAGCAAACAATGGAAAAACTCTAACTACTTGCGCTCTAAAATGTGAGAGAAGAATAAAATAAAATAAAGTAGTGTATAAAACATAAGCTGTATCGATTGAGCATATTTGATACTTTGTCCATAGCCTCCTAAACTAGATGCCTTCCGCGTGGTTCGGAAACTTGGCAACAGTTGAAGCGGTAGACAACACCACCTGGTACAGATTGCGCGACTTTTTTATTCAACTGTCACCAATAGTTTTAAGGAGTGATGTATGATATATATAATCGATATTTCTTCAATTCTATCCGCCTTTTATGTATATCAAATCCCATTTAAAAAAAATTTTGGTGGCTGTTGAATAAAAAAGTCGTGCAATCTGTACCAGGTGACGCTGTCTACAGCTTTAACTGTTGCCAAGTTTCCGAACCACGCGGAAGGAATCTAGTTTAGGACGATATGCTTTGTTATACTATGCGCATGAAAAGTCTTTTGAAAATTCTCACCACAATTAAACTCGGAACTTATTTATCGTTTAATAATAATAATAATGATAATATTTTAATAATATTATTATTTAGAAACTCTGAGTTGAATTAATTAACGGTATTCCGTTGTGTAAAAATACTTAAATGCTGTAAAATTCTAGTAATGAATATTTGTCTTCTAAAAGCAACAGAAAATACACATTGCAAGAATGCATTGTATAGCTATCGTATCATTTTTAAAGATATTAAATCTGAAGAAAAAAAACTTTTAAGTTCAAAATCAAAGATATGTAGTTAACAAAAAGCAATTAACAAAATAAATAAACATTTATGGAATGAAATGATATATTTTATTATTAAAACTTCATATCGTTAAACATTTGCCGGGTCTAAAGCTCTAAAACGCTCTAAACTTGTTACCTGTTTTATTCAACTGTCACCAATAATTTTGAAGCGTGATATTTACTATACATAATGGACGAATAACCTCCGAAGTAATTAGGCATAGCTGCCAATATTCTTATTTAATCCGCAATACTTTTAGCCCCGCCTTTATTTCGCACCACTTTATTTATAAAAAAATTGTCTCCAATATATAACTTCAATAAAATAAGACAAAATTGCTTTTCAAAAATAAGAGGTACGAAATAGAGGCGGGGCTAAAAATATTCCGGAATAAATTAAAATATTGGCGGCTATGAATTAGGCAACCGTTACAGTTAAAATTTAGTCGTGAATATTGAATAAAAAAGTCCGCGTAAATTTGGCAATACTGATCAGAGGAGGGAAACTGAATTGGGCCATCAAAGGGTTAAAAATACTATTTACATTTAACAATATTTAAAATTACATTAATACAAAAAAAAAAAAAAAAAAAAAAGAACTTGTATTGCCGTTGAATGTAAGAATGCGTCGCTATATATTACAAGAAAAGGAATTGAATATATATATATATATATATATATATATATTTTGCTTTAGAAAATTCATGGAAACGAAAAATCGGATGTAATTTGAATGTAATCGAAAACTTTATTAAAAGAAAAAAATAGAAAATGTTTATCGTAGTACGATATTCTCGTATCTTGTGTGTTTTCTGAAGCTTATGTGTTTTGCGTTATGCAACTCTAAACAATTCTGAATGTTTTTCGGATATATTGGAAAAAGATCAAGGTTTTAATGTTATTGAAATACTTAGGCGTAGCGGGAACAGCAAAATTATATTTTATTGTTTCTTTTTGCTGTGTGTAATAAAACAAAATATTATTTTGGAATAAACGATTCATACATTTTTTGGTTTTAGAGCAATTTTTTCGTGCAATTTAAAGACTGGTGAAATAAATCACTATGCTTTAAGTTTCGTGACTTTTTCCCGAGAAGTATTCAAATCAAATCCAAGTTATTTCACAGTATGTACAGTACATAGAATTCATTATTTTAGGACATTACTCGATATATCTTATTATATTTGTATTCAAAGTTTATATATTTCTCCGTGTGGTATTTAGATTTGTATTTATAATACAATGGAAAACGGAAAATTCTAATATTGTGAATAAAAAACTTATTCATGAAAGAATAGTAATATGGGAGTTTATTTCATTTTTTCAGTAGTAATAATAAAATATAGTCTCGTTTATCTAAACAAATATTTCTATATGTATAGTTTAAATAGAAAATAATAATAATAATACATAGCAGTGATTTCAGATGAATTAGATGCGACTCGATGAATATTTATTCTTTAACCAAAAAATTAAGAAATTAGATAGATATATATATATTATATCACAGTCTATTTAAGCATACCTGCCAACAATTTATTTCGTAATTTATTCCATTATTAGTACCCGCCTTCTTTTCCCACCACTCTTTTTGTAGAAAATGTTCACCAATATGTAATTACTATTACATAAGATCATACATGCCAGCATCCTAATTAATATTCCGTAGTATTGTTAATCCCGCCTTTTTTTCACACCAGTATTTTTGGAGAATAATATTCTCCAAATGTCATTGCCATTAAATAAGAAGAAAAACTCTCTAAAAAAATACTGGTGTGAGAAAAAAAGCGTGCTAACAATATCATGGAATGTTAATTAGGATGTTAGCAGGTATGCATAAGAACACCGATACACTTCCAAAACGTGGTTTGAGAAAAAGGGCCGATATTAAAAATGCTAAGGAATAAATTAGGAATGTTCGCAGGTGTGTTTTAAGTTTGACATGCAGTTTAGTCCCCAATTTTTTTACACAACACTTTTTTTATACATTAATTTTCTCTATTATGCAATTATAGTTAAATAAGGAGAACTATCACTCTTTCAAAACAGTGGTGCAAAAAAGAGGCGGGTACAAACAATGCTATGAAATGAAACAAAATATGGCAACTCAGTTTGTTTTCTACACATGAAAATTTGTACCTGTGTAAGCAGTTTAAAAAAACATTTCAGAGGTTTTTGAAAAAAAAAAAAAAAAAATTTAATACAAACTGAAATAGTTAACGGAAGTACTACAATGGATTTAATTTTATTCATTAAGTAATTACTTTTAATTTCTCTTATAAATTGTGATAAAAATGCACTTGATTGAGATTCATATCTCAGTATTTATACAGAAAAAGAAACTTTTTGAATGTTGTTTCGTATTTCATTTATAGACATAAATGTTTAATGATGTATTTTTATTTTTATATATTCAAAATATTCTTTTCATTTAAGATAAATAAATAATAATAAAAAAAGGTTGAATACATATATAATCTGGTGTGCAACAACCACATGACTTCCAATAAACACTAATATGCATATAAAATACTATTTTTGGATATACCGTGGTCAAAAAACATAAAACACACCTAACTGATTACACACTTATTTTCCTGTTAGTAACCAACGAATACAACTTTCATAAAGACATCAAAAACAGACTTACAATATACATATGTATATATATATATATATATATATGTATATATATATATATATATATAATTTGAAATTTTATAGTACTATTGTAACACTCAGCAGACAAAAGATAGATGAAAATACCAACATAAAATAAATTTTAATTGAGATTTATGTCGATTAAAATTATTCACAGTATTAAATTAATTATTCACAGTATTGAATAATTAATTAGAGTACCAATGATTAGTAAAACAAGTTAAAGTACTTACGCAGAAGAGAAATGACACTAACATAACACATAAGCTGAAAGGTGAGAGAATTTGCAAAAACTATGGATTATTAGTAACAGTCAACATTTGAGAAAAAAAAGAAAAAAAGATAAAATCACCAAAGAGTTCCGTTAAAAGAAAAGAAAAAAATAGAATTCATGAATTGAAAATTGGAATTTTAAATGCTGAAAAATAGAAATGTACACTTCAGGAAACTTGCATTTCTATCAGCATTTGCAAGATTTCGTAAGACTGTATATATATGTATAAAGACTTTTTTTCTTCCTTTTTTTTCTCTCTCTCTCTTTTAAGACCCGAGATCTAAAACTGACCTACCTAACCAGGAAGTCTATCGATTTTCCTATACTAAGAAACGAATGCGAACAAAATAACATCGAAAAACGGGGTTTAGGTAGCAAATTCGAAAAAAATCGTTAAAGCCATTTCTCAGACGCTGATTTTCGATCCCACTGCCGATTTTTTCTTAAAACTTACCAAACTCATCTTTAACGAGGAAACCAACTAATATACACAAAAGGACTCTAAAAAGTTGTTCATATGGAGAGTTTGAAGAAAAGTCAAACTTTTTACAAGCAACTGTTGGCAAGTATCTTTCAGAATAAATTTTCGAAAGTCTAATAAATGCCAAATATTTTATATTCTGTTTATGTTTTATTGAATAACTTATTATTCACGTATACTAAATTAAGTTTCGAAATTCTTCATTTTCATTACTGGTACTGTAAAATAGTCCATATTTGCCAATTTTTATAATATATTCCGGAACCTTGCTAAAAAGAAAAAAAAAATATATATGTACTAACAATGCTACAGAATAAATTAGAAATTTTGGCATATCTAAATGATTACAATGATTATACCATAACTGCTTAACTTATTCACTCTCTCGCTAAGACATTACTGAGTGTGTTTTTAGTGAAATAATTTTTATAGAATTCATTATTTACAATTTGGCACTGACAAAATCCCTACTACTTAAAATAAAATAATAATAATAATAAAATAAAAATAATGAATAAATAAAATAAAGAATATTATTACCAAACATTCGAACAAAAAATAATCATGATTTTAATCCATAACATTTATGATAAACATATCACGTTGGATCTTAATTAAACACAATACACGTGCTCTTCTGACCCTCCCAAGCAATTTATCTTCATTGCAAGTAGAGCCACGTCGCCATTTAATGTTCCGATGAATTAACTTTTAAAATGGCGAACTTTGATGCGATTAGCTACTCATCATATTTAAAAGTGACATTTTTAAGAGGAGGGGATTCTCTTGAGTTATATAAAATTTCGATGTATTTAAATAATTTCGCTGTGACAGATTCTAGAGATATTTTTGCTTTAAAAACTACTTTGTGCTTGAAGTGTTTTTACTGCTGCACATAATAATAATATGTAACTGTAAATATCGAAGCAGATAATTGCGTTTGTTCTACATATTGAATTCAATTCATTTTTGGTAAACTGGGTGTTGGAGGTTAATAGAAGTAAGTGAAATTCTACGTGGATATCATCGGCAGAAATGATCTTCTTATAAAACGTTTTTATTTCAAAAGTTAATTTTGTGGTATAAATTAACCATTTTCGTTATGTATTAAAAAAAAAAAAGAAGAAAAAGAAAAACTAGTATGTTGTGACCACCCCGAAACATTCTTCTATGCTTTCCTAGTATTCGTTTCCAGTATTCGTAAATGTTAAATGCAACCTTTATTAGCAAGAAGAATTCACCAAGAGTTGGAAAAACATTAATGGACAATATTCCTGTGACGTCACCGTAGGTAAAATCGCCGAACACGTGGCCGATATTTTGTAAACAAATTAGATTCAAGATGACATTTTATTGTTATGCATAACATTTTTCTAAATATTTCTACAGTGAAACTTAATAATAATGTTCAAACAAGAACAAAAGAGAAATGTAAACAACTGAATCGAATGATAAAGTTAAGACTATTCCATATCGTAAAATTGCAGAACATTTTATGTATACACACACACACATACATACATATATATAATGAAAAAAAGATTAATAAGAACATTTTATACACACACACATATATATATAGACATCAAAGCTTAAATAATTAGAATTTCAATCACTTTAATAAAGGAATTTATTAAATGGAACATCCATTTAAATTTGTTAACATCGCCACAGTTCACACGGCAACTTTTAATATTACATATGTTGATTAATATTAAAGTATATTACTAAAACTGGATTAAAAACAAAACAAAGTTATCACTATATCACTCTTACTTCAATTTCATATAATCTGTAACTCTTAGAAATAATATTGCAAGATAAAAATTTGCAAGCCTGCAAGCCACAATGCTTTGCTATGGTAGAGTTGAGAATTGTTTACCGAAAACAGCTGATTTTTTATAGTCTCGAACCCAAAGGAGGAATATGGTCCATTAGGGCTACGATTAGTTAATATAAATTGAAAAAGTCTCATTCCCGTCATAAAAGTTATGATAGAACACGCCCAAAAATAAGATAAAAATATTTTTTAGTTTTATACTGAATATATGACTAGTAGGTTTGCAATCAGTTTAGTCTAAAATTACACAATTGAATCGCATTCTCCGTCTTTTTTTTTTTTTTTTTTTTTTCGTTAAGGCACTTTCAGGTTTGAAAAATTTCCGACATTTTTCCTACCACTATTTTTTTAGAGAAATTTTAGTGGTACTTTTATAGTAATGTGTTGTAATTAAAGAGTATAGAGATTTTTTTTATATAAAAATAGCGGTAGTGAAAAAGGTGGAAATTTCTCGTCCGAAAGAAGGAAAGAGAAGAAAACGACCACTGACTTTTTTTAGGGGCACTTAACAGGGAAGAAAAAATTCCAGCATTTTTGCTATCCCTGTGGCAGAAATTTATTATGCTTTCTGCGACAAGCTTCATCAACACCAAAATCTCTCTGCAGGAATAGTTTGTGAAGTTAATATTTACGAATTCAAAATACATTTTTTTTTTAAATAGTAAATAATATTCAGTATAACCAATGTATTTATATTTTAACTAGGCACAAATGCATATATCTGCACTATTGCAA
This sequence comes from Salticus scenicus, assembly GCA_963930645.1. Classification (NCBI taxonomy): domain Eukaryota; kingdom Metazoa; phylum Arthropoda; class Arachnida; order Araneae; family Salticidae; genus Salticus; species Salticus scenicus. The sequence continues at coordinate 243,326,798 of OZ005659.1, forward strand.
GAAAATACTCTTTTTTTTTTTTTTAAAGAAAGATGAAAATAAATCTATTGATCTTAATTACTTCAGATTTTTTGTTCACATTAATATACAACATTGTTTATAAAATATTCAATGAATTCAAACCATAAAATGCAGTAACACGTATAAAAAATAATCTACAAATTTTTTAAGGCATTTAAATCATGAAATGTCTAAATTAAACAAATGTTACAAATACTTTTAAAATTTCATTACTTTTTTTATATTAAATATATATTTTTAAATACACAAATGCACTTATTTCATAAGGTGCAAATGAAACAACTTAAAATCTAATACAGAACTCAAAATTAAAAGTAAAAATTACTATAGAATACTGAATATCATAATGAAATTTAAAAAAATTACAACATTTATAGTTTTTGAGATTATTAGAAAGATGCAAGATGACATTCTAATACACAAGATTCATTTTTTATATTATCCTATACAAAAAGCATAAAGATGTGTATTTGAAAACTGAAAAATATGATTTGACATTAAAAAATTCAGGATGTATAATTATACCATTATTTAAATACATAAAGTAAAACAGAATACAAGATCTAAGTAACACAATTATAGACAAAGCATAGTCAAAATATTTTCATAAAAATAGAGGCAAGTGAAATATTTAATTTTTAAGGAAATGTTGAAATGGGAAATGTAACAAATTTCATGGATAAAATCTATAATAGAAAATAATGATTACATATGAATGAAATAAATAGAAATCAATTAAAAATAATATTTGATATTGATATCTATACAAATAAGTAAATAAAAATAAATAAATAAAAGCATTTGCTGTTTAATTAGTATTTATTCAAAACAACTACTATTAGATAAAATTCCTTTCACTGTAAATACAAGTGTCTGAAATTCAGACACAATTGTGTCTAAAATGGGTGTTCAATTTTAAGATGCTAAAATGTGTCTTATTTATTTCAGACGCTTGAAGTATCTTAAAAGGCACATCGTTTCACACTCGAAGTGTCTGAAATTCCGCCATCTTTGATCCTGTCTACAGTGAATATTTTTCATAAATAAATAAATAAAAAGATGCGTTTTATACTGTTTACTTGTGAAAAATAGATTTTAGAATCTCTTAGAGAAAAAAAAAAAAAAAGCATTAATAATTTTTACAAAAATATTCCCCTTTGCCCGTCCCGACAATCAACGGATTCAAAGTCGAGCGTCTTCCCAATCAAGCCATCGGTACTCACCCTGTACGCTGCTTGTATATTGAAATATATTCTAGTATCCGTAAAACAAATCAAAGTTTTATGTCTTTGCAATAAAACTGTCCATAAGAAGTAAAGCTTAATACTATCTTAAATTTAATGTGTAGAGGTTTAGAGTTTTTTTTTGTAAAATGCGTAATAAATATTAAAAAATAATAGACTATGGATTTTAAACTTTTTTTTTTTTTTTTTAACTGGTATTTGCAAGAAAACAAACAATGTACATGAAACCAAAAAAAAAAAAAAAAAAAAATTGCTTTTTTACATTTTGAAGTGTAGGGAAACATAAAATAATTTTTAAAACGCGGGAAAAAAACCAATTATGCACAAAATGTTTAAGTTTGTTTAGTTACGAATTCACTTTCTTATCTACAAGTTACATGCTCCGTTTATCTTAATATTTTTTTGCATTTCTGTCTGAATTTAAGACGCTGCTATTTACAGTGTTTGCTAACAAAAAAAAAAAAAAAAAAAAAAAAAAAAAAAAGATATTCAACAAAACCTTTGGTTTGATTTTTATTCCAAATAACTATTTAATTTGCAATATTTCAATTAAAAAAATAAACATTTTTTAAAAATTCAGATGTTTCAAAAATGAAATGAACAATCTATAGAAACTAATGTTAAGAGTATTTTTGTAAATTAAATTAATATTTTTTTTAACGACTTCATATGCTTAAACAAATTTAAAGCTAAGAATTTTAATCACAATTAAAATAATTAATGATTAGTGAAGAAAAAAATTAGAAAAGTTACCAGTTTTATAACTTAACATACCCATTAATATCTATTGCTAAGACCATTTACTACATATAAAATGCTAAAAATCAAAGTATTTTTAAGATTAATTTCTTAATTTTCTATTTTTTGAAGCAAGGTAAGCATTCAGCTTCATTTTTTATTTTGCGTATAACTACAGACGTTAGAAATTTCCCCATAGTCTTCTTTCTGTATATATCTGTGAAATGTATTGCATAGTTAGAACCGAACATTAAAATTAATGCAGATTTTAAAAAATTACGTGTATGTACTACTACGCACGTATGCAAGCTTCGCACACATTAAAGAAAAAAAAATCACTAGATAAAACTAATTTGTCGTGCGTAAATCAGAAAATGTATGAAAATCGGTACAGCAGCAATCACTCATTAAAAAAAAAAAAAAAAAAAAAAAAAAAAACACTGGATGCAGCTATTTTATTATGCAGGAATCTGAAAATGCATGAAATATTAAATTCGGAAAATGGTCGCAAAGCCACATTCTTTCGAAAAAAATATTTTTGCAATACAATAAATACACACGACACGAGCGGCAGGCGCGGCGCGAAAACAAAATTTCCAGACACGAAAATGAAGTTCCGATGTAAAGAGGTTACCAGTGAAAAGTGTCGATACACCGAATCATATCACCGCATCACGAATCGCTAATGCATGCCGTATCAAAGCTAGCCCAAGTGAGTTACATCCGCTTTATCTCCTCTCCTTATTCAGGATTGAGGCGATCGTATCTGCAGAAACGAAAATTTGTTCTGCAGAACAGTTTAAAAACCATTCTTTGAGTTTTTTCTTTCTCTGTCTCTTTCTCTCTCTTTTTCTTTTTTTCTTTTTTTTAACACAATGTTAAAATTTATTTGACTTAAGTAAAATCTTTCTGCAAGAGCATTTCTGTTTCTGCGACATTGTCGCCGTGTCGCCGTGTTTCTGCCACGGGGTTTGCTATCACTGTTTTCATAGAGAAATAAATTTTTTGGTATTTTCATAGTAATGTATCGTTATTATAAATAGCCATACTTGTCAACCATCTCATTATGAACCGTACAATTTTTAATACCCGCCTTTTTTTTTTTCATACCAGTAATTTTTTAGAGTAATTTTATTTTTATTTAATCGTAATACCTTTTGGTGAGAATTAATTTAAAAATAAAGTGGTGTGGAAAAGGGGGCGTTAAGAATTGTACGGTTATTAATGAGATGGTTGGCAAGTATAAACAGGCTAAAGATATTCCTATAAAAATAACGGTATAAAATGGTAGAAATTTCTTATCCCTGAAAGTGACCTACAAAAAAAAAAAAAAAAAAGGCGGAGGGTGTTATTCCTGTCATACAGAGCTGCAATAAAGCCTTTTTTTTTTCCCTGACTTTTCCGCGATATTTATAAATAGAAGTCGTAGTCTCCGCCTTTTTATTTAGGGCACTTTCAGAAATAAGAAGTTTATGCCTTTTTCGCTATCACTATTTTTATACAATAATTTCTATTCGGTTTATTTACGACATATTACTTCAGGATGGTTACAGTCCCTTTTTTTCTCTGGTTCTTCCACCTGTGTATTTATATAGTAATTTTTTTATTTAATTGATTTTGCAAACTTACTATTAAAAATTCCAAAAGAAGCATACTAATGGAAGAATCAGGAAAAAAATGTAGCCTATCACCACCCTGTATTTTAATAATGCAATAAAGATTTCTGTAAAAATAAAGTGGTGGAAAAACAAGCAAACATTTCTGATCCTTAAAAAAAAAAAAAAAAAAAAAAAAAAGCAGCGGAAACTCTTGTTATAAAGCAGTTTTCCTCTTAATTGACTGTTGAAGCATACTGTAGAATATTGTTATATAAATATAGTCGTGGAATATTCGGGGAAAAACTACAGTATGTAGCATTCGTATTATACATTTATATCTTGCATGAGTACGTGTAAACTCTAATTAATTAAATTAAAAAAACAAATTTAAAAGCTTTGTTTGTTAAACCATAGCCTTCTAAACTAGATGCCTAGTATGGTTAAAGCACAGTAATATTCTTTTATACTATTCCCGTCCACACGGTAAATTTCATTAAAGCAGTTCTTGTAATAAATTGTTAAAGCTTAAACCAGATGAAAATTCCATTCTCCCCCCCCCCCTTGAAAAATAGAAATTTCAATTTTTCAGAAGGATATTATATTTTTTTAAAAATAATAGAAGAATATAAGTTTTTTTTTTTTTTTTTTTTTTTTTTATCACTAACACATAAACATTTTTTTCGCTTTTACTGTTAATTTACACATAGTTTGGTCTCAAAAGAGAATTTTAGATAAACTAAACATTTTCAAATTAGAAAGTTGTAATTGTGTCAAAATAATTCAGAGATTTCTTTCATACATAAAACATTACTTATTGACTTCGGATCTATACAAGAAATTCTTTTCACAATAGATTAATTTTTGACTTGATACAAGTTATTTATAGAGGTTAATTACAACAAATTTGGCAGTGTATGTTATAATAAAGTATTTTATGAAAATAAAAGCCGTGTACTTTAAAAGAAAAAATACCGTGTAAAAGACAAGACAATATTTTGTAGTTAAAGAAAAAAGTATTACATATTTATAGCTCAGTTAAAATGTACCAAATTTGAAGAACCATCAATACTTCTTATTTATATTATTTGTTAATTTTAAACATAATTAAATAATAAATTATTGGTTTCAATGAAACAGAAAAATCTGAAAATTTTTTCCTTTCAGCAGATTTATTTATTTATAAATATGCATTTTTTTTCTTTTAAATAACAGATGCAATTTTTTCCCTTTTATAATATACATATCATAATAATGATCTTAATGTTTTAACTCTCAATAATAATAATATTATAATAATGAAATTTCAATAGTCATATTTATGCAACTTGAAAATAATTCAGTGATGGAACACGGGCGCAGAATTCATACCACTATCAACGTAAGAAAATTTTCTACTTCTTAAATCAACGATATTATAGGTAGAGAAATTTCTTAAACGGATTCCGGTATGAATTCTGCGCCCGTGTTCCATCCCTGATAATTTCATAATTTTTTTTCATATTTCTTTAAAGCTAATTAAGAGTGACAAATGAAATCCAACCACTATTTTTGAACAGTAATCTCTAAATCACCACTGAAAAAACATTACTATATAGTAGCCAGTACCACTATTAGAAAACAGAGGATGTGCAATAAAAGTATGCAGGAAACCTGAAGTTAAGAATTCAGTTAATTATTTCATAGTTGCCAACCTTTATGCTTTTTAGGTAGACAAAAATCATAAAAGTTAAATTGGCAATTATGCTTTTTACTTTTGCGAATTCATAATCTGTGCAACTGATGAAATTTCCTACACTGAAATTTATATTTCTAAAACAAACAACATAATATATTTCAAAATCTCTTGAAACACATCAATCTGAAACTTACTTCTCATAACACCAGAATTCCCTTCTCACTTGAACGTGTCACTATTAATTATGACAAATGGCGAAACCATATCAAAGTTCACTCCCTGTAAATTTAGTTCATAAGCATCGAAAAATAAAACGATGTTCTATCTCCCTTGGCAATAACAATAAATTGATAGAAAGGGTTAAGCAAGTGCATATAACATGTTTTATTAAATTGGAAACTGGTATGTTAATGCCTATTGTTGTTAATAAAATGCAAGATTTATTGTCATTTAACATTTAATAACAGTGTTTTTTTTTTTTTTTTTTTTTTTTTTTTTTTTATGTACCATCAGCAGGTGTATCAACATTTTTAATTTATTCCGTAGTAATGTTCCTGCCCCCTACAAATACAGAGCTGCCAACCTAATCCGGCAAATTGTAAGTACCCATTTTTCTACACCACTTAATTTTGAGAGTAATTCTCTTCAGATATATTTACGATGAATTACGAAAACAAATACTCTAAAAATTAAGTGGTGTAGAAAAATGGGCGGTACTAACAATTTGCCGGATTAGGTTGGCAGCTCTGCAAATAAATAAAGTAGAAGAAAAAACAGGGTGTGGAAAAAGGTAAAATAAGTTAGATATGTGTTGGCATATTTTCCTTATTAGTAGAATTTTGTCTTAGCTGAAATTTTCTAATCATTTAGTAAATGACCTAAGTCATTTTCTAAGTCCAGGGATGGAACACGGGCGCAGAATTCATACCGGAATGTGCTTAAGAAATTACTCTAGTTATAATATCGTTGATTTAAGAGGTAGAAAATTTTCTTACATTGACAGTGGTATGAATTCTGCGCCCGTGTTCCATCCCTGTAAGTCATTGTACACATTTTTGGTAAGAAATCAGTAAAATCTTGTGAAAGTTTAAATCTAAAAGAGATTACCTTTAAACGTTATAATTTATGTTTAAATTAGCATTAGGCAACGTAAGTTATTTTCCATGTTCAAAAACACTTCCCCACAAATAAAAGAACATTTCAAGGCAAAAAGGGAGTTATACATATATCAAAATATACTAATTTCAGTAATACCGCGTTACCGTTAAAGGTACAGTAGTTACCGTTGGAAAAATTTAACTAATATAATTTAATGTTTCCAAAACAAACTGTAGTACAAGATGTTTCAAATTGCTGTAATTGGCAAACCCCCTGCATTTCATAACATTGGAATTACTCTTTTCTCAAAAGTACTACGGTCAATCATGATGGATAGGAAAAACAAACTAAAGTTATCTCTCTTTAATATTAATTCATCAGCACTGAACGATTTCTTTTCTCGCTATAGTAATATATTATCTATGATGGTTAGAAAACTTTGTGGATAGTGTTTGTTTAATTATGAGTTCAAACTTCATATATTTATTTTGATTATTATGCTTTAAAAGGGAGATTAAAATGCAGATTGATATATACACAGTGGTGGAAAAAACTTTAAGACCACATGTAAAAATGCAAACATTTTAATTTTACTGAAAAAAAGAAACATCAAATAGTGTAAATAGAGTAAAAAATAATAAATTTTTACATAGTTTTATAAAAGAATGGTTGTAACTATATATTATATACAAGCGATTTTTTTTTTTTTTTTCACAACATAAAAGAGTGGAAAAAACTTTAATACCACAAAGTTAAATGTCAACTAAAAGTATTGGATTATAATTTTTAGTACTTCGTGTATTTTCTTTTCACTCGAATTACTTATAAGAGACGATTTTGGGATAAAATTGCTAGATTTTTGCATGTTAGAATCTATATTTCATCCCATGCTTTGGAATAGCAGATTTGAGCTTAGAAACAGAATAGTATTGTTTAAATTTTTTATATACCTTGGCGGCAAGGTTATCCCACACGTTTTCTATAGGGTTCAAGTCTAGAATTTTGGCCGGAAATTCCATAAAACTTACGTTATTTTCAGTTAGCCAAGAAATGGTTAAAACAGATTTGTGCCCAGGCGCATTATCTTGCAATAAAATCAAATTTTGAGCCATAAGCTCATCTTTTAATGGAACAAAATTGTTATCCAGTATACCTTGATAGTCATAAAAGTTCATATTACCTGCAGTGAATACAATATTAGTCTTATCTCGAGCACAGAAATCTGCTTAAATCATGACAGATCCCCTCCTCGTACTTGCTTTGAGAAATACGTAGAATTCTGTCTTAAATCATGCCAATAGTTTCGTAAACCATCAGATCCATCTCAGTTAAATTTCTTTTCATCTGTGAACACTATTTTTCGCCAAGAATTGTTTTTTAAAACATTAGATGCTGCAAATTTCAAACATGTTTCAATGCGCAATTTTTCAAACTTAACTTTGCTTTTTAACTTTAAATATTTGATGTTTTCCGCACGATTCAGGACATTTCTAACAGTTCTAGACGTTACTTGAAGCTTTAGAACCAATTTTATTGCAGGTGAATATGTATTGTTTCTCAAAGCCATTGTAATAACACTTCTTTTCATTCTGGTTGATAGATTTAAAGGCATTTCTCCCCTATTTTTTGTACCATATCTGCACGAATTTGTGAAAAATTGATGAACAACAGTTTTAGACCTCTCGATTTTGCTAGCGATTTGCTTTTCACTCATTCCACTTTCTCGAAATGTCAAGATTTTACCTTTTCAATTTTACTCAGTAATTTTCCTCTACCCATAATCTCAGTTGATTCAACACTCAGCTAAATGATTAAAAAATGTTTCTTTTCATTCAAACAACTGTCCCGTACAAAACAATGTAAAGGTGACGTCATCTCATTATGTAAGCAATCACTTTTAAAACTGGTGTTAAAGTTTTTTTTCCATTTGATAACATTACACATTTTTATTTTATATCGAAAATAAACGTATTTAGAATTTTAAATTCCTTATTTTTTTATTTCTTACATTTTATATATTAAATGTAAAGTATTTTACAAAGAGATTTTAATTTGTGAATGCAAACAAAAAAATTCAATGGTGGTTGCCTTAAAGTTTTTTCCATCACTGTATACTATATATATATATATATATATATATATATATATATATATATACCGGGTGTCCATTAAGTTTGTAGACATTTTAAAAATTCATAAAACTTGAAGGAATTGGTAGAATTGAACGCGGTTTGCAAAAAAGTTATTCTCGTAAAGGAGATTTTTTTTTTTTTTTTTTTTTAAATAAGGAAAAAATTTGTTGAATTTTTCGTCGATATAGGGCACTACAGGGATGCATAACGACAAATTTGCAAAATAGAGTCCTGTAAATTGCACGTTTTTAAGATTGAAACAGGTTATTTATTATTTTGCCTTTTACTTGTGCATACAGGAAGTTTTAATTGCGATGCTGACTTGGTGGATGAAGCGTTATATTGGTAAAGATAGTAAGAATCACCGACCCTCAGGTCAACCCTCAAGTAAGATTTGCCGACTGAAGCTACAGTTAACGGTGTTGTAACTCGTTTGCAAATTGTAATTTGTGGTGATGCCTGACATGTAGAATAGAATTTATATGGTTGTAAACATTTGCATGCAAATAAATATACTTTTTCACGGAAATGTGTAATTTACTCACGTACAACGCCCTCTGTTAACTAAACTAAAGTTTTAACTATTATCTTTTATCTTTAAATCCCCCCCCCCCCAAAAAAAAAAAAAAAATCTACTTAACCCTTTAGTTTCCTTTGCTTGTTATGCTTTAATTTCCTTAAGAATTTTTTTTTTATTAAAACATATGTCTGCTTTTAAAAACAATATTATAATCTGATTATACCTTAATCTTCTTTAAGCTTTAAATCAAACCGACCGCCAGATTCAAATGTTAATATTCAATTAATTAATTTGTATTTTCAATCATACAATGGCAGGGATGGAACACGGGCGCAGAATTCATACCACTATCAATGTAAGAAAGTTTTCTACTTCTTAAATCAACGATATTATAGGTAGAGAAATTTCTTAAACGGATTCCGGTATGAATTCTGCGCCCGTGTTCCATCCCTGCAATGGTTATCGTTGGAGGAATTCAATTAAGATAACTTTAGTGTTTCTAAAACAAACCAAGGTTCAGAATCTCTCAAAAGTGATGTAATTTGCATATTCCCTAGCATTTCATAACATAGGAGTTTCCTTCTTCTCAAAAGTGTCACGTTAAATTATAATGGATAGGAAACTTAGAGCAAAGTTCACTATTTCCTAAATTAATCCATTTACAATGAAATATTAAACACAATAATTCATGCTTTACTTGGTATATAGACAAATTGCTGCAACAATTAAGAAAATCGATGTGTATTATTTTTTAATTGAGGTTCAACACGATATGCCTCACATCATTATTACATATTAAGAGTAATCTAATATTTATAAAAAATGAATAAATAAATAAATAAGTAAAAAAAAAAAAAAAAAAAAAAAAAACATTGTATATACTTATGTTTTAATTAATTTATTTTACATTAATTATTTAATTTATTAAACGTTAAACTCTGCAAACTTTTAAAATGTGTTGTTATTGGAACAAAAGTACCAAATCTTTCGATTTTTTCACACCAATATTTCTCAAGAAAAATTCTTCTTTTGTTAAAGATTAAAATTCTGAATAATAATAATAATAATAATAATAATACGAATATAGCTGTTTTGTAATAGTATTGTGAAAAAATTAGAAGAATTGACATCCATGCTGTAATACATACTTGCCAACATCCTAATTAATATTCCGAAGTTTTGTTAGTCCCACCCTTTTTTCACACCAGTAAATTTGTAGCGATATATTCTCTAAATGCAATTGCAATTAAAGAAGAAGAAAAATTCTCTAAAAATATACTGGTGTTAAAAAAAAGGCGGGCCTAATAATACTATGGAATATTAATTAGGATGTTGGCAAGTATGTGTAATATCAAGTGCATACTATCCAACATACTAATATTCCGTAGTATTGTTAGCCACGCCCTTTTTTTCGCACCAGTAAATTTTTAGAGTAATATTATCCAAATGCAATTACAATTAAATAAGAAGAAAAATACTCTAAAAATATACTGGTGTGAAAAAAAGGCGTGGCTAACAATGCTACGGAATATTAATTAGTATGTTGGAGAGTATGTCAAGTGCATAATACGAAACACTGAAAGATGAATTTTACACCAGAAATTTCATAAAAAAATATCCTTATGGAAATATTACTTTATCAGTTATTTAAAATTTCCAGTTACTTTTTTTTTTTTTTTTTTTTTTTTTTTTTAAATTGCAAATACTACGCAGGAACTTACAGAAAATACGGGCACATTGTAAATTGTAAGTAATATCTACACTGTTTAACACGCAAATAATATTTAAATGATTTTAAAACACAAATGCAGTTTGAATTAAAACTTGGCACGTGTGATTTCAATCGAATTAAAAATTATCACAATTTTTTTTTTCTGACCCTATACATTACAGTGATGCATACTTGCCAACATCCTAATTAATATTAAGTAGTGTTATTAGTCCCGACTTATTTTTCACACCAGTAAATTTTTAGAGTAGTATTCTCTAAATGCAGAGCTGCCAACCTAATCCGGCAATTTGTTAGTACCGCCCCCTTTACTACACCACTTATATTTTAGAGTAATTCTCTTGAAATACAGTTACGATGAATTAAGAAAACAAATATTCTAAAAATTAAGGTTGGCAGCTCTGTAAATGCTATTACGATAAGATAAGGAGAAAAATTCTCTAAAAAGATATTGGTGTGAAAAAGAAGGCGGGGCTTATAATACTACTGAATATTAATTAGTATGTTGGCAAGTATGGCGATGGAACGTGAGCGCAGAATTCATACCGGTATTTGTTTAAGAGCTTTCTCTACCTATAATATAGTTGATTTAAGAAGGAGACGATTTTGTTACAATGATAGTGGTATCAATTCTGCGCCCATGTTCCATCCCTGACATTTGAAAAATGCAAATAAATAAATAAATATAATGAGTTTTAAAGTATATAGTTGAATATATAATATATACTTTAGTTATATATTCAACTAGGTTTATAGTTTTAGTTTTTTAGTCATATCACATATAGTTGAAAATGTAAAAGCAATTGTATAAGAAAATCGCTTTCTTTAATTTCATCACTCGTTCATTATTTCTTAGATTAACCCATTTTATCCCATTGTCCTATTTAAAGGACAGCTGAAAAATAGCCTATAGAAATCAGAATTTGCTTGGTGCGAATATTTTGTCAGCTGGAATATATAATGGTATAGATAAGCTTCTGCTAGCGTGTTATGTGTCTCACCTCCTCCTCCTCCTCCATCTGGAATCTTTGTTTAATCATTACATTAGGGGGCGTGGTTTATCTTCTCTTTACGGTTGAAATTTCTTTCTGGAGAACTATCATGTAAATAAGAAAGTATTATGCAGATAAAGCAAAACTTTATTCTCGGAAAGCTCTTTTCACTATTGGAGAGAACACTAAAACATATAAGTGCAAATTTCATCCTCTTTATTTCAATATCCTGTGTACAAGGTGGATAAGACTTCTTATACAGAATATATATATATATATATATATATGGAAAGTTATGTGGAAAGCTTTGTGGGACGCATTTCTTCTACCAGTCAACAGGTGGCGCTTCCTCCGATGCCCATCTTTCGACGAGATGACGAACGGAAGTCAGTTGGGATCTGTCTACCATGGAAAGTTGTTGAGACCGTCAGCGCGAAGGCTGATGTGGTCATTTTCTTCTAATTAGAGCTTGGAATGCTCTCCGAATAGTTGCGTAGAGCCATGGAGGGCTCAAACCTCAATCTCACATATTTGAAATAGTACACGTAGGTGCTATTCTGAATTATAAGTGTGAGTAGGTGCTCTTAAATGTTACTTTGTCATATTCTGATGAAGAGAGCTTGTTCTATGTGTTAAGCCTCGACACCAGCAGTTGGTTAATAATGGAGATTCTGCTGCTATAATAATATTTATGTGTAATTTGTGTTGTTTGTGTCTTCAAATAAATGTTTCGTTATCTAAGTCGCATCTCATCATTGCCCCACCTCTAGACGCCCAGTCAAGATCCTACATATATGTATATATATATATATATATATATATATATTTCAAATTTTGTTGTATTTAGTTTATTTAGGTTTAATTAATCTTAAAAAATATCATTTTTCTGAAATTTGAGCAAAATAATTAAATTGGGATAAAACGGATTAAATATGTCGATATGTTTTATAAAATATGTGTTGAACTTTTATTTTCTTCACAGAATTTTCATTCAAAATATCATTTTTACTACTAAAAATAATTTTACAATTTGATTAAGCTTCATCTTTTATGAATTTCAAAATAAAACCAGCTATTACGTACAATAATTTTTTAGTACTTACACTTATTTTGTGGTTTATTTTTAATTATTGTGTGGTTACTAAGTTAATTCCGTTAAAGGAATTAACTTAGCATATTTTAATGTTTCCAAACTGGTTCAAAATCTTCCGAAAGTGCTGTAATCTGCATACGCAATAGAATTTCATAAATTAGGAGTTTACTTTTCTCAAAAGTGTCATGTTTAATCATGATGGATACCAAAAACAGAGTAAAGTTCACTCCCTCCAAAGTTAATTCATTTGCATCCAAAGTTTAAATAGAATTCGTGCTTTTCATGATATAATAATTAATTGCTTGTAGCGGTTAAGAAACCAAGTGTCGTGTGTTTAATTAAGATCAAAATTCATACTTTAATTTTGATTCCTATGAATTAAAAGACGAGACTGAATTGGATATTAATGTTTGTAAAGATAATTTATTTCAATTAAGCTTTTAATTACTTCTTAATACTGTAGTTTCGTCATTTAAAAAACTTATCTAAATTGACATAAAATATGCTTAAAACATGTGCAGAATTGCCAATATTTTAATTTATTCCGGAACATTTATAGCCCTGCCTTTATTTCATACTACTTTTATTTTACGAATATTTTCTTAGTTTATTGCAGTTATATACTGAAGAAAAATATTTTATAAATTACGTGGTACGAAATAAATTAAAAAGTTTGCAGTTATGCATTGTTCTAGCATAGCCTCCTTAACTATATGTCTGTGGCGTGGCTCATAAACTTCTCAACAGTTGAAGCGGTAGGCAGCGCCATCTGGGACAGATTGCGGGACTTTTTTGTTCAACTGTCACTAATAATTTTAAAAAGTGATAGATGATATATATAATCGGCGTTTTTTCGATTCTATTCGCCTTTTATGTATATCATATCCCACTTTAAAAACTTTTTGGTGGCTATTGAATAAAAAAGTCGCGCAATCTGTACCAGGTGGCGCTGTCTACCGCTTCAACTGTTGTCAAGCTTCCGAGCCATGCGACAGGCATCTAGTTTAGGAGGCTATGGTTCTAGCATATGTGCATAAAAAAACCTCTGCAATATTTTAAATACAGTGAAAAAATATTTTTATTGTAAAATGTTAATAAAACTAGTTTGCTTTTCTTAAAACGATGACATTTGCGACTAAGTAGTCACACAAATTCTTATAAATTAGTACTTTAATTTCTAAATTAAAAAAATATTTTTTATAAAAAGAATATTTCTTTAAGAAGTGTTATTTAAAATTTAAATTACTAATTTAATTATTATTATTATTATTATTATTACTGTTATGAGAGAGTGCAATTTTTCTTTTAGCTGACGACGGGAGATATATATGTGAGTAAGTGTTCACATATATTCCTTACAAATTAATAATCAGGTTTCAAAATTAAAGAATATTTAGTTATTAATAAAAAATAATCTTTTAAAAAGGGTAATTTAAAGTTTAAGTCATTAATTTATTTAACCAAAGAGCGAAGGTAGCTTTTCTTGCAGCCGACGGAATTCAATTTTTAAACTTTTCTACCTTTGAGACAAATACTGTTGAGGTTCTACCGATTTCTACCGTAAGAGAAGACTTGCATTCTTTTTAATTTATTCCGGAGCACTCTTAGTACCCGCTCTTTTTTCATACCCTTTTCTTTTTAGTGAAGTTACTGCAATATGAACTTACGGTTAATAAGAAGAAAAATACCCTTCAAGAAAAATGGTGTGAAATTAGGGCAGTTGCTATCAGTATTAAATTAAATTTCAGGGCGGTGACAAGCCAATTTTTTTCCCTGTTTCTTCCACCAATATTCGGAATTTTAATAGCAAGTTTGAACGATAGATTAAGTGAAAAATTATTGGTGAGAGATTCAGGTAAAAAAGGCAGGTACGTCGCCGCCCTAAAATATTGGCATGTGAGTAAAAGTATTTTTCTTTTTTCTTTTTCTTTTTTTTTTTAGAAAAATGAGCCCCTTCTTTAGGAATTCTTCTAAAACAATATTTTACTTTAAAAAGATTTTATGTATTTCTGTACATACTTGCTAATATACTAATTAATATTCCGTAGTACTGTTAGCGCCGCCTTCTTTTTCACACCAGTATCTTTTTAGAGTTCTTTTCTTCTTATTTAATAGTGATTGCATTTGAAGGATATTGCTCTAAAAATTTACTGGTGTGAAAAAAAGGGTGGGAATGCCAACACTACGGAATATTAAATAGGATGTTGTCACGTATGTCCTGTATAATACTTCGCATGCCACCTGTATATATAAGGAAGTTGCAATTACCGCATCAGTTTCTGAAGATAAAATTTTAAATCATGCACACGTAGAATGATACCGTAAAATTATAGAGTGAAACTCGAATAATTCGAACTTATTTAATTCGAAATTCTGTATAGTTCGAATTTTTTACTCGGTCCCTTGAATTTTGTATTAAAAGAATGTTAAAAAATCATGGATAATTCGAATTCTATTTTACATAATTCGAATTTTTCATATGATTTCCTTTAAAATATTACAGTAAAATTTGTTCCCGAGATTTTTCTCAGCTAAAGTGCATTATTTTTTTTTTACAGTCTTTCAAAAGAAGGATAAGGAAATAAAAGAGTATTTCCTACCTAGTGCATCAGAAGAAGATAGGGTCCATATACATGAACTTCGAGGTTTTTTTTTTTTTTTTTAATTAGAAGTCATGTCTAATGTAGAAGATTCTGTTTTTGTATCAATTGTTAGACTGAAGTCATATGCTATGACACAAAAATTGTACATAAAGAAGCAATCAAAAATATCTGACTATTTTTTTAAAGTGTTGAATAATTAAGCTCGTAAAAAAAATATTGATTTAAGGGGTGGTGGGTGGGGGTTGAATGTAGCAGTATTTTTAGATATAATATTTATGTATTAAATATTTGATCATAGAGTTTTATTTTTTTAATTTTTCTCTTCTTTTTGTCAAAATAGTATATGCAATTCGAATTTTTGGATATTTCGAATTTTTATCTGGTCTCTTCAATTTCGAATTATTCAAGTTCTACTGTATAAAGTTTTAAAAGAATTCAAAAGGATTTTTGAAAATTTTTGTGCAAGAAATAAAATGCTAGTATTCAGTGAGTGTTATCTTTTATTATTATTATTATTATTGTTTAGTACGAATCAAAGTTTTAATATAAGAAGAATTTATAAGTTATAAGAAAATTAGTCTGAAGTAACTAAGAAACTTCTCCTTTATAACGAATATTTAGAAATTTTAATTCCCTGAAAAAAAAAAAAAAAAAAAGTAACGCCATTTATGGGTTTTAAACGCTATTATTGGATTTGATTCACTTTTATAATAAAAGATTACTAAATTTAATATAACTAAGAAAAAAAAAATGCTTATTTTAAAAGTATATAGTTACACCACTTTTACAACAAAGGATACATTTTCAAATAACGGTTTTTCAAGTCACGACGGACTTTCGAGGAAAGGAATACGAGATATATTTTAAAGTTACTACATAAAAAATAAAATTTTAACAATATCTCATATAAAATTATTGGCAGTTTTATGAATAGTGAAAATGAGAAAAACTATTAGAAATATTTAAGTCAGTACATTGTTATGAATAAAATAAAGAAAAAAATAATACTCTAGTGTGTCACTCGCACGACTTTCTTTTACCCTGAAACTTAGTATTAAAAATACAGATTGGAGATTAAGGGGTAAGATAACGATTATTATGTAAAACTACGTTAAAACAATTCAAATTATGCTTCGGAACAGCTTTATTCGACAAATAATTCTAATCCCCCGTTTCATTATTTACCTACATTTATATATAATTGAAATCTGTCATTAAATTCAAAAGTTCATTTAAAATTATTCAGACAACTTTCACACGCATCATTCCTTGAAACTTATCAACCTTGATAAAACATTTCTGGCAACAAACGTATTAACTTCAAAATACAGCATTTGGATCTCTTGATCAAACTTTTCTAGTAACAAACGTATGAACTTCAAAATACAACATCTGGATCGCCTGAAATTATGTATTTTTAATTTACTCTAAGAAACACAGACAAAGATCAAACGTTAAAAACTTGACTTCGGTATTCAGGAAGCCTCAAAACGTGTAAATATACAAAAACCTAAGAGATGAATATTTAGCTTTAAAAAAATACATTGTTTATCGTTATGGCTATGAAGAATTAATTTCAATTATTCCATTCAGCATTCCTGGACATGGTAAAATGTTAAAGTAAAGCACTTCCACTAACAACATAAAAGAATGTCATGGCTTAAATATTGGCAGCTCTGCATATTTTCTGAAGGTGATGTACACATCACATGATGCGCATAAATATAATCCTACGTTAATAGCACACGGTACAACATGAAATACACTTCCATCAATTTTCAAGTATTCTCATACTATAATATAGTTCTTTTGTATAGCCCTGTAAACGAACAGTGAATGATTTCCATACCATATTCTACATGAAACAATTTTTTACGCATATAATATATACACATATACGTTTCATTCAGCTTAGTGCAGTCTATAGATGTTAAACTCTACTTACCTGCATTTCCGTCCGTAGACTTAATGTATTAGAATTCTCTTGGGTGTCCCTGTACACGGATCATTTCCTTGATCTCAACGAAAAGTTTAGTGTAGCATCCCTATATGATATACATTTAGAATATCAAGTTTAGACTTTCTGCTATTATTTGTTTTTTAGTTGTGCTGATAAAAGACAGACACACACACAGGCCAACCGCTAAAAATATGTTTTTCAGAATCAGGGAACCTAAAAACGTGTAAATATAACAAAATCTTACTTTCGAAAAATTGACCCATAATCAATACTTTCTCTACCATATATATGGATAAGAGAAAATAAAAGAAAAAAAAATTAACTACTTAAACTATCTTTGAATTTCTTTCTTTTTCTTTTTACAGAATTTTCTATCATAAGATTCTAATTATTTTCGCTTTTAAGTCATCATTTTTTATTTACTTTTCACTAAAATTTTGTCATTTGCGAATAGGGAAAAATACTTGCTTTGTGAAAGTATTTTGCAAATTTAGGTTGTGAATTTTAGTGTTATTTATAATAATAACAAAGATTCTTTGAATTTATATATATATGTGTGTTAAATAAATAAAATACAGCGTTCTTCAAAATGATGTAATCTGCATACTCCCATGCGTTTAATAACTTCAAAATTTTCACTCTCATAAAAATGCCACTTTTAATTATGATGCATGATGATACCATATCAAAGTTTTCCACTGAAAAGTTAAATCTGTGGCATCAAAGATTAAACTTAAATTTTCTCTTCTCGCAGTCATGATAAATTACTTGAAAGGGCTGAGGGAGCATGTGTAATATTGTGCAATTATGCTCTAGCTTAGTATGTTTATCTTTATAACTTTGAAATAAAATACAATCGAGGCTTATAAAATAGTAGTTAAAAATGCATGCAAGTCTAGTTAAATATATTATTCTGTAAATTTTACGAAAAAATTGTTGCAACGTTTTACATAAATAAAAAATAACATAATTACTTTCCTATTACTAATTACGTACTAATTCATTTCTTTCTTTAGACATTTTAAAATAATTCATTACATTTTTCATTTAAAATTGACATTTTATATAAAAGTTTTGCCTTTTAAAAAAAGAACCTGGTGTGACATCCCTCGAATTTTCCAGCATTTAGTAATAAACGGTTGTTGCACCCTTTAAGGGGCGATGGTATATATTTTATACCACCTAATTTTAGTTCCCAATCCGAAAATTTTTAATGGATTTTTACTTTTTTAATTTAACAAAAAAAAAAAAAAAAAAAAAAAAAAAAAAAAAAGATTTGTCTTGTCATCTAACTCTGTTCTGAAATTCTGGTGGAAGTCATATTAAATGAACGTAATTACATTGCCCTGAAATGGTTAAATAAATTTAAATGAAAGAAATGGTAAAAGAAAATAAAAAAAGAAAATTTAAAATTATAATAGAGTGTCTGATTATTTTCTCCCCAAGCTGTATATAGTTTAATAGATGGTTAAAAAAAAAGATCTACAACTCCTACATTTTTGTAAATTTGTAAGGTTCTTGCAATGATAAACTGCGTCTTGCCTATGATTTTATTGGCCGTATTCACCATTAAGGGCCCGCTTCATTCACCGCCGCCGGAAGCCGAAGCTAATGTTATTCTATGGGAATTTTTTTCTTTACAAATAACTTATTAACTAATACATATTTTTAATTCTGTTTTCACATTCTGAAAATTTCCAGCTGTTAAATTGGCGGACCTTTTTTTAAAAATTATATTTTAATTTTTTTATATTTTATTTTGAAGATGCAAAATTCGAATTTTCAATATGAGATTATTTTTTTCATTTTGCAATTTCAAAATAAAATATTAAAAATTAAAAAAAAATACATTTTTAAAAAAGGCCCTCCAATTTAACAGTTGGAAATTTTCTGAATGTGAAAACAGAATTAAAAAATATGTATTAGTTAATAAGTTATTTGTAAAGAAAATTTCCCCATAGAATAACGTTGGCTCGGGCTTCCGGCGACGGTAAGTGAAGAGGGCCGTTAACTTTAACTCCCGGTTCAAAGCAAAAACTTGAAAAGCGTCTAAAGGCAGAGTACAACTTTCCACCAAAATTTGGCACACTGTTTCTGCCATCTAGCGTCGAAGGTTTCATCTAATCGTTGATTGGTTATTTTCAACTAAAAAATATGAAAATAACTATACCGCTAGATGGCAGAGACAACACGGGAAAATTTGCTGAAAATTTGCACCCCGCCTTTATACGCTTTTAAAATTTTCATGTTCGAATAACAGCCTAAGTCTTAGGAGAGGTCACGACATGGGAAATTCAGATCGCGACAAAATCGTTCAGGATTGTAGTATACTGTGAAGGTAATAACATATTAAAGCAGTAGAAATCACTAGCATACTTGCCAACACCCTAATCAATATTTCGTAGTATTATTAGTCCCGCCCTTTTTCTCACACCAGTAAATTTATAGAGTAATAGTGTCTAAATGCAATCACGATTAAATAAGATAATAAATACTCTAAAACAATTCTGGTGTGATAAAGAAGGTGTGGCTAACGATACTACGGAATATTAATTAGGAAGTTGGAAAGTATGCACTAGCCACAGACTTTCGAGAAAAAAGCGTTTAAAGTTTCAGTAATCTTTAAATACAATTTATTTTATAACACGGGCAACATTCCAGTGGCGTGGTCGGCAGAGTAAATGGTTGTCCCGCGGAGACCGACGGGAATAATTTTTTATTTATTTATTTATTTAATCTAAACATTTTATTTGACTGTTACTTTCTCTTATAATCCAATTCAAAATTTGAAAATTTTAATAAATTATTTAAATTTCTTGAAAAGAAGAACGAAACGTGCATGTTTCAAAATATTCTATTTTTTATATTTATAATTTTCTATAAAAAGTAAATAAGAGTATAAATAAGTCTATAAATAAGAGTAAATAAATAATTTTTTCATCAACATTGTTTTAACTATAAAATGAAGTAAAAATAATGCAGACCTTTTTAAAAGTCTAAACACTTTATTTCATTTTAAGTGTATTTCAAACAATGCTAAACTTTGTTTTTTTAAATTTAAGAAAAAAAATAAAAATAATAATAATATATATTAGGTCGTTGCAAAAGTTTGTGCGGACGCGGATCATTTTATTGCCTCCAAAGACGAGAGCTTCTATCGCCGTGGTATACATTTGTTACCCGAAAAATGAGCAAAGGTTGTAGAAAGTAATGGAGAGTATTTTGATTAAAAATTGTCATTTGATTTGATGTATTTTTATGAAATAAAGCAATAAAAAACCACCCGAATTTATGCAAAGACCTAATATATATATATATACACAGAGAGAGAAATAATGATTTTAATTGTACATATAATTACGGCTCAAATTAACTAATTACTTCTCCAATCATTGCATCCGAAGTTTAAACCAAAATTTAAACACACCTGCTGTTTTACACGTATGTTTATTTATTTATTTATTTTGTCTATTTTTTTCTTTATTTTTATATTTGTTATTCAGGGTTTGGTTTTTATATTTTATTTTTATTTGATTATTTCATCAATTTACTTATTTTGCTATTAAAGCTGCAGCTAACGATCGTAAGGACAAATGCTTGTAAAATTTAATGTTTTGAATAATTAAACCTGCAATTTTAAAAATTTAATGAACAATAATTATTGAATTTTTGTGACTTAAAAAATATGTAGGTTATATAGTTATAATTTTATGTATGTAATATTTATTATTTTCTATGACTTAAAAAAATAAATTTTAGCTTGTTTTAATTACAAAATAAAGTAAAAATAAAATAAAATGCTTAGATAAATAAATATACATGCATATATATACATATATATGTTTATATATATATATATATATATATATATATATATATATATATATATATATATATAAGGTTCCTTTTATTTTTACTTTATTTTATAATTAAAACAAAACTAAAATTTATGTTGTAAATTAAAATTTTAAAACTTTTTTTTTTTAAGTTTATGAAAAGAAATAATTATTTATTGAAATTTTCAAATTTTGAATTGAATTGTAAGAGAAAGTAACAGTAAAATAAAATGTTTAAATTAAATAAATAAAAGTAGAAAAATCATTCCCGACGGTAGCATTGAACCCTGGCCTTCGCGTGGCAACCATTTACTCTGCAACTACGCCACTGGAACGTTGTCTATGTTGCGAAATAACTTGTATTTAAAGATTACTGAAACTTCAAACGCTTTTTTCTCGAAATTCTGCGGCTAGTGGGTCCTACTGCTTTAGTATGTTGTTACCTTCATAGTATACAACATTCCTGCGCAATTTCGTCTCGATCTGAATTTCCCATGTCGTGACCTCTCCTTTTTAATCGAATGTAGAGTTTAGACAAAAGCGCAAATAAAATAGCTTGTGTCTATAGTCCGTAATGATGAGGAAAATTTCTTTGTATCTTTCAGTAAACGAAAAATAAGTCCCCACACTCGTCAAAATCTATGCAGATCTTCCGACGAACATTATGACCATATTTACCAACTTTTAGATTAATCGGATGCGACGATTAGATGGTATTGCTCTTTAAATAATTTGAACGCATGCGCCATAATGCAAAAAAAAAAAAAAAAACATAACATGTATCCTTATGAAAAAATAATCAGTTATACACCCGTTGAAATTTACATATTTCATGCTACATTGACTTATATTCTACCTACCAACATTCAGCTCAATCGATCAAACGTTCAGATGTTATCGTGTTAACTCACACGCATACACACCAATACACACTTACATGCATCACCGTACAAAAATGGCAAAAAGGAACTCAAGAGAACTTAAATGTATAAATAAACAAAAATCTCATGGTCGAATTTTTTCATTTTTTAAATACTTTCCTCACATAATGCATGTTCGGAAAATAATAATAATAATAATAATAATAATAATAATAAAATTTTTATTACCGGTATTTTTTATAGGCATTTCCTTCTTGTTTAATCATAGGAAAGTGTTGCAAAAACTTATAAAAAAAAATATATATATATGAACTTTTTTACGTTATTTAATCGCTCTTAACTGTTACAAAAGCTTGTCTATGAAAAAACATCTCTGTTAAGAAATATTAACGTTTGCCAGTATTGATGATACAGGGTCTCCCACAAACAGCGCCCAAACTCTGCACAGCCAGCTTCCTCGGTGGAAGCACATAAAAATGCCCTAACAACTTTACCTTTACGATCTATAGTTTTCGAGAAAAATACGAAAAACGAAATATGACGTCACAGCTGGTGCAAGGAAAAAACACTTTATTTGACACATCAACAGTAGTATTTGCAAATACTTATAAATGCAGATGTTCAAAGTCTCTGCCATGCATATCGAAGATATGCAAATACTGCTGTGGATGTGTCTAGTACAGTGTTTTTTTCCTTGCACCGGCTATAAAGTCATACTTTGTTTTTCGTACAATCGGCAGCAAAATTATTCGAGCGCTAGCAGTAATTTCTATATAAAAAAGTACACTTAATACAGTTTTGCTAAATAAATCCTAGTGGAATCATGTTCTTAGACTGACTAAGAACATGACTCGACATGGATTTATTTAGCAAAGTACTGCCGGACACTTTGAACATCTGACTTTATAAATATTCGCAAATACTGTTGTTGATGTGTTGTACTGTCCAGCACGGTGTTTTTTCCTTGCACCGGCTGTGACTTCATACTTTATTTTTCGTATTTTTCTCGTAAACTATGGATTGTACAGGTACAGTTCTTTGGACATTTTTTATGTACTCCCAACAAGGAATCTGCCTGTGCAGAGTTTGGGCGCTATTTATGGGACACCCTGTCATTTCATGAAACATAGTTGGGTTTTTGTACTATATTTCAAAATTAACGTATTTTACTTCGGTGTTTTTGAAAAAATGATAAAACTTACTTTACTAAAGCATAGCATTTTAACTAAGAAGAAAGTTTATTAAGTATCCTTAATTTAAACAGAAGCCTTTTAAATTGAATTCGTCTTTATTACTAAGACGAACAATTTACTATCAGAACAGCGTAATTACAACCGGAGAACGGACAGTGAATAATGATACAAAGTTTCTTTCCATCTCGCAAGTTTCTTTGAAATAGGAAGTCCGTTTCAAGGATTTCCGATTTCAAGCGTTAGTATAGTTCAAGAGTGAAACTGGGTCTTTTATTTAAACTTTAACAAAAATTGAGACAAACACGTCAATTTAATAATTCATGCATTTTTTATTATCATTATTATGTTTTAATTTTAATAGCATAATAAATAATAATAAAAATCCTAAACTTTCGCAATAATAATTAGGATATTTTTGCTTTTAAAATTAACATAGGAATGGTTAAATTAAAAAAATAAAGACGTTAAAATGCAAATATCTATTTATGTGTTAATTTATTAGCCATAAATATAATTTAGTTTTTTTAATTTCTAAAACTATTACTACACTCAGAGTAATGTTTGTTGAATCATTAAAAAATTGGGTGTCCACAACAAAAACTTTGGTTTGGATGTGTTTCAACAGATATTATGCTTAGATTAACAAAACAAATTTTGTTGCAATTCTCAACAGGAATATTTTGTATTCCTTACAAAAAAAAAAAAATTACAAATATGCAAAAATTATAAAAATAAGCAATATATATTGTTAAGGGAGATTTGGTACTTTTCACTTAAAATCACTGAAGATTTTACATAAAAGATTTTATTTAATTAAAATCTCTTACTTTAATATTTTTAAATTGAACTAAATTATGTTTCTTCAGTAAAATATATATTCAGGAATCAATTCTTTTATATATATATAAATTTCTTTTTTTACAGATTTGAAATTCTTAAATTACGATTTTTCAGTTTGTATTCTTTTACGAATACATGATCTTTAACACGTTAATCGCCATGTCAGTCATATGTGCCTGACACATTTTTAACTAGGAAATAACCCTAAAAGGAATATGATATACGCCGAGTAATTATTAACACGTTAATCGCCATGTCAGTCATATGTGCCTGACGCATTTTTAACACGCATTTTTAACTAAATTGTCTAATAAAGTTACCATGGCCCATATGAAAATTTTTCTGATATTATCGTGGCGATTAACGTGTTAAAATGCTAAATACATATTCAAGATAATCCTTAATACATTTTTGGGATGTTTAATAGACCCAACCATAGTCTCCTAAACAAGATGCCTTCCGCGTGGCTCGGAAACTTGGCAACAGTTCAAGCGGTAGACAGCGCCACCTGATGCAGATTGCATGACTTTTGTATTCAACAGCCACCAAAAGATTTTAAAAGTGGGATTTTAAATACATAAAACGCGAATAGAATCGAATAAACGTCGGTTATATATATCATACATAACTTCTTAAAATTATTGGTGACAATTGAATAAAAAAGTCGCGCAATCTCTACCAGGTGGCGCTGTCTACCGCTTAAACTGCTGCCAAGTTTTCCGAACCGCGCGAAAGGCATCTAGTTTAAGAGTCTATGAATCTACTTAATAGAATTAGGGAAGGATTTTAAAAAGTATTAATTAGTTTTTGAGAAAATATTTAACAAAAAAAAAAAAAAAATGCATGTCTATGCAAAAATTTGCATAAAAAAAAGTGATTTTTTATGTATTTATATTTTTCTTTGAAAGATATTGCAAAATTCATTGGTTTATGTATATTCTTTTAAACATTGGAAAAAGTATTAAGTTTTTTCATAAATATCCATGGAAGTATTAGCGTTTTGAAGAACATTAATTCATGAAAAAAATGCAAACTGAGAAAACACAAAATTTAAAGATTTCAAATCTGTAAATAGTATATGAGGAGCAAACATTCAAACAATATTTTCTCCTTCGGATACAAATTATCAGAAAACACAAAAAACTAGTAAAATAAAAAATATCTACATTTAAACTCTAATTAGAGTTTCTTTAAATGTATTACTGGTTTCTAGGAAGATATGTAGACATACCTTACCTAATGAACTTAAAACTTTACCTAATTAACTTACAATTATTTAGAAAAATGCATTAAAAATTTGGAGAAAGCATGTTTTGATCAAAAACCCGAGGAGAAAACATGTTTTGAATGTTTCCAGTGTGGTTAAAGCATTTGAAGGAAAAAGTATAAACCAACATAGCATGAACAAAATAAACAAACATAAAATCTGGTCCGTGAGCAAGTCACATGACCATTAAGAACAGCTTTGATTGGCTGGCTGGAGGAATCACCATTTGAATGGAGACAGGCTCTGGAAGAAACACTTTTTGATTGAAACCTCAGTTTTCTAAGTAAGTTTATAATGGGATAAAATTAGTTTAAGTTAACAATAATAGTATATTTCGTACTACTTTATGTTGAGATTAAAGAAAAATCACCAACTCATTTTTTTTTTTTTTTTTTTTTTTTTTTTTGAGAAAACACGGTTAGGGATGGAATACGGGCGCAGAATTCACACCACTATCAATGTAAGAAATTTCTCTACATTTTAAATCAACGATATTATAGGTAGAGAAATTTCTTAAACAGATTCCGGTATGAATTCGGCGCCCGTGTTCCATCCCTGCACGGTTTAAATGTCTGCTCCTAATATGTCAAAAACAATAAAAAATATTGCCTGAATATATATTTTATCGAACGTACCTAATACAGTTCAATTTATAAATATTAAATAGAAATATAAGCTTTTATATGGAAAACCTTCAGTGGAGCCACGTCTTCTTCATATAAGCAAAAAAAAAAAAAAAATTATTAAAATTTTTTTAATTTGTTAACAATATATCTTGTGTAGTTAAAACAAAACTTCTTTTTTTTTTCTGATGAAAATTTGTTTCAAAACAACAAATTAGCCTCAACAAAACAAAATTTATAGTTTTAATCAAATCCTTTCTCTGGATGTATGTTTCAGCTCGGGGATTTTAACCCTTTAACCCGAGAGCGTCCTCACCACGAGGACGGAAAGACAAATTCCCAACTGCAAAAATTCATCTAGGAAATTTTTAATAAGAATTTGCTTCTTCAGCGCATAGCAGAAAACTAGTTATTTATTTATTTCCCTTTAAATACTTCCATTATTCGACTACCGTAGGTAATGAAAGTATTATATTCAGTCAAAATTTTTGCGATCGAAATTTGTCCTGATTTGCATGTTTTAAGCTCTCTTTAGTCCAAAAAAGTGTTTTTTCGAAATTTATTTATGTGTACGCGTGTGGGAAATCTTCTACCATATTTCCAAAACTAACAAATATAGAGTGACAAAACTTCAGATTTAAGACCGATCTAGTGTACAGATGATTTTAAATTTTCAGTGAAAATTAGAAAACTGAAGGTGGGACTATACGCCCATATCTCAAAAACGGCTCTAACAATTTTCTTCAAAGCTACTGTATAAACACCTTTTTAGATGTCCCTTCGTATGTATTAGTTGGTTAATGTAGGAACATTGACAGACATCCTATATAAAGGGGTGAATTTTAGGTCCCGTAATGTCGAAAGTACGTTCCTTTAAAAAAGGCTCGACGTATTTTTTTTTTTTTTTTTTTTTTTTTTTTAATCTCACCCTATTAACTCAAATCGCTTTTATATTTACTTCCGTTTGCAATTGTTAGTTTTGTGAGAAGATGGGTTTTCCAAGTTTTGGTGAAAATCGACAACGGGACCTAAAAGTCAGTAACTAAAAAATGGCTGTTATGCTTTTCTTCAAAATTGCTACATAAAACCTTCAGAGATGTCTTTTAGCTTGTATACGTACAAACGTTATGACTAGGTTGATTAGTTATATACAAGGATCGTACTCTCCACTTTTTTTCAGGACACTTCAAAGGATGAGAATTTCCGCCTCTTTTGCCCCACTTTTTTTCTTAGAGGTTTCTTTGTTGTATTTCTAAATTAATATGACGTGATTAATCAGCGTAAAAATTATTGTATAAAAATAGTGATAGCATAAAATGCACAAATTTCTCATTTCTCAAATTGTTCTAAAAGAAAAGTGAGTATGTCTTCTGAACACAATACCTCCAAAAAATGTGTATAATCATAGTCTCCTAAACTAGATGCCTGTCGCGTGGCTTGGAAACTTGGCAACCGTTGAAGCGGTAGACAGCGCCACCTAGTACAGATTATGGGACTATTTTATTCAACTGTCACCAATAATTTTAAGAAGTGATATATGACATATATAATCCACGTTTCTTCGATTCTATTCACCTTTTATGTATATCATATCTCACGTATAAAAATTTTTGGTACCTGTTGAATGAAAAGGTCGCGCAATCTGTACCAGGTGGCGCTGTCTACCGCTTCCACTATTCTAAGTATCCTAGTCACGCGACAGGCATCTAGTTTAGGAGGCTATGGTATAATACGTGTAATAGTGACTAATGGAAATCGTGTAGTTGTTACATACCAGATGCTTTTCTTCGTAAATTCTAGTTGCTGCCTAATGTAAGTAACCATACCTACATTTTCCCTCAAAAAGTTAAAAAAATTATCAAATTTTATTTCTTTAGTAAGAGATATATAGAGGTTTATTAATTATCTATTATCAAGCAAAAACTTTTAACATCGTATTAAAGAAAACAAAATGTTATCAAAATGAAGTTATTACAATTGGCAAAAGGACAGTGAATAATGAAAAGAAGTTTCGTACCATCTTTTAAAAATTTCTGGAACAGGAATTCCATTTGAAGGAATTTCAAATTCGTGTTTTAGTAATTTAAGAACGAATCTAGTTCTTTCATTTAAATTTCTCCAAAAAATGAAACAAACACATGAAACTTAAAAATCCATACAGTATTTTTTAATTTAATTTTAATAGTGTAATTTATAAATAAAGTTTTTAAAGACCGCTCTGAAAATCAGATTTGACGAAATGGTTATATTATTGCTTTGAACCTTCTTAATTTTTAAATCAGATTTATCACCACTATTTCTTAAAGAATAAAATAATAATAATAATAATAATGAGTCATATCAGGGGTCGTACTCTCCGCCCTTTTTTCAAGACACTCCCAAAGAAAAGAAATTTCCACCTTCTTTGTCACCATTAATTTTATACAAAAATACTTCTGGATATACACTAAGCGACAAAAAAAAAAAAAAAAAAAAAAAAGTCGCACTGCAGAAAAATTGACTTATATCTTTTGGGTTTGTAATAATTTAAAAACTAATGATTGCAACAAACAAAATTGTTACGTTTGTATAATACGGAAGTCATAACATTATATCTATGTACATTTTCGATTTAATAATTCGTTTTATTACACTCCACGAAGTATTTAAAAAAATCTACAAAAAATTTTCTTTTTAAACGTAATATAATAAACATATACTTTGTATTCTATCAGGATTTATTATATGAAACGAACAAGTGCTACTTTAGTGTATAAAATAAAACTATTTATTTGTTAGAACTGAACAATTATTTAATAAAAATATGTATTCTCTGGATAGGATAATTCCGCCTTTATATGGAATTACCGCTTTAATTCACAATGGCATAGTATTTTACAGTTTTCTAACATGAAACTCAGAAATTTAACTGCGCCAAATATCATAAATATTTTTCTAGTTCTTTCAAAGTTATAGGCTACAAATTTCTAATCCCCACCCTTTTTTATAGATAAAACATTTTCGAGCTGATTGAGTTTAGGACAATTTTCAGGTCTAATAAAGAAGAAATCCTGCGATATTCTTTGTGGGATTTAATTTTAAGTAAAAAAAGTTATGATAACTTACAAAATTATAGGTTCTCATGAGAATGGATAAGTAATTTTAACAACTTGAATCAAATAAATGTATTACAAGCGCCATATAACAAGGTGCATTATCATCTTGAAACGCTGATTATGGAAGAGTCTGAAATACCCACAAAGTAGTCGGTCAGGTATCAATTTTTTAATGGCCAAGTTTTATTTCGGGTTAATTGATCCCTTGAACATGAAAATTTGCCAGACTCGCCGAAAAATTATGCATTTTCGTATCTTAATGTACGGGGAATATGTCATTGTTTTAAAATGCGATTTTCATTAAGTCAGTCACATTTTTGTGATCAGATCTGCTTGTTTCCGTCAGTTCGAAATAAGTTAAACTTGACTCATCAGAGAAAACAACTTCATCCCAATAATTAATTGATCATTTTTTAACTTTTTTAACCCTCTAATGTCTTGGGTTTCTAATTCTTTACGTTAAGAATGAATTTTTTTCAGATTTTCTGGCAATTAAACCTGCTTTGTTTAATTGTTATTTCACTGTATTTAGATAAATTATGTTACTAAATACTTTTTTCTGAATCCCTGCTGTGTTCTAACTGTAATACAAACTGGTTTTTTAAGCGCTGGCTTTTTAACTTGCGGTCATCTCGACTAGAAGAGTAACGTGGGCGCCTAAGGAAAAATGTGCAGTTTAAACAGCCAAAAAATATCATATCTTTCTAAAAACCAGATCACAAATATTTTTTTTACATTTAATCATTTTGACATCCCACGTATTAAAACATTTTTTTTTTATTTTCGCTCTAAACTTAATATTTTTTTGTGGTATCGTTAATTACCTTATTCTTGCTATTTTTGAAATACCGTAATTTTCTGTGTATAATCCGCAGATAAAATGTGTCCTTCTTCCACCAGAAATTTCGTCTAACACAAAAATCTATATTATTTTGAAGAAATAGCTCGTACAAATAGAACCTCGTTTGCTAATTAAAGTTTCTGGTGCATAACTCACTTACCTGACCTGCGGATTATACGCAGAAAATTACGGTACTTTCTAAAATTACAACTTTCCGAACAATTGCATCTTGTTTTTAACACTTAGCAGAATCCTAAATTGCGCGCAGAATACAACTTAATAAAATCTGTTCAAAATATTACTTTTGAAACAATAAAATTAGCGATTACAGAAAAAAAAAAAAAAAAAAAAAATTGAAATTATCAAGTGCGTTGTTTTTTTTTTTTTTTTTTTTTTTTTTTTTTTTTTGTGTGGCTTAGTGTATTCAGAGCAATGTGCCACGATTATACAGGGTAGATATTATTGTACAAAAATAGTGGTAGCAATAAATTTTAAAAATTTATGTTCCTGAGAGTATCCTGAAAAAAGAACGGAGAGTACGGCCCTTGTCATATATATATATTAGACAATTAAATATATCGATAACAAGTATAAAAATTTTCCAGTATGAATTCTTCCTTGAAATAGGGGAGACTTGGCACTATCTAACTTTTTTTTATTCATAAATTACAAAATTATTTATTTCACAATGCTAATTACACATTTTACAATATTACTTAATTTGTAAAATTTCATTCACTGAATAATTAAAAAAAAAAAAAATAGAAATATTTCTTATTAAAAGTATTAATTATATTAGTTTATTAAGAATTTTTCTCCGTTAATCTCCTCTTTCTTAATAAAAAATATATTCTAGAGTAGAATTAATTTCCACGGTTAAGAAAAACAATATAGCATCGGAACAGTTGATTTAGAGACAGTGAATAATGACAGGAAGTTTCTTTCCATCATTTAAATCTCTCCGGAATAGGAAGTCAGTTTCAAGTATTTCCGAATTCGGATGTTAGAAGTTCAAGAATGAACCTTAGTCTTTCCTTTAAATTTTCTAGAAAGACGACACAAAGTCATAAATCTTTTTCTTTAAAGTTTGATAATGTAATTGATAAATAAAACTTTTATGATTCACTTTAAATAACAATTTTAAGGATTTAGGGATCGTGCTTATTTTTAAAATTATCCTACGACTGATTAAATTTGAAATGCAAAATAAGACTAATGACGACGTTGCACTAAAAATATGTCCTTATGTGTTAATTTCTTTCTTATATATATATATATATACACATATCCTTTTTTCCCCCCGTATTAATACATTTATAGACCTGCTAACTATGCTAGTTTATCCGTAATGGTATTAAGCCCCACTTTTTTTCACACCAGAATAGTTGTAGAGTAATATTCAGCAATATGTTCTCATGATTAGATAAGTAGACTATTGCCCTACAACTATTCTAGTATAAGAAAAAGGCGGGGCTTAATGCCATTACGGATAAACTAGCATAGTTAGCAGGTCTACATTTACAGCTTAAGGCAGAGTCGTGGTTTCCTAAAAATAGATGTCGACACAGTTGATACCTTTTATGTTTTTTTAGTACCATTTTAATTGAACGGAAATTTTTATTCTATTAGCCAAAGAAAGCTGTTACAGAAATTTAGAAAATATTTCTATTAACACTATGCCGTCCGGCGACACCACAGTGGCATCGTACGTAAAGTATCGGTCCACCAGTGGGCGTTTCTCTCCCAATTTGTATCTTATTTATTTCTTTAGTATATACCCAATATATTCATACTTTTACAACGAAATATGCTATGGATACAAATACATTGATTAGAAAGAATATAATTATAATGTGTATCCGTTTGCACTGTAAATGTTGATACAGAAAATTTTGTTCTGAAATAGTGTAACTTGAGATAATAACACCCACAGGTAGACTTAACTGTCAAAAAGGAAGAAATCATGCGATCGTGAAAGTGTTAAAATTTTCTGGTAGTTAAAATCTGTAAATTTTTGTACCTATAATAATATCAACGTTGCCAACTTCTACGCGTTTTTGCTACCAGGAATATATAAAAGAAATTTTAATAGACATTTTAATAGTTTATATAAATTTTTATTTTAATAATTTTTTTCCCTCTTTTTTTTTTTTTTTTTTTTTTTTTTTTTTTTTTAAACAAGGAAGTAATTTAAGTTTTAATAACAAAGTTGGTTAATGTCACATAATTTTAGCTATTTGGTCAGAACAACTTTTCTGTGCCATACAATTTTTAATATTTTAATTTCAAACTTTAATTGATAAACATATATTTTAATTTATTATAAACATACTTTATGACAAAGTGGACTAGATGTATCTTATTTTATTTGTGAATTTCAATTTAAATATTCTCAATAAGTGAGACAAATACATGGAATTCATTAATTCATATAATTAATATTACTTTAATTTTGATAATAAGACAAACAAATCTATATTATTTAATTCAACATAATAATAAAATTGTATTTAAAAAAAAAAAAAAAAAAAAACTAGTTATGATAATGTTTGAAAAAAAATAAATTAATTAAAAAAATACTGTTTATCACTTTAAAAAATAAATACAGTAGGTTTGTATTTGGTAATGTAAGAAAAATAAAATAAATCACAAGAAAACCTGGTACATCGTTTACTCCATGAAGAAATTAATAACAAAATAATTTACACAAATTTTACAACGTCACATTTCAGCAACGTAATTCTGTTTTAGTTTTTTTTTAAGTGTTTTTAATTATGTGTGTAATTAAAAATTCATAATTGTAATTAACAAATAAGATAATGAATTAAAAATGCATTAATACAAGCAAATATTTTTATTTAATATATATGTGTGTGTGTGCGTGTGTGTGTGTGTGTGTGTGTGTGTGTGTGTGTGTGTGTGTGTGTGTGTGTGTGTGTAAAGATGCATGAAATATTATGTAAATTATCGAAAATCGTTTTTTGCATTAACAATGTTACAGATCATTTTAAAAATTCATTTAGTGAAATATTCTAAACAATAGTTTTGTTTTCAGAAAATTAACATATTTATAATAACTTGTTACCTTTCTGTCAAAATCCTATGGATTTTAAAAGTGCTTAAACTAAACAACAATACTATGCAATTTACTTCGCATTTCCTTTACTCATCGTAATCCTCTTTTAAAAGTTTGGACAATGTTTAATAGGATTATCTTACACTGAGAACAGACATTTTCCTAGTACAGCTAAAAAAAATTTAACAAATAAATAAAGTATATGCTCATGTAATGGATTTTTATTTTTATTTATTTTTAAAACTATATTAAAACTTTTGTTATATACTGCTGCGCATATTTTTTTTTTTTTTTTTTTACTTTTTAGGGAAATAATTACTGCTAGAGGGGAAAAAAAAAAAAAAAAATTCAAAGAAATGGGTTAGTTTTATATTCTGCGGCATTAAAAGACATAATAGAAACTCTTTTTAATTTTAGTTTCTTCATTCAATTTTAATGTCCTATATTTATTATTAGATACACTCGCGACAATAAGATAGGTACAAAGGGCTTTTTCTTTGATTTTTTATAAAATAACATTGTCTAAATTGTGCTTATCATTTATTATTATCATAAAATAACACTATTCCCAGACTAATTTTTGTTTTAAGACTAATTTTGAAAAGTTTTAAGACTAATTTTGAAAAGTTTTAAGACTAAAAATTTTCTAATTTAAGACTACACTCCGCGACAAAAAAATAGGAACAAAGGGTTTTTTTTTTTAATTTATCATAAAATAAAATTTTCTAAATTGTGCTAATCCTTTATTATCATAACAAAATATTATCATATCAAAAACATATTAAATATTTGAATCATATTCAAAATATTCGTATTCAAAATAATCAATTTCAAAAAAAAAAAAAAAAAAAAAAACTTTGTTCCTATTTTTTTTGTCGCGGTGTGTAGTCTTAAATTAGAAAAATTTTAGTCTTAAAATTTTTCTAAATTAGTCTGAAAACAAAAATTAGTCCGGGAATAGTGTTATTAAATGATAAGCACAATTTAAATAATGTTATTTTATGTAAAATCAAAGAAAAACTCTTTGTACCTATCTTTTTTTCACGGGGTGTACACTACACAGATGTCTTTAAGTGACTACAGATTTGTAATTGCATGATCTTGACATAGGGGTATATTTTGTCACAAATCGTTTCACTAACAGCGTAAATAAAACTAGAAGTCTTCGAGTGGAACAGGAAAATATTATCAATGGAGATTTACTAGATTGAGTAGGATGCTGAAACTGCATATTGAACTAGGAGCATACTTGCCAACCATCTCATTATGAACCGTACAACAATTTTTAGTACCCGCCATTTTTTTTTTTTTTTTTTTTTTTTTTTTTTTTCACACCAATTATTTTTTAGAGTAATTTTACTCTTATTTAATCTTAATCGTAACAACATTTGTAGAGAATTACTCTAAAAATAAAGTGGTGTGAAAAAAGGCCGTTTTTCAAGGGGCGTTAACAACTGTACATTTATTAATGACATAGTCGCATACTGGCCAACCATCTCATTAATAAACGTACAAATGTTAACGCCCCCTGAAAAAACGCCCCTTTTCTCACACCACTACATTTTTAGATTTATTCTCTCCAAATGTTGTTACGATTAAATAAGACTAAAATTACTCTAAAATATTATTGGTGTGAAAAAAGAAAGGCGGGTATTAAAAATTGTACGGTTCATAATGAGATGGTTGGCAAACATGTAGGAGAGTTAATTTATAAAAATATACTTCGTGCGGAAAGAAACAGCACAGAAGTAAGCCTATTGAAAATTTCGGGCAGGAAGTCAGAGAATTATAGGTTGATTTGCTACCGATGCGACAAACTTACAGGAAATGTAGAGGGCATAGAGATGATTCGGAATCACATAGAAATGTAACCCTAACGAGATAGGGGGGTTATTATGGGCAGAGCCTGATTAAGGGGGAAGCACACATTATCTCCGCTCTCACCGGAATATATTTACAATTATTTTTTACTTCATGTCATAGAAATTCCACGCTTTGACGAGGAAATATTTTTTATAAAAAATGAACGGTGTAAAGTAATCCACTTTAGTCACCGTTATTAGACACCAGAATTCTTTTAAAATAATTTTTAATGAGAATTTTCTGTTTATTATAGGAGGAAAGTATTTGTTAAAAAATAACGGTGTAAGTATAAATAATGTGTGCTTCCCCCTTAATCAGGCTCTGGTTGTGGGTCATAATTATGAAGAAACTCATAAATGATTTTAAGCTTGCAAATGAATAGCCATTAAATGACACTTTGTGGTCGCGCTCTGTATTCATAGTATAATACTTGCCAACCCTCTCATTATGAACCGTACCATTTTTAGTACCCGCCTTTTTCTTCACACCAGTCAGATTTTAGAGTAATTTTATTCTTATGCAAACGTAACAACATTTGGAGAGAATTACCCTTAAAACAAAGTGGTGTGAGAAAAGGGACGTTTTTTCAAGGGGCGTTAACAAATGTACGGTTATTAATGAGATGGTTGGCAAATATGTAGTTTTCTTTTCGTCTTAACATTTGTGCCAGTGGCTGTTGACAGCTTTTCTATCTTTTTTTTTTTTTTTTTTTTTTTTTTTTTTTGTGTGTGATAGAATATAACCTCTTAACACATTTGCGACCGCTGACGTGGAGTCGCGCCTTTTGAAAATCTGAAATTCCACCAGTTGAAGTTTCTTTTGCAATTTGTATGTTATTTGTTTCTTAAAAATATACACAATATTCATATTTGTACAATCAATACACTATGGATACAAATACTTTGATTAGAGAAAGTATGATTATAATGCATATCCATTTGTAATATAAATGTGAATACAGAAAATTTTGTTCTGAAAAATTGTAACTTATGAGAATAACTCACACAGGCGGACCTTAGTGTCAAAAAGACAAAAACATGCGGTCGCGAAAGTGTTAACTCTCGTATACGTAAAATCAGCGTAATCTGACCACGCCCTTATTTCTTGTCTTTTTTATTTTTATTTTAGAGAACTAAAAAGCATCAGTCAGCATCATACTATTTCAAATGTATTAAAAATTATCAGGTGAATGAAAATACCTATCATTCATATTCTCACAAAGTGTCTTCAATAAAAATTCGAATCATGTGGGTGTGTCTTTAAACAATTATAAGAGGCTATTTATTCAATATTATTGACTATTGAATAAAAAAAAAAGGCCAAATCTGGCAACCCTGCTCTCCGCCCTTTTTTCAAGACACTCTCAGGGATTTGACATATTTGTCGTTATTGCTACCACAATTTTTTTACAATAATATCTATACTAGTCTTATACTAGGCGAGTCGCCTCAAAAACGTAAAAAGAAAGAAAAATCTTGCTATATTATACTTAAGTAGCCCCTTTATACATAATTATTACATAAGTAGAAAATATTTGACCAGAATTCTTTTAATTACAGTGTTTAGTTAATTTTACTACTACAAAAAAGTATTTTTCAAAAAAAATGTGATCGTATTGATCACACAAAGAAAACCTAATAGACATTTTTACAGGAAATTTCACGTAGATTAATTTTGTATCTGAAATTTTTTCAATATATCCTATACTTTTCAAGATATTTATTAAAAACTGAAAAGTGCCACCCTTCCCACCCACACACGGGCGTGGACTTTTAATATGTTGTTCAGGACACTCTCGACTATCACTGTACCAAATTTCAAAATTACACGATTTTTTTTTTCGATTTTTCCTATTTTGATTGAACTAATAGCCCATATACCAAATTTGGTGGCATTCGTTGACCCATATTAGCTTTTGGGAAATTTATTGAGGAAATTTAATTATATACATCGCGCGTTTGAAATACCATTCGTATAAAAATATGCACAGAGCAATATTAAAATATATATTTATTAAAATTAAGAAATTTTGTAAAAAGCATGGAAGTAATAGCTACATAATAAAAAAAAGATATTCTAAATAATATAGTTCACATGCTTCACAAACATATGTTTCGGAATATATATTTTTTATACAAAAAAATAGATATTCGTAAAAATTCGTTTAGAGAACAACATTTCAATTCAAATTCAGTAATTTATTTTACATTTTAACATTTTTTTTTTTTTTTTTTTTTTTTTTTAGGAATCGTAATACAATCCACAAAATAGATTTTCTTAGCAAATTTTAAAATGAAACACATGAAAAAGAGATACTGAACGAAAAATCTTAGTTTAGCAATTTCAATTTTCTCTTATTATTCACGAATACACAACGTCTTTGCATCCTAAAATAGTCGACAGAAAATGCTGTTAGTTTTTAGAAAAGGAGGGATTTTTCTTTTTATACAAAAAAAAAAAAAAAAAAAAAAAAAAAGAGAGAGAGAGAGAGAGAGAGAGAGAGCGAGAGAGAGAAACACAATTATTTCCTTTAAAATAAATAAATAAATAAATAAGTATGTGCCACGACATAACAAATATTTTCTGAGAAATTTAACATAATGACTAAAAATTAATTAATTAAATTATATGATATCGTAGTTCGTTTAGTTATCTGTTGAGTAAATTAAATTTTAAGATTTGTTACATAACAGTTTAATCATCATACTGCATATATGCATAGCCTCCTAAACTAGATACCTTACGCGTTACTCGGAAACTTGGCGGTAGACAGCGCCACCTGGTACCTATTGCGCGAATTTTTTACTGAACAACCACCAAAATTTTTTTAAAGTGGGATTTTATACATATAAAAGGCGAATAGAATCGAAGAAACGTCGATTATATATATCATATATCACTTCTTAAAATTATTGGTGAGAGTTGAATAAAAAAGAGCGTAATCTGTACCAGATGGCACTGTCTAAGTTTCCCAGACACGCGGAAGGCATCTACTTTAGGAGGCTATGACATATGAGACACATTTGATATAAATGTAAAGAGTAGAGTTCGAGGATGGTCAGAGATACTCATATTAGGGGGGGGGGGGGACACTATTTTAATATTCTTCAACCACATTTCTTGAAACCATGGAAGCCTCTGCGCAAGCGCTGACTCGACGAGTTCAATTTAAAAATAGAGGGGTGATAGGCATTTGATTCAAAGAAAATAAGCAATAAGAGAGCTCTGAATGATTAGATGTTCCCAAATCCAAATTTGTCGGTCAATTTGGCCCCCCTCCAAACCTTTGAGCTCGTCCTCACTGTTAATCTTAGGAAACGTGGTTACATTATATGTGTGCTCTTTTTATATAAACACTAGCTGGTCATGAGGTACAAATTACTTCTTAAAGAAAAATGTCTGGAAAAAAAACGAAAAAATTCGCATAAAAAATAATTTTTTTTAAAAAGATAATAGGAATATCGTAAATTTAAATGTATGTTGTAAGATTACACGCATTCCGTTACTTAAAATAGCTAAATAAATAAATAAATAGAACTGTGCACATAAATTTTATTTCTGTAAGACGTAAACATCACACACATTTTTATATCAGCAAGAGCTGCTAACTCTTTATAATTTATTACGGAACTTTTTCAGCCCGCCTTCTTTTCACATTAGAATTTTTGCAAAATATTTCTTTCTAATATGTGACAAAGATAAAATAAGGAGAAAACCATTCTTAAACATTACTGGTACGAAAAAAAATGCGGGACTAACTAAACTCCGGATCAATTATAAAATTTGGCAACTCTGTATTAATATATATAACTGTTCTAAAGCATTCTAAATATATTTACGGTAATTAGATTGCATACAGACTGATAGACAGACAAATAGACAAATCAAAGTCATAACCTATTTTGACCACTTTGAAAAGTATTAAAAACACATATCACAACTTAAAACTCACTTCCAACATTTTCTAGTTATACACTGAGAAAAAAATATAACTCCTTCATCTAGAATGAATAAGTGGTCATTTTCTAAATCTCTTAACTGGAAATAGAGCATTGCTAGCTATGCGCATAAGGCACGTCAAAAAACTGAACAGACGAAATCATCGAGAATTTCTAGTCTACACATTTCTAGATGGTGAAACAATATTCTGAAGATTCTGAATCTTTTGTATTGCGAGAAATTCTCGCTTTATTTTCTAGAATTGGGATATAAACGAAGATTATAGTTGCTGAAACCCGTCTCTTGTATTCGCATTTATCTGCGGAGATTTTTAAATAGCTTTGCCCTCGAGAATATCGGTAAACTTTCTAGAATTTTAATAGGGGTTTCTAGAACTCGCTTTCAAAGGGGATTAGAATTTATAAGTATGACATGAAACTATTTTTTCTAGAGCCACAATTTAGATTCTAGATGTCAGTTACAGAATTTTTTCTCAGTGTACCTTCAAACTCATTCATGCGGCCCTCTGAAAGAATCATCCATACGTTAATTATACTATACTCTCTAGAACACAGGCTTCTGCGCAAAAGAATGTTTTGTACACTACAAAGGTATTAAACTTAGAACTTCTTACGCTAACTAACATTTTTTTTAACACTCCTGTACACACACAAGTTGCGCTAGATCTACCATTTTCAGTAAGAAATAACCCGTTGTAAATTTAATTGCATACATCAGTTTGATGACGTTTTCATACCTGCCAACTATCTACTTAATACTCGGTAGTTCTGTAGTCCCCACTTTCTTTTTTTTTTACACCAATCTTTTTATAGAGTATTTTTTTTTCTTATTACATCTTCACTAAATTTGGAGAAAATTACTCTAAAAATAAAGTGGTGGGAAAAAAGGTGCGGTACTAACAATACTAAGGAATATTATTTAGAATGTTTACACGCATGTCCTTTTACAATATTTACAGAAATTGAATGCGGACAGACAGACTGACAGTGAAAAGTCATAAACGCTTTCAATGTTGTTAGAAAACGTTTTTTTTTTTTTTTTTTTTTTTAAACGTATTTAATTATGTCCCTTTCTAACATAATTTATGATAACATTAATTGATTTTAGGTTTTGCAAATAAATAAATAATTTAAATTAATATTTCTCATGCATGAAGTAACTTTTACGTTACAAAGTTTTTAATCGATAAAATATCGCTTTCGTAATTAGAGTAACAATTGAATTCTTTGAAAAAATAAAAATTGATTGATTGAAATATTTCCATTCTATGAAGCCCATTAAACTAGCATCATTTTTATAATGGCATTTGCCATATGATATTAATGACCTATATACATTTCCAGATGCCATATAAAAGGCTATTTTTCACAAATTAAGTTGAAATTCTTTAGAAAGAAATTTAACTAGGTAATTTTAAATGCTCAGTAATGCTTGTTTAAAAATATAAAAATTTTCCAAGTGAATAAAATTATCTTTAAAAAAAAAAAAAAATGTATCAATGGCCTATATTCCGTAAAATTCCTTCCCCTTAAAAAGAAAAAAAAAGGGGGGGGGACTTACGAAATTTTTTATTCGTTATTATTTTACTTTTCCTTTATGTTTTTACCATTATTATTTATTTATTTATTTGCTGTTTCAGAAATTTGGTTTTATCTTTCACTTACTTATTATTCTTTATTTATTTATTTATTTTTTTTTTTTAAGGGAAAAAATTTTGGGAATAATAATTTTGTGAAAAATAAAATGCATTGGAAAATTTTATTGTATAATATTCTTTGGGTGGGTCACTTTCGCGACCGCTAACGTGAATTCACGTCATATGAAAAATCTGTAACTCCGCCAGTGGGCGTTTCTTTAGGTTACATGGGTTACATTATTGCTTAACAATACACCCAATATTCACATTTATACAACCGATACATTATGGATACAAATACTTTGATTAGAAAGAGTATAACTGTAATGTATATCCATTTATATTATAAATATGAATACAGGAAACACTGATTTAAAATAATGTAATATACAAGAATGACGCCCACAGGCGGAGCTAACTGTCAAAAAGACAAAAACATGCGGTTGCGAAAGTGTTAATAATCGTAACATTATTACGCCCTTTTAAAACATGCCTTTTTTACCACACCACTTTATTTTTAAAGTTAATTTCTTCAAATGTAGTTACGATTAAATAAGAAAAAAAATTCTAGAAATAGACTGGTGTGAAAAAAAAGGCGGGTACTAAAAATGTTGCGATTCATAATGAGATGGTTGGCAAGTATGAACTAAAGTTAATCTGTTAAAATTTTTGAATGAAAATCATCCTTCACTAAATTTATCTTTACGATTCTGTGAAAAGTTATCATTAATAATTTAGATTATCTTTTGCAATATGAAATTATAGTTTCTTGTAACTTATAACATAAATTGGTGTATAACTGCGTTTAATCTGTGTAGGAAATATTGACTTCGATCTCTGTCTCTGTTTTTTTTTTTTTTTTTCCTTTTCCTTTTCTTTTTCGTCCTTCTTCTATCAAAAATTTTTAATCCAATTCTTGGAGTATGAAATTAATTTATTCATTTATGCATAAAGTGTTGGAAAGAATACTTCATAAGAATTTTGCTTTATACTATGCAGATAATTTATGTAAGTTTCTTTTTTCTTTTTTTTTTTTTTTTTTTTTTTTCACCTGTATCTTGTTGTTATGCAAGGGTGTTTGCGTTCCAGGTTTTTTTCATTTTATTTTCCACCAGTAGTTACGAATTGTAATTTTGGTTATAGTTAATTGCTAAATTTTACTAGAAAACTATCAATAATACCTCTGTTAAATAATTCTGGTAGTAAATTCCAGGGACACAAACACCCCTGGTTATGGTTTTAAAAATAGTAATCAAGAAATAATTATGATTTTTGTAATAAGGAAGTTTAGTAAGTTTTTGGGGATTTGAAGAGAAATTTTATCAAAGCTTAAAATACATAGAGTGTAAATAAAAGCTAACCAATTTTTTCCCACATAGATGAAAATTTAAATAAAGGCAGAAGAAATAATATAAAATCTTTCTACTTTAAAATTAAGAAAATTTTAACTTTAGTTAAGAATCTAGTTAATTTTTAAAAAATAATTATTTCATATGATTACAGGGATGGAACACGGGAGCAGAACTCATACCACTATCATTGAAACAAAATTTTCTACTTCCTAAATCCACCAAATAGCTGATAGAGAAATTTCTTAAACGAATACCAGTATGAATTCTGCACCCGTGTTCCATTCCTGTGATTCTAAACAATTGCATACTTTGACTTAATAGTTTTGAATATAGTAAACCTTCTAAACAATTTTAAAGTTAAATATATTTTTAAGTGCTACATATAAAGTGTTATATAAAGTGTTATATATAAAGTGCTCTAATTATAAATATGCAAATAATTTTCTAGAGTCAGTTTAAAATGCAATGAAAATCAAACTTCTGTTAAAAAAAAAAAAAAAAAAAAAAAAAAAAAAAAGTTGTAAAATGTCTGACATTACTAAAAACAATTCACCTTTAATTTAACAAAATCGAACAATTTTATCATATTCTATAAAATACATCTTTAAATATTTTTATCATCTGAAAAAAAGAATGACTATATAAATTGTTTAACTTCAAATGGTTCGATAATCTTATAATGAAAGCGTTTAGCTAACATGCAAAACAAATATAAATATATTTTTATATAAAACAAGCTTTATTTAACGTGTCGATCGTCTACTATTACTTGCATGTAAACATAATAAAACAAATCACGCACATTTTTATTTTTCGTCCTGATTGGTTGGAAGAGTTAATTTCGAACGCAATTTACTTCATTGTCGTTTGGTTATAACGTTCGAAGTGTAGAATCGCTCTATAGCTAAATATCGCTAAATTCCATCGAAAAAAAATGACGATCGATTCCTCTGTTTGCGAAGAAGCCAGAATAGGGCCACTGCTTCCGGTAGGTTGCAGCTCCGTACATATAAAGGTATTCCATTTTACCCGGCTATTCCATATACTTCACCATTCCAGTATAGTTGCTAAGTATTACGATATATATATACTCTATAACAAAAAATCTGATGTGGGCACCACATGACTTCCTTATACACTTTTAGAAATATACATAATGATAAAAAACTATGTCATTGGACCCGAAACAGTTGGCTAAAAATATTTTAAAAAATGAATTATCACCGTGTTCTGAGCTTTTCTGAAAGTTAGTTAAAAACCGATGCAAGATTTGTACTGGTAACGCTGACGAAGGCTGCAGGTACCCGAAAAAAATGGCTAAAAGCATTAAAAAAAAAAAAAAAATTCATTTTCACCGTGTTCTGAACTATTCTGAAAGTTTCAAATGTCTAGCTAGTCGGGAAGTTAGTTAAATAAATTTTCTGTTGAACCATATAAAAGCTGTCGAAGGCAGCAGTGACCTGAAACAATTGGCTAAAAATATTTAAAAAATGCATTGTCACCGTGTTCTGAGTTTTTCCGGAAGTTTTAAATGTCTAGCTAGTCGGGAAGTTAGTTAAAAATTGATTGCAAGATTTGTACTGGTGACGCTGCCGAAGACAGCAGGGACCCTAAACAGTTGGCTAAAAGTATTAAAAAATGCATTTTCACCGTTTACTGATCTAGTTTGAAAGTTTCAAATGTCTAGCTAGTCGAAAAGTTAGTTAAATAAATTTTCTGTTGAATCACATAAACGCTGCTGAAGGCAGCAGGTAATAGAAACAGTTGGCTAAAAATATTTAAAAAAAATGCATTGTCAGCGTGTTCTGAACTTTTCTGAAAGTTTCAAATGTCTAGCTAGTTGGGAAGTCAGTTAAATTGCAAGATTTGTCCAAACCGTTTTTGAGTTATTACCGTTTTTTGATACATTTTGGCCATTATGAACCTAATTTTCCTAAATATCTCCAAAACGGAAAATCATACAAAGTCCAAAAAGGGAGGTGCACAACTAGATGTTATAACAAACCTATGTACCAATTCGCAACTTTCTACGTCCAACCGTTTTTGAGTTATGCGACATACTCACACACACACACACACACACACACACACACACACACACACACACACACACACACACACACACACACACACAGACACACATACATACAGACGTCATGAAAAATCGTGTAAAGTCCCTCATATCTCTAAAACGAGAGCTCGTGTTAAGACGACATTTGCAGGTGTACAACTAGACATCATGACAGTCACACGTATAAATTGGCGACATTCAGCGATCATTCGTTTTCGAGCAATGTGAAATGAAAAATCCATTTCGCAAATCGGGATTACTATACTTCCTTATACTTTGTATAAGGAAGTAAAAAAGTGACGCACCAAGAAGAATAATGCAAACTGGACACAAATTGACATGCATACAGGCTTTGATGGAATCAAGCACCAATTCCTCATTATCGTCGATCCTACGTGCAACTGGTACTTCAGTGACTTCAAATACACGTAATAGGCGGCTTAGTGGGGTTGAGCTCAGGCCACGGATCTATCTTCCACTGAGGGCGTTTGGAGCATCATAAAAAAGGTCCTACAACCAGCTCAGGATTTTAC
This sequence comes from Salticus scenicus, assembly GCA_963930645.1. Taxonomy (NCBI): domain Eukaryota; kingdom Metazoa; phylum Arthropoda; class Arachnida; order Araneae; family Salticidae; genus Salticus; species Salticus scenicus. The sequence goes on from OZ005659.1 coordinate 243,371,268, forward strand.
CAATCTAACGCAACAATTGGACATAATTTGGCACGATACTTCACAGGAGCACATCTGCCAACTCTATCAATTAATACCAAGCCGAATAACTGCGTACATAAGGGCCAGAAGTGGACCAACGCGTTATTGACTTGTGTACTTTGTGAGGCTTTTTCTCTTGATTAAATTATTCAAATTTTCTGAAACTGTAATCAATTGTTTTTCTCCACATGTACATCACATCTACCAATTTTTGTCCCATTCGGACCACCATTCCACCCTATCTACCAATTTTTGTCTCCATTTCTTCTTAGTGCGTCTTATTCTTTTTTTTTTTTTTTTTTTTTTTTTTTTGTTATAGAGTGTATGTATAAAATAAATAATAAAACATATAAAAATCCTTTATTTGGAGTTCTATGATTAAAAAAGAGAAAATTTCTATAAATAAAAGTACTTGAATCCAAAAATCCTAACTGTTGGCAACATTGAATAATGGCATATAATATGAGCCGAAAAATGTTAATGTAATAGTTTTAATTGTTAAGAACGACTTTTATAATGTTATTAAACGCGAAAAGATATTTTGTTATTTAAAATGCATACTCCCCCCCCCCCCTTAAATACAGTGAAGCATTTTTGTAATATATTACGTTAACACAAATAAACGAAAAAAAAGGCAAGCCCCAAGCTTCCATGAAACTTTAATAATTTGTGTTGCTGCGGAATAAAACTTTTGAAATAAAGATATTTTTTCTTCATACATTTCGCCGACTAAAATGTTCTATTTCTATTTTTGAAGTAAAAGTTCATTCAAAGAGCAAATATTTTCCTCCAACTAATTTAATTTTGCTAGTAATTTAACTTGGATTCCCTCAAAATCTTTGAAAGTTCAACAGTAAGGTTTTTTTTTTTTTTTTTTTTTTTTAAGAAAAAGGTTTTATAGCTTAAAAAGGTAAATAAAAGAAAATTAAAAGTTATTAAACTTGTCATTGGTTGAAATATTCTGAAGATTTCATGGAAATTTTCGCATTAGAAAACAGATTAAAATATATTTTTAAGTTTAGCTAAAATTATTTCATATTTGCATCCATGTTTTTAAACCTTTTACTTTTGTAATAACTACAAATAATTTTTAAAAACATAGTAATAATAATAATATAATCAATTTAAATCGTTTTGTTTCAATTTTAATGATAAACTCTATTCAGACGTGAAATATACATTATACACCGTGACCAATAAATTCTAATAGAGCTAGTAATCTGTAAAACAAAGTATACCGTACGGTGTTATGTCATTTATGTATTCTTAATTCTACAAATTTTATTCACGAACTAAAATTTATTATATTTAATATATATGGAAAATCTATGAAATGATTTACAAAGTAATACCCATATTTGGAACATATTAAATGTAATTGTGAAAAATGGGAAGGTAAGGATTAAAAATTTGTTAGCACGGAGTATATTTAATTAATCTTTTTCTTAATTAAAATTTAGAATTTTATTTTATTAAGTTTAAATGATTTTCGATAAATTATAATACATTAAATATTTCAACGCAAATGTATGTAAATTTTTATCATTCTAAAACAGTAATCTAATAAAAAGATTAAATAAAGTTCCCCATACTCTTGAATAAAATGTTTAATACCAGTAATATTTGTTTAACAATATTTACATAATATTATTAAAAAAAAGCCTAAAATTATTATGAATCAATATATACATATTCTGTATATTGAAACGGATAGAAATATACTTTAGGCCAAGTTGCTAGAAAAACATTACAATTTTGATTTATGCATCACCGATTTTACAATAAAACCTTTTCTTTATTTAAAAATCTGGAGTGACTCCACTCGACTTTCCGAACATTAAGTATTTAACGGTTGTATAAATAAAGTAAGATAACTCGTTAAATAAAGAAAAGAAAAAATTATAATAAGGTGTTTGAGTATTTTTCTCTGCGCAGTTTGTTGCTTAATTTATTGCCCGTAGATCATAATGATAAAGAAATTTTTTTGTGTGTCGCTGTAAAAATCTATAAGCGCTAAACTTCCCAAAATCTATACAGTTCATGCGACGATAATCTATAACATGCATATAAATTTTCAGCTCAATAGGATAAGGCGTTTAGACGCTATCGCACTTTAAACAATTTGAACCCATAAGACATATAATGGTCAAAAAGAATATTTCGTTGTGTCCCTGTAAAAAATCTATAAAAGATAGACTACCCAAAAACCATACAGTTCGTGCGACGATGATCTATAACATGTATATAAATTTTCAGCTCAATCAGATAAGGCACTTAAACACTATCGCACTTTAAAGAATTTGAGCTAATAAGCTACGATATTTCTTTTCTTTGTGTGTGCGTGTATGTCCATGAGAGAGAAAAAAAAGGAAAAAAAAACTATAACCACTACATTCACCAAAATTTATAAAGTTCGTGTGACGGTGACCTATAACATGCACATAAGTTTTCAAATCAATTAAATAAGACGTTATAGTAATTTAAATAATTTGGGCCTATAGGCCAGAATATATATATATATATATATATATATATATATATATATATATATATATTTGTTGTTGTTTGGTGTGTGTGTCCTTGTAAAAAAAAAAAAAAAAAAAAAAAAAAAAACCTTTAGTGCTAGATTCAACAAAATCTTACAGTGACCTATAATAGACGTACTAAATGTCATCTCAGTTCATCATCTCGTTTAGACGCTATCGTGTTGACTCACATGCACACATATATACATACACACATATATCACAGTAAAAATAGCAAAAATAAATTCATGATACCTAAAAACGTATAGATACACCAAAATCTCAAAACCGAATTTTTCTCATGACTGCAATACATTTCTTACACCTGTACATACGGAAAGCAAAAATGTTATAGCTCAAAAATGTCTACTATGTGGCACTCTGAAGGGTAAATAGGAAATTTAAACAATGAAATGGTTAACATGAAGTTCATGAACATTTTTAACACGCAATGATTCGTTTTCATCTCATCCTATTATTTCATTTTAGAAACTTGCTATTTTCTCCTGCAAAGTAGTACCATCTAGTAATTATTTCTGAGTTATTATTAGGATTTTCATTAAGAAAACCTCATATATAGCCAATATACCAAATGTGGTGACAATTCGCTTACTCATATTAGCTTCACGGATGTTTATAGAGAAATTTTATAACTATATCCACCCAGCGTTTAAAATGTCATACCTATCAATATATACATAAAGCAATATTAAAAGCATATCTAGAATAAATAAAAATTATAAAATTTATTATATATATGTATGTATAAATGAAATATACGCAAATAAGATGTATATAATTAAATGTTTTTTTTTTTTTTTCTTTTTGTAAATCTCTATGTAAAGAACAACATTTCAATTAAAATTTAGTATTTTATTTTACAGTTTAAAACTTTTTCTTAAGATATCGAAATACAATTTACAAAACTGATTTTCGTAACAAATTTTAAAATGAAACATATGAAAAAAGATACCGAGCAAAAAATCTTAGTCTAGCAATTTCAATTTTCTCTTATTATCCACGTCTTTACATCGTAAAATAGTCTACAGAAAATGCTGTTAGAAAAGGAAAGATTTTTCTTTTTATACAAAAATAAACAAATAAATAAATAAATAAGCATATGTAACGACATAACAAACATTTTCTAAGAAATATAACATGATAACTATTTAAAAAAAAATTTCAATTAAATTATTATAATGTTGTAGTTCGTTTCGTTACCTGTTGAGTAAATTAAATATGAGTTTTGTTACATAACATTTTAATCATCATAACGCATATGCGAAACATATTTGGTGTAAATGCAAGAAATAGAAGTGTAGGATAGTCAGAAAAGTGGTAAATATACTTATATTAGAAACAACTATAATACTATGCATGTTCTTTTTATATAAACACAAAGCTGTTCACCAGTTTGAAATCACCTTGCAACGAAAAATGTCAGGAAAAAGCGCAAAAATTCGTACAAAACATAAAATTCTTTTAGAAATGTAATACTAATATCGAAAATTTAAATTTATGTTGCAAGATGGCACGCATTCCGTTACCTTAAAAAACAAAAGACAGAAATAAAAAAGAACCGTATATGCTACAGTTCTTTCTGTAAATCGGAAATAGACAAGCAAACAGTTTTTTATATTAGCATATATAAATGGTCTGTCCAGAAAGTAATGAGATTGGTTTCATAAAATTCGTTTATTTAAAGAAAATTTTAAAGATATTTAATATTCTTTAAAATAGCCTCTTCTTGCATTAAAACGCCGTTGCGAAGGGCTCTGCACACATTGATGCCTTCCTGAAAACCCAGATTGTCCTTCAAGTTAAATTTTGATCGAGAGAATAGAAATGAGTCTGACGGTAAAATATAAGGGTACCAAAAACTGACAAGGAAACATTCAAAAGGTGTCATCTTCAAAAAGTATTGAAAAAAATATATGTGATTCTACTCTTCATAAAACACCAGAAAATGAAAAAATTATCGGCTGAAATGAATTACAGCGACCACAAAAAATTATAAAAATTAAGCATATTTGGCGATTTAGCGCTATTAGGTGATACATTTGCTAGCACCGAGATTGCCGTGTATGAACAGAACCGTGTTTTGCTTTTCCGCCAAGTACTCAAAATCAGTCGCCTAGCAGTGTGAAATCGTCAAATATGCTTAATTTTAATAACTTTTTGTGGTCGCTGTAATTAATTTCAGCCGATAATTTTTTCATTTTCTGGTGTTTTATGAAGAGTAGAATCACATATAGTTTTTTTTCAATACTTTTTGAAGATGACACCTTTTGAATGTTTCTTTGTGAGTCAGGAGCTTGGCACAAATTTTTCACATTTGAAGTTCCTCCGAGACGACTTGATGCACAATCCGATTTTGTAAGTCCCAACGTCTCCGTAATCATCCAGACATTCGTGCGACGATCAGAGTGTAAAATCGCTTTTACTTTAAACCCATTGTTTGAAGTTCGAGAGCTTGGTGGATGCTCAGCGTGTTGCTCATCATCGACGTCTTTGATGGCTTTGTGCCACCTAAACGTTTGAGCCTTGGACAAAAAAATCTTTCCTGCAGGCATTTTGTAACATAGCAAACATCTCGGTAGTCGATTTGCTCAGTTTTACAAAAAACTTTACGGCGTATTACTGATCGACACTTTGAATCTTACATTCTGAAAACATATCGCTAATTTCAAACATGCCTCTGCTTCACGTGTGATCGTTGCGCTGCATAGGCTCAGGGCTAACTGACTTCACCAGACACTGTAGCTGAGAATCCCCACCTCTCGTACCAGCTGCAAAATCCACTCTTTGGCCTTCTCTTTGTTGCGAAAAATTTAGTCTCATTACTTTCTGCACAGACCCTGCAACAGTTTCAAGGTATTAAAAATATATTTTCGGAAATTGGATCGCTTAGAGACGGATGAACAGACAAATAAACAAATCGAAGCCGTAATTAATTTTGATCCTTTTGAAAAGTGCTAAAAAACATAACACAACTTAAAAATCACTTCAAAGATACCCTTCCGTGGAGGATCAAAATTGTGATGTCATGTCTCCGGACCACCTCTAGGAGGGTGTCCCAGACCGTCGCCAATTGCCCATCTGCGCAGCACTAGTGCGATGTAAAACCCAACCATCCATCCATCCACTTCAAGTATTTTCCAGTTATATTTTCAAACTGATTTAAATTTTTGTCATGCGACTCTATAAACCAATCATCAATTTGCTGATCTTACCATAATCACTAGAATATATGCTTTTCTGTAGATGAATATTATGTGCTAGTTTAATTATATTTTGTGCACTGCAAAGGTATTAAAACTTATTCTTACTATAAATAATATATTTAGTTTCCTTTTTCTTTCTTTTCTTTTCTTTCTTCCTCTCTCTCTCTCTTTCTCTCTCCTTTTTTTTTTAGTACCCTAGTGCACAAACGAATTGCACTAAATTCTCATTTTCAATGAGACACATACCATTGTGAATTTAATAACATTTATCAGTTTTAAGACCCTTTTACAAAAAACGTTAAAGAATCACAGTTTCCATTGTTATAAACATATTTAATTATGTTCTTTTCTGACATAATTTACGATAGCATTAATTGCATTTAAGTTGGGTGAATAAATAAAAAAAAACAAATAATAATAATAGTAATAATAATAATAATAATAATTTAAAATAATATTTCTGGTGCATAAAGCGACTTTTATGTTACAAAGTTTTCAATCCGTGAAAAATCGCTTTCGTAATTAGAGTAACAATTGAATTCTTTGAAAAACGAAAAATTTGATTGATTGAAATTTTTCCATTCTATGAAATCCATTAAACTAGCATCATTTTTATAATGACGTTCGGAATATGATATTAATGGCCAATATACAATTCCAGATGTCATATGGAAAGGTTATTTTTGACAAATTAAGCTGAAATTTTTAAAAATGACTTAACACAGTAGTTTTAAATTCTTAGTAATGCTCGTTTAAAAATATAAAAAAAAATTTCCAAGAGAATATAACTATTTTTATAGTCAATTAGCTATATTTCTTGAAATTCCTTCCACCTTAATATATATACTCTTTCTTGGGAAATCTTATTAAATTCTTGATTCGGTATTTTTTTTATTACTTTTCACTTACTCTTTCCTTTAATATTTTTACTATTATTATTATTGTTGTTTTCTTACATATTCCAAAAATTTGGTTTTATTTTTCAGTTTTTAAACTTTTATTTATGTGAAAAATTATAATAATTTTTAGAAAAATAAAACTCATTGGAAAATTGTATTGTATTTTTTTCCTTTTGATACGTTTTCAGAACTAAATTTAATTTTTGAAATTTTTATAAATGTTACTTTGTAAATGTACAAGGTTTTTTTTTTTTTTTTTTTTTTTTTTTTTTCTGAATACCTTTAAAAGATCTAGTAAAAAATGATCACTAATAGCGTAGCCTCCTAAACTAGATGCCTTCCGCTAGGCTCGGAAACTTGGCAACAGTTCAAAAAGTAGTCAGCGCCACCTGTTACAGATTGTGCGACTTTTATATTTAACAGCCACCAAAAATTTTTAAAAGTGTTATTTGATATACATAAAAAACGAATAGAATCGAAGAAACGTCGATTATATACATCATATATCACTTCTTAAATTTATTGGTGACAATTGAATAAAAAAGTCACTCAATCTCTACCAGATGGCGCTGTCTACCGCTTGAACTGTTGCCAAGTTTCCGAGCCATGCGGAAGACATCAGGTTTAGGAGGCTATGAACCTACTTAATAGAAATAGGGATAGAATGAGATATAGAACCTGGTATATAGAATTCAGATTGCGCGACTTTTTTATTCAACAGCCATCAAAAATTTTTAAAAGTGGGATATGATATACATAAAAGGCGAATAGAATTGATGAAACGTCGATTACATATATCATATATCACTTCTTAAAATTATTGGTGGCAGTTGAATTGAAAAGTCGCGCTATCTCTACCAGATGGCGCTGTCTACCGCTTGAACTGTTGCCAAGTTTCCGAGCCACGCGGAAGGCATCTAGTTTAGGAGGCTATGCTAATGGTTTAGTTCATTTTTTACACTACGAAATTACAATTTCTTGTAACATATAACATAAATTGGTGTATACACAGTGTTTAACCTGTGTAAAAAACATTGATTTCGATCTCTGTCTGTCTCCCTCCCCCGCCCCCTCTCTCTTTTTCCCCCCTGTATTTCTGAAATGAAAAACCTTTTAATTCATTCCTGCAGTATGAATTTTTTTTTTTTTTTATTTATTCATGAAGTGCTTGAAAAAATATATCAAAAGAATTTTACTTTGTTGTAAACAATTTATATGGGTATTGTTTATTTATTTATTTATTTATTTATTTATTTATTTTTTCTCTGTATCTTTGTTTGTTTGTTTGTTTGTTTGTTTGTTTGTTTAAGTAAACACCTTTTTTTGGGGGGGGGAGGGGGGAGGAATGACATTTCATTTTATTTAACGTATGACTATGAAATCCAGGTTTAAAAAAAAAAGATATGATAAAGTAATATATTAGATTTTTTTATAGTAATTTAATTATTATTTTTAGGACGATCCGGTATTGATTTAATGTTCTTATCAAGAAATATTATTTTAACAATATTTACTAAATTAATATTGTAATCTGCATTCCAGTTGTAATTTTTTCCTTTAGGTCAGTGTATATATGTTTTGTTATTTAATATGACAAATAAATTACGTTACAAAAGAAAAGAAAGAAAGAGAGAAAAGAAAATATTATTTATAGTAAATTGTTTTTTACATTTTCTAACGACTTTTCATTTATTTATTTATCTATATTTATTTTTATAATTTTATTACATTATATTATCAGAGTTACCAACATTTTAATTTATTCCGGAGCATTTTTAGCCCCGCCTTTATTCCATACCTCTATATTTTTAAGAGTAATTTTTTCTTATTTTATCGTAGTTATATATTGGAAACAAAAATTATTTTACAAATAAAGTGGTACGAAATAAAGGCGGGGCTAAAAATGCCCCGGTGTAAATTAAAATATTGGCATCTGTGTATTATACTATATTATACATTATATTATATTATATTTACTTTGTTTTGTTTACTTTTTAGGCATTTATATATCATGTTTACTTTTTTTTCAGATTATTTTTTTGAAAATGAAGATGTTTTGGCCATTTCATAAGTTCGCCAGATGCATAGCATAATTTTGAAATCTTATGTATTTTATTTGTACTGTTCAACAGCCACAAAACTCTTCGACAAGTACACATGGAACACATTTTTCAAATAATTAATAATATTGCTATTTAAGAAAACAGATTATTAAAAGTTATAAATTATTCATCCGAACATAATCCGTGCATTAGTCATAGTTGCGATTTGCAAAAAAACAGATTTTTTTTTTTTTTTTTTTTTTTGAGTTCAAATCTATAACTTTGTAAATAATATACAGAAAAGTAGATTAATAGGAAGTATCATTTCTATTTGTAATCAACATAACAAAATGAAGTGTTTTGGATCAATGTGAATTCGACTATTGCAAAGTTTCAAGCGTTGTTAATGTGTTTCGACGGTTTTAGGTTACAAGAAAAAAAGAGAGAGAAAGAGATTATATGCAAAAAATTATATATATATATATATACATATTCGTGTAATATGGACCAAGCGGTAATATGGAATATTTATGAAGGGGAATATGAAATACCCATTTCCTTAAATGATAATATGAAAAGGGTAGTATTTTTACAGAATATCATGAATAATTGCAATATATATATATATATATATATATATATATATATATTGAAATTAAACAGTTTAAAAAAAAAATATCACCATACAAGTTAAAAAAGAAAAAAAAAAAATGCAAATAATATGGAATAATTGGTATTTCATTTGGCCTGAATTCTCATCTTGGAGAATAAATCAACCTCAACCGCCCATTGGTAGAAATAAATTCATGGGAATTAGACTACTCACTAACTCAACCCACGCTTCCAGAAAGGACAATAGTTTTTTATTCATTTTACTGCTGCGTAAATAGATTGCAGAATTCGTAATACCATAGCCTCCTAAACTAGATGCCTGTCGCGTGGCTCGGAATCCTGGCAACAGTTGAAGCGGTAGACAGTGCCACCTGGTACAGATTGCGCGACTTTTTTATTCAACAGCCACCAAAAAATTTTAAAAGGGGGATATGACATACATAATAGGCGAATAGAATCGAAGAAACGTCGATTTTATATATCATATATCACTTCTTAAAATTATTGGTGACAGTTGAATAAAAAAGTCACGCAATCTGTACCAGGTGGCGTTGTCTACCGCTTCAACTGTTGCTAAGTTTATGAGCCACACGACAGGCATCTAGTTAAGGAGGCTATGGTAATACTTACCTCCAAAGAAGTCAGAAACTTGATAAATTAAAGAAGTTGTTTGACACAAAAATTGATCTTCTCACTGGAACGGTGTGAACTTCCATTTATTTTTGAGGCCCAGTTAAGACGTTCGACGGGCTTCCGATAGGTGACAGCACTGCACATATAAAGGTATTCCATTTTACTCGACGATTCCATATTCCCCACCGTTCTTCAAATTTGCTAAATATTATGATTTTTGAATGTCAGTATTTTTTTAATAAATAATAATAACAATAATAATGTATCCAAAAATCATAATACTTGGCAGATTTGAATAATAACAATAATATAAGCCGAAAAATTTTATTGAAATAATGATAATTTTTAAGAACGATTTCTATAATGTTATTAAGTACGAAAATATGTTTTATTAATTAAAATGCATACATTTCTCCCCCTTAAATGCAGTAAAGCATATTCGTAATATATAACGTGAACACAAATAAATAAATAATAATAATAATAATAATAATACAAACCTAGCTTCCATAGAACTTTAATAATTTGTGTTGCTGCAGAGTAAAACTTTTGAAATAAAGTTTTTTTTTTTCCATGTATCCGCGCTACGTGAAATATTCTATTTTTATTTTTGAGGCAAAAGTTTATTCAAAGAGCAAATATTTTTCCCAACTGATTTAATTTAGCTAGCAGTTTAACTGGGATTCACTTAAAATCTTTGAAAGTTCAACAGTAAGTATTTTCTTTAAGAAGTAACGGATTTTTTTACTTTAAAAGATAAATAAAAGAAAATTAAAAGTTATTAATCTTGTCACCGGTTGAAATATTTTAAAGTTTTCAGGGAAGAATTCGCATTAGAAATCGAATTAAGAAATATTCAAAAAGAAAAAAAAAAAAAAAAAAAACTAAAATGGTTTAATGTTTGTCTGCATGCTTAAAGATTTTGCTTTTGTAACAGCGACAAATAATTGTTAAATAAAAAGAAAATAATAATAATAATAATAATAATAATAATAATATAAACACTTTAACTCATTTTGTTTCAAATTTACCGATACACTGAGAAAAAAAAAAAAAAAAAAAAAAAAAAACATATACGCCCCCATCTAGAGTGAATAAGTAGTCATTTTCTGATTCCCTAAACTTGAAATATAGATTTACGAACTATATGATAAACAAATAACATGTGTAGCCTCTTGACACACCACGTCCATTCTATTGGATTTTTCTGAGTTTCTTGTAAAACATTTAATTTTAGTTAGAAATCCAAAATTGTCAATTTAGAGCATATATAACCATCTAATGCACCAATCCGAACATCAAAATAGTAAAATAAACAAACAAAAATTTAAATTTTTGTCATTTGAAAATGGTGACTACCAAGAATAAAACTGCTGAAGGAAAGTGGTTATTCATAACTGAATTTTTGCATATTTTTTTATAAATTTTTCAAACTAATGAAACATATCATTAATTATAAACGTTTTATCAGTAAAGTTAAAACATTTTCAAAGTATTTGTATGCATAATTTAGGAAAAAAAAACTCACATTTCCATACGTGTCCATTATATTGGACGTTGGGATTTCAGCAATTGTTTACAATCGTACTAGATAATTTTCGATATACTGTAGGAAAATATTAATTTTTAATAAAATGTGTCAAAACTGTGTTAAAAATTAAAAAATTCCTACAAAAATTGGTAATTTATTTCTATAACTAAATTAGATGCAACTATTTTTTTATTTTTTTTTTTTATTTTTAATAATAAATAAATAAATATTACTTGAAACAATATCCGATTTTTTTTTTTTTTTTTTTTTTTTTTTTAATTGAAACTCATTTGATGCTTATTTTCAAACAGTATATTGCTGAGATTAAAAAAAAAATTGGCATTTTGATTTATTGTACCTGAAATATAATTTTACATTTCAAAACAAACGGTTTTTAACATTCATTTAAAAGTTTTAGAAAGGTTCCTTGTGTCTAATTAATTTAATTAATTAAATTATTTGTATTTTAAATTCACCATTATTTTGAAATATAGTAGTACCAAGTTTTGTGTAATTATACGCAATAGAATCTGAGAATAGTCTTCCCATTCGTGGGGAAAATTCATTAGAGCAGCGCCATTTATCGCCGGATATGTGTTCAAATTCAATCAGCCTAATCTTTCAAAATTGCCCTCTCATACAATAGAACCAGATATACAACATTACCTTAAATTGGAGAAGTCAATGACTAGCAGCACCACCTGTGTAGAAATTTGCAACAAAAGTTAATAGTCACTGGTTTAAATCAAGGTGCAAATACATATAATTTTTTTACGAAAATCTTAGCATTAATTCTTGAACTGGAGTCGTCACAAAGTTTTTTGTCACATGCACAAAGACAATTCCTAAAAATGAACGGTTGACACGAAAAATTGCCAGGCCCTAATTTATGTCGAAGTGCATCTACATATAAATTTATATTAATGTCTCCTAATAGCCATCTCACATACAAAGTTTTGTTTGATTATATGCAATAGAACCTGAGATATAGCCTCTCCTGAAATTGCGGAAATCGCTGTATAGCAGCGCCACCTGCTGAGAAGTTGACACTAAAAGTTAACAGGCACTAATTAAGTTCAAGGTGCATCTACATATAAATTTATATACAATTCTGAGCAGTAGTTCCAGAGATACAATCACAACAAAATTTTTGTCACACACGCACGCACCGACGGACGGACAGACATATTTTCTAAAAATGGTCAAATCGTGTTCTGGACCTCTCTAAAATCCATCGAAAACCGGAAGTCAAATTCTTTTTTTACTAATCCAACACCTTTTTCTGTTCAATATAAAAGAAAATAATATACTATATGTTAAATGTGCAAGTGCATTATATATTTATTCAATTAACAAATTTGCTAAATTTCATTTACTTGAAAAATGTTTTTAAGAGCAAAAATGGTGTTCTGTACTTCATTAAACAATTTTAAGGTTAAATTATTTTAACCTACTCTGGGAAAAAAAATCTGTGTTCAGTTGTCAGGTTGGATTTTTTTAAGTCACACTAGTGCTGAGCAATGGGCTATTGGCGACGGTCTGGGACTCACCCCCATGTGCGGTCCGGAGGCATGCCATCGCAATTTTGATCATTCACGGAAAGGATAGCTCTCCCGCTTCGGTGAACAGCCAGAGGTATAATTTTGATGGGAACATGGAGGATATTGCGGCCACGACAGATTTCACGAGCACCAGCCACCATTAGTGTACACGATGGTCTTAGGCCGGCTCGAGTACCGAACACGCACTGTAGCAATTACGAGCCTGGCACTCTACCGACTGGGCTTCCGCCCCCCCCCCCTAAATAAATAAATAAATAAAATAAAAATAAAATCTGTGATTGACATTTAGAAACTAAATTGTATCTCTACTACAAATAGTTCCATGTCATTTTTATAAATAGTAGTTCCCTTTTCTATCGAGTTCTAAAAACCCCTATTAAAATTCTGCATTGTTTTCATATATTATCATGATCAAATTTATTTTTAAATCCCTGCAAATAAATGCAAACTCAAGAGGTGAGTTTTATTAACTATAATCTTGGTTTATGCAGTGAGAAAAAATTCTGTAACTGACATCTAGAATCTCAATTGTGGCTCTAGAAAAAATAGTTCCATGTCCTCCTTATAAATTCTAGTCCACTTTGAAAGCGAGTTCTAAAAACCCCTTTTAGGATTCTGGAGAGTTTGTCAAACCTATTTGAAAATATCTCCAAATAAATGCGAACACAAGAGGCGGGTTTCAGCAACTAAAATCTTGGTTTATGACCCAATTCTAGATAATCAAGCGAAAATTTCTTGCAATACAAAAGATTCAGAGTATTCCGAATATTGTTTCACCATTTAGAATTGTGTAGACAAGAAATTCTCGACCATTTCGACTATTCTGTTTATTGGCGTGCCTTATGCGCATAGCTCAGAAATTTATGTTTCTGGTCAAGGGATTTAGAAAATGGCCACTTATTCATTCTAGAGGAAGGCGGTATATATATATATATATATATTTTTTTTTTTTTTCTCAGTGTGACCTAGTTCTAGGTAATCAAATAAGACTTATACAGGGGGCTCACAATACAGAGGATTCATAATAATCGTTAACACTGTTTCACCATCTAGAAAAGTATAGACTAGAATATCTTCATCGTTTCTTCTATCCACGTTATTTGTTTAACTTGAACACACTGCTCGTTAATCTATATTTCTGGATTAGGGATTCAGAAATTCGTTTTAGATGGGAACGGTATATATATATATATATAGTTCAGTGCACAAATTTTTGCGTTAGCTATTAATTGATAATTGTTAACTAGACAGTGATAAAAATTATAGCTTACTAAAACATATTCTTTTCTGTAGAATATTTTAAAACTTATAATTAATTTCGAAAATTTAATTTTTTATTTCATGTTTCTCGTATAAAAAGTATATTTATTAAAATACTTACTTTACAAGGAGTTTTTCAACAAAACGTGTATGGTATCTAAAAGTCTAAGCAATTCTAGGTTTGCTCATAAACATATATTATTTATTCTCAAAGTTATACATCATTGTATAATATGGTCCTCATGTATAATAATACAGATCTACATCTAAAATTTTAATTTGATAATTTTAAATAATTTTAATGTTTTTTTATGTGCAGAACCGAAACTGAATCCAGTTTTATTTCCCCCTATTATATAGATTTTTGTCAACACAGATTGTCTACTGACACAATTTCTTCAAAAACTCTTTCAGCACCAATTAATTATGTTATTATTATAGTATGTTTTCATGAATAGTTACAAATAATCATAAAAACATATTAATAACAACCGAAGGTGAAGAAATTATGTTTGTAGACACCCTGTATTGGAAACAGACACTAGTATTGTCACCAGACTTCCGGTCTAGAGAAAAACTAGCTTCATTTTTGGTTTTTGCATACCGAAAAACATATGTATTAGTTAAAATTATACTGCGCTCAAAAAAGAAAAATCGAGCCCTGAAACCATTTTTGCTGATTCTTATGTAAAATGGCCTCCTCAATCCGAATATGGCTCCCATTTTGCCCAGGCATCCACCGTGTTCTCGGGACACCACTCCTCTCCCAATTTTTATCACTGTTCCGTAATTTTATGGTCATGAATTTGATTTGGATAATGAAAAAAGAATTAATTAAACATTCAAAAACAAAAATATTTAATATTTAATAAATATCATTAATAATAGATTAATAAAATATAAGAAATGTAATACATAATTTCTATGGCGAATCCCTCCCCATAAATTTCCCCCTTGCCGGAAATGTTCATGTTTTAGAATTTTCCAACTCTGTAGTCCCTCGGAAGATATTTAACAGTTAAAATATCCCCCCCCCTCCCCTAAAAATCAAATTTATAGAAATAAAATTACAAAAAGTGATAAAAATAGAGGGCTATCTCTAAAAAACGGTGGGTGATAGGGTAAAATGGGCGTCATTTTCGGATTCAGGAGGCCATTTTACTTAAGAATTTGGAAAAATGGTGAAGGGGCAATTTTTATGCAGAGCAGTGTTATCAAATCAAATTTTGCAAACATTACTTTATATACCCGTTTAGTTTTACATTTTGTATATTTTTTCAAAATTTGTTTAAATTCGATTATCTTGGATATTCGCTTATCCGGTGCGAGGCCATCCCGGCTAATCGCGAGTCTACTGCATAATAAAGATCTAGTGAAAAATTGGAAGCAAATTAGACAGAGATTTCAACTTTTCAATTTATTCAGCTAGTACTCTCTTTTATCTCATACCACTTTTTCAGGAGTAATTTTCTTCTTATTTAACAGTAATTACACATTGGAAAAAATTGCTAAACAAAGAAAGTGGTGTAAGTAAATAAAAGGCGGGTAATAAAATGCTACAGAATAAATTTAAAAAGTTGGCAGCTTTGAAATTAGATATAAGCTTTATAATATTAAATTATATCGATGAGTTTATTACAGCTTTCAGCTGGTGCTGAAGTCGCTAGCGGCCAGAAGTGCAGTTGTCAAGTTGAATTTGATACTTTTTTAAAGTTTTGTTAAATCTAGAACCGCTCTGTTTACCGAATCATTTGTTTGACAAATATCCTGTTTTATAATCCTTTGCCATATACTTTTCTGAGCGAATTAGAATTTTAGCTTTAATTTTAGAATTTAATTCTAATTAAAAGTTTTTTAAATAAAGAAATATGTTCCACTCATACATGCTGCTAATTAAATTATAAAAATATGAATAAACCATACTTTTCAGCATATCAAACTATTTGTAAAATATCTTTACATTCCAAAAATATCTTTACATATAGTATCGGCAAATGAAAATGGAATACATAACGGCAAAATCTTTACATATCGGCCTATGTAAAGATATTTTTGGAATGTAAAGATATTTTATAAATAGTTTGATATGTTGAAAAGTATGGTTTATTCATATTTTTAAATAAAAGTTTCATAATTAAAAAAAAAAAAAGAAAGTCTAAAAAATTCCCATATATATATTAAACAACAAGGCTGAACGAGTCAATTTTCTAAATTATTCTTTAATATTTACAAAACCTAAATAAATATGGCAAATGTACACAAGAGTATAAACAAGTAAATCTGTAGAATATGAAAAGAAAATACACTTCCAGCTTAAAAATCAAAAGTGTATAGTGAATGTGAGTTAAACAATCTGAAGCATATATATAAGGTAATGCTGCATATAGCGCTTTATTTGGAAATGAAGCTTTTTATTAATATTTTATTATTTTTATTTCATTATGTGTTTGCACAATTTTTGCTATTACTTAAGCAGTTTATTAATTTTCACAATTTTTTTAAAATACATCATTTAATAGCTGCAGTTGCGCATTTTATGTTGTATTACTACTATTACTAATATTATTATTACTATTATTATTATTTATAATATTATTTCAATTCTTATATCAATTCTTACATCAATTCTTGTTCAGTGTATTACAATTCTCATTCAGTGTTTTACAATTTAATGATCATTTTGAACTACTTTCATCAATCATTTCGCAAGTTTCTTTACTGTTAATATTGTGTGTTTTATTTTTCTTTAATTCTTCTTTGATTTGATATGGGTAGTCTTAGCTTGTGATCCAAGGAATTGTTTTAATACTGAAGTTGAGTCATCTTTAAATTTCAAAAAAAAAAAAAAAAAAAAAATTTTTTTTGCACTGATTATATTAATGTATTTCTATATATATATATATATATATATTTTACCCTTAACCCTATGCATAGTAATGTAGATCTGCATCGTACGTTTAAAACCTCATATCTGTTTATGTAGCAACGTTTCCATCCTATTATTATTTTTTTTTTTTTGTTTGTTTGTTTGTTTTGTTTTTAGTTCCCCATCATACTACAGGTATGGGGAACTTAGGTAATCCTGAAAATTTTCGACCTCGGTTTTTTTGACTTATTTATACGTTTTCAGGTGTGAGGAATCCGAAAATGACAAAATTTGTATGGTGTCTGTCTGCAGGGTGTCTGTTAGTGTGTTAGTCCGTTAGTTTGTTAGTCTGTTTACACGATATCTCACGAACAAATAATCGCAGAGAGGTCAGATCAATTTTTAAATATTACTTTCGATACTGGCAAGAACCCTATTCATTTGGAACATTCGAATTAAAAAACTTCGTAAGTTATTAGAAATTTACGATTTTCTTAACATGGAAGAATAGGACAAAAATTCACTTAAACGTGCATTAAATGGAAACTTTTTACTGTAAAAATGTCAGACCATCTTTAAAATATCGGTTTTGATGCCGAAAAATTTTGATTTGAAAATTTCGCAAGTTATTGGAAATATACAAATTTCTTAACATGGCAGTAGAGGGCAAAATTTCACATAAACGTCAATTTTGAGCGATATTTTCATTGTAAAGATGTCAAACCACTTTCGAAATATTATTTAGGACACTGGCATGAATATTAATGACTATGAATTTTCCCATTTAAAAATTTCGTAAGTTATTTGGAATTTACGATTTACTTAACATGTCAGAATAAGGCAAAATTGAGCATAAACTTCCATTTTGAGGATCATAAATACATTAGACAACTTCAAAATTACATTTATGATATTGGTTTGAATATGATTGAATGCAAATATTCCAATGGGAAAATTTCGTAAATTATTCGTAATTTACGACTTTATCAACATAGCGAAATTGTAAATTTTTCATATAAATATGCATTTTGAGGATTATTGCATTGGATATAGTAGCATGAAAACTAAACAACGGAATCGACCCTGATAAAATAAATTAATAGATTAGAATAATATAAATATATCGAAGTGAACGGTGTATAGCCTATTAGCCGGGGATTTCATTCTGTCACTGTATCAAGCTTTGGTCAAATTCATTTCTTTTAACATGATTATAATATGTCTCGTACTAGAAATTTACGAGAACATAAATATGATTGGGATTTGAGCAGAGTCCACCTATGCCAACTAGTTTTTTAAGTTTACCAAAACTATTTTATCGTTTCCAAACCCAACGAGAATCTTTGACAGTTTATTTCTTTATCTGTGACAATTTTCACTGTTGGCGCGCCATCTGAGTACAATTTTTGTTCGGTGTGGGTGTTACGAATTACGATATTTCATATAAAAAGTAATAAAAACATACAGGAAAAATTGTTTTCGGATAGAAACAAGGTAAGAATAACGAGTAATCTTTATAATTTTGCATTTACTGATATATTTATGCAAGAAAAATGTAGCTTTATTTTTAATAATGTAGTATAACATCTTTTTTTTTTTTTTTTTCCCATTAACTACTTTTCCCTCTCCCGGTTGATTTCAAATGTCATTTATTAAAAATAAAAGTTTATGCATTTAAGGATTAAGAAAAAAGAAAAGAAAGAAAAGAAATGTAGAAGAAAATAATAAAGATTTTTTTCTCCGCTATATTATTCATTAATTTGAAAATGCAATTTAACATTTCTTTGAGTTTTTTCTTTTTTTTTTTTTTTCCTCAGTAAATAGAATGAAAGACATTAAGGCATTTCAGGATAAAATGCAATTATTTTTACTGAAAAGTGCTTCTCCTAATGATTGAAAATTCATTCGAAAGTTCTAGTTGCGAAATAAACTACAATAAAAACACTGAATAGACTATTTTTTTTTTTTTTTTTTTTTTTTTTTTTTTTTTTAATTCAACGATAGTAAAATATTTCTTATTTTAAAGCAGAAAAAAAATAATCTTGATAAATGTATGAATTTCACTTTTCTTTTTTCAACTCATTTATTCAAATATATGCTGTAAATTTCTTGATTAATTACAGATATTTAAATAGAAAGTTGTTTGCTTCAATATATATATATATATATATATATATATATTACTTAAAATGTTCAGATGGAAAAAATTCTATTATAAATGAATATTTATAATTACAGTTCTAGTTTCTTTTAAAGTATTACATACTAACTTATTTTAATTTATTTAACTTGTGTTAATTTAGTTTATTTTACTTTATTTATTTATTCTGCTGCCTTATTTAATTTTATGAATGTCGACAATTTTGTTTTATTTTATTTATTTATTTTATTTTATATTTTTATTTTTGTAAATAAAACAAACGTTTTTATAAAATTATTATTGTAATTTAATAAGTATTTAAACTCTTTTTCCCCAAGTAGCATTTGGAAAAGAAATGGGATGTTAAATGAATTCAAGAACATTGGAATTAATAATAATAATAATAATAATAATAATTGTTATTATTATTTATTAAACAAAAAATTAAAAGGCATTTAAGATAAACAAATAAGAACCTTTATTATAATAATGATTATTATTTTAAATAGTAATGTTTTTTTTTTTCTTTTCTTAATGAATCTTCAAAGAAGATAACCGTTAGAATGCTGAATTTTATTAGTATTTTACATTTGAGATTTTCTACAGATAGAGGAACACAATCTAAAAATGAGGAATTTTTTTTTTCTTAATGAATCTTCAAAGAAGATAACCGTTAGAATGCTGAATTTTATTAGTATTTTACTTTTGAGATTTTCTACAGATGCAGGATCACAATCTAAAAATGAGGAAATTTTATTTTATCTTAATGAATCTTCAAAAAAGATAACCGTTAGAATGCTGAATTTTGTTAGTATTTTACTTTTGAGATTTTTTACAGAGACAGGATCACAATCTAAAAATGAGGAAATGTTTTATTTTTTTTTCCCCTTAATTAATCTTTAAAGATGATAACCGTCAGAATGCTGAATTTTATTAGTATTTTACTTTTGAGATTTTCTACAGATCACAATCTAAGAAATGAGGAATTTTTTTTTCTTAATGACTCTTCAAGGAAGATAACCGTTAGAATGCTGAATTTTATTAGTATTTTACTTTTGAGATTTTCTACAGATACAGGATCACAATCTAAAAATGAGGAAATTTTATTTTTTCTCAATGAATCTTCAAAGAAGATAACCGTTAGAATGCTGAATTTTATTAGTATTTTACTCTTGAGATTTTCTACAGATACAGGATCACAATCTAAAAATGAGGAATTTTTTTTTTCTTAATGAATCTTCAAAGAAGATAACCGTCAGATTGCTGAATTTTGTTAGTATTTTACTTTTGAGATTTTCTACAGAGACAAGATCACAATCTAAAAATGAGGATTTTTATTTTCTTAATGAATCTTCAAAGAAGATAACCGTCAGATTGCTGAATTTTGGTAGTATTTTACTTTTGAGATTTTCTACAGAGAAAAGATCACAATCTAAAAATGGGGAATAATCCAGAGCATTTCCAGCATTGAAGAGACGCTATTTAAGATCGGTTCTTTATGACAAAAATCAACGACTAGGAGAAACTATTTCAAGCTGCCAAACATAATACAGTGAAGCATCGATAATCCGGCATCGTCGGGAAATAGACATTGCCGGATTACGGATTTTTCCGGATTATAGGTGTTCCGAAAATGTATATCGAAACCATATATCAGTCACAGCACCTAAAGAAATATTTTTTTAAAAATTAGTTTTAAAAAATGCATGCAAACCTTTATCAGAAACGAAAATAATTAAAATAACACTTGAAATAAATTAAATTTTTTATAATCTGTATAATATTTCTCTAACGTGGACCAGTTTCAGTTATTTTTAGCGAAACGATACGATACGCGAGGATAAAAAAATAATATTTATACATGGACGATGTTTAAGCACGCAGACTTAGCTCAATGGACTAATAAGAAAAAATTATGACATTTGTTTGATGCGGTTATTTTACGAAAGAAATGTATTTTTAACAGTTGTTTCTTCTGAATCTTTGCAAGCGTCATTTTAAACCTAGCAAAATTTTAAAGATATATACAGAAAATGAACTTTTGTGTCATAAATTGACTAAAAAGCACAATCATAAAAAATATAATCAAAACAGGAATTATTTTATTCGTTTATTTATTTAATATATATATATACCAAAATTAATAAAAAGTCATCGCCAACATGACGACAAAAATTTAAAAGGCATCGTGGGGGTCCTATATTAAAACTGTACTGCCAGTGGAAGTATGAAAATTGGGTCGCGAACCATGAACTATATTTGGAAACCTTTCTTTGAATGATTTTGGTTTCAATATTGTACAACATTAATTTGGTTTTAATAATTATTTGGCTTCTGGTAAATTAAAATTTTAATTAGGTGGTGAAATTGGTATAACATTTATGAGTTTCAAATTTTAACGGCAGGTCGTTTATTTTTGTACAAATAATAATAATAATAATAATATAATTGATATTAAAACTGGCTTAATAACAAATATGATCAGGGATTTGACATTGCTACATTCTATCAAATATGTCAATCGATTTCATTTGTTTCATTCTTTTTTGTTTTTCAGTTTGTCTTTGGCTGATTAACGTATGCACGTTCATTAGTTGGTTATCGCTGATAAAATCACATTTTTCAAGTCTTTCTAAAAACTGTTGACCGAGATTTCGGGTGGTCGTGTTTATTTTGACTTTCAGTATCAGGAATAGGGACGATCTCTTTTATTAATAACTTTTACAAAAACAACTTTGACAAAAATTTCGGTTTTTTTTTTTTTCGGAATTTTTGTCATTATTCTGATTAATCTGTAAAAAATTCACGCTAGTCCGTAAATAAAAAAATAAAATAAAATAAAATAAAATAAAATAAAATAAATGAAATATGTTAACTTTGCTAACGATCCATAAGTTGGCAAGCATACTGCGAATAACAAGTTGAGTATTTATTACGATTTAAAAGCGAAAGGGGGAAAGAAAAAAAAAAAGAAAGAGAAAAAGAAAAAGTCATTAGTGCCAGTTTATGGATGCTGCCGGATTATGGATGCTTCACTGTACAAAAGAAATCCATGCAGAATTATTTTTATTGAAATTTACAAGAAATATTTTTATTTTACAATCAACAAACAGTCATAATATTATAAATCGAAGTGAACTACATAAAAAAAATTTAATGTTAAAACAAACTTTTGATTATTTTAGAAAACTACTGAGGCGTATTTATGTAAAATGAAGTTAAGAAAAATGGAAATTTTCCTGTTCTGCATATCTATTATAAAAAAAAAAAAAAAAAATTCAAGTAATTTTCCTTGAGTTCGTATAAATTTGAATTCTTTAAATAAGTGAATCGTAATATATATAATAAATAATATTTAATAAGAATAATCTATATGATATTTCTCTAACGTGGACCAATTCCAATTATATTTTGTATAAACGATACGATAGGGGCAATAAAATACGTGAGGATAAAAAATAATATACAAGTAGCAGTTAAGCACGCGCACTCAGTTCAGTGATATAATAAAATAAAATAAAATAAAATAATGACGACATTTGTCTGATCAGATCATTTTATGCAAAAATTTATTTTTAAAAGTTGCATCTTTACAATTCTTGAAAGCGTCATTTTAAACGCAGCAATATTTTAAAGATAGAAACAAAATATGAACTTTTTCATAAATTGACAGAAAAACTCAATAATCAAAATAGGTACTAAGTATTTTTAACAAAAAATTACGTCAAAATGAATAAATAATTAAAAAAAATGAAATAACTTTTTATTTTTTAATTTTTCTTTGAATGATTTGGCTTAATTATCATTAGCGTTTCATTTCGCAAAAACAAATAATAATTTGTTTTCGGGTGAATTAAAATTTTAATTGGATGGTGAAATTGGTATGAGACTTGTAAGTTTCAAATTTTAAAAGTTAAAAAAAAAGGAAAAGAAAAAGAAACAAACTGCAAAAATTTTGCATGGGTTTTCTAGTAATAATAATAATAATAATAATAATAATAAAAGAAGATCATTATTTACAAAAAACAATTAATACTGAATAGTTTTAATTGAAACTTTCATAAATTTATGTACTTTTATTTCAGCAACAAGCAACAGTCATAATTTTACAAGACGGAGGAATTTAATTATTAAACAACCAGTACTTTATTTTCAAAAGCTTCTGAAATATAATTAAGACAAAGACATGTAGGTAAAAGAAATGAAATTTCTCTTCTTCTTCCTTTATACTTTAACATTTTTCCAATGATCTCATCTGTTCTATGAACATTATCCTAGAATTCATTTAAAGTTTAATTCTTTGAAAAAGGAATCGTAATAGAAGTAAATAATATATTCACATAGTATTTATTCATTTATTTATTTTTATTTTTATTTATTTTTAATTCAAAGAAATTTTTTGAAGATACACAATATTAAGTTGTAACTTTCGAATAACATTTTCGAAAGTAAAATCATTTATAAATCAATTATAACACATTTTAAACGATTTTTTTTTTTTTTTTTTAACATAAAATGTAATTTTGATATTCTTTTTTAATGGAAGTGTAGCTGCCAACTTTTACACTTCTTTTTTTTTTCTCTATCCACACAGTCGTTGAGAAAGTGATGTTTTTGTTTCATATTTTCTAAATTAAGTTTTTTATATATTTACTCCTTTTAAGGTCCCATGAATCCTAAAACAGGTTTCAGCGATTTACCTGTGTATGCATCTGTATGTACGTGTGTTTACGAGAGTCTGTTATCAGTATAACTCAACTTCAGCGCCTAGAATATAGAGTGTAGAAAGTGACCAGCAAATCAGTGCCTTAAAAATTAAGCCTTTCACCAGAGGTCAGTGCGGTCAAGTTTATTGCTTGAAAAACTAACTATTGGTTAAATGTGCTAAGATAACGTGATTTTCAGCAGACGAATCTAGGAAAAACCAAACAGCTCTTTGATTTGAGCAAAAAATTCAATCGCAGTGCCATCTGGAAAGCATAATTACCATCTTTTTATTAACTTCTATTCTTGTTAGTTTGTTTGTGTGTTTGTTTGTCCGGTACAAATCTTGCAATCTATTTTTAACTAACTTCCCTACTAGCTAGACATTGGAAACTTTCACAGTAGCTCAGAACCCGGTGACAACACAATACTTCGAAGTCCGATTTTCGAATTTTCGAATAGTTTTATTTTAATTAATAAAAATATGAAAATAATAAGCTCCTAAAAGCAATAAAAATAGCCATTAAAATATAAGCTGTAGTTTAATAGTTGAAAAAAAAAAAAAAAAATTACGAGTTAATTTTCTTTCAACATACATATAAATACATTTAATTAAACGTGAACGTTAAAGTATTATAAAAAGTTAAATGATGCATCTCAAAAGAAATTGATGTCATATTATCACTTTAAAAATTTTATACACATTAATAAGTGCTAATGTATGAAGCTAATATGCGTTGTTCTAATTGATAAGTGCTAATGTATTATGCTAATATAAGTTGTTCTAAAAGAAGTAATATTTTATTTTTAAAACCAACTTTTTTTTTATTAATAATATTATTATTTCACTGAACTGAGTCCGCGTGCTTAAATATTGCTTATATATTATTTTTTTATCTATTTTTTATGTATCATTTTATTAATGATTCATCAGAAAATTTAAAAACATGGTATATGTATATATATATACACACACATATATATATATTAGCTTATAATTATTATTATAATTATAAGATTATTATTATTATTATTATTATTATTCTAGCAGTATTTTAAACATTCGACCAAAAGCGCTTAGATCACGTGACTAAGCAGACGACACTGGGAAAAGCCAAACAGCTCTTCGATTTGAGCAAAAAATTCAATCGCAGCGCCAACTGGAAAGTTTCATTTTTTTTAGCAGTATTATAAACATTCGACAATAAGCGCTTGCCACATTGTACATTCTAAGCACTGTAACTCAACTCAAAAACAAATAATAGAAAGCTCAAACTCTGCATTTTAAATCTCTATCATATAGGGAAGCTATCTATTTTTTTTTTTCGCTCAGATCAAGAAAATGGTTCTTGTACTCTGTACAGGGACATTCAAGACACTTCAAATCTACGGGCGAAATTCTTATTGGAAACAGTTTAACACCTTTAGACTGCGCCACAGATTATTATAGAGATAGGATACTCCTGTATATTCTTCGGTAACAAAAATTTGACTGCAGCGACCCGATTGTCAACGGCTACAAATTTCTCCAGCTCTCCAGCTTACGCAATAGCTCGTCTTATTTTTATTGTATCTATGTTCATATCGTAATATTAGTGCAACGTTAAACATAACATCCAACCAACTAACCATTGTATTGATGTTTACGTTTGGCAACTTTGTTATTGTTTACGAACTTGATTGTCGAAAACAATTTATTTTAAGAAGCAAGTGCTAAATATTAAGGAAATAAACTTTGAAAATATACATAAAATAAAAACATTTTTTCATTTTAAAGCATTTTGCATTATTTAAACCAAGAAACGTTAAATATTTAATGATTTCACACTGCTATATTTAATGATTTCACACTGCTATTTCAGAGTTACAGTTTGTTATTTTAATCTGTAATTGAATAAGAATATGTTTGGCAAAATATATTTTAAACATAATAAAAATTAATTTTATTTCTTAGAAGAGTAGCTGTGAATGTTTTTATTATGATTTTGTGAATTCAAAAATGATAAAAGATGAAGAAAAAGAAAACTTCACATACTAACCTGCTACTAACTAATCGCGAAAGAGAAAAACAATGTTCGAATGTTCGATCAAAGGTGCTAAACATGTAGACTTCACACATGCAGTTTCCTTCTGTTGACACTAGTGGTGCCACTATATTTCCGGTTCGCGTTTTATCTTCAATGTCCTATCTCTATAATAATCTATGGACTGCATTAACCAAAATAAAATACTCATATATACATTTACATGGATAAAATGCATATTAGTTGAATGGATATTAGTAATTTTGTACACTACTATATCATATGGATTAATATTCTGCAATTGATACTTGCAATTCGGAATGTTTTTAACATTATACTTAAACTTTTATGTATTTAAATTTTATATTTATTTCTGTTCATAAAAGTTTGGCATAGTATCAAAAACTACTTTTATTTAAATCAAATTTCCATGTATACATGCGACCACTAATATCACTATTCATTTTGTCGCAAAATCAAACGTGCAAAAATTTTCGTCGCAAAACGGAAAACTGATATATGTATACTCTTTATCGATAATTTCTATCATATTCAATTAATTCATAATCTATACATAAATTTTAAATAAACGTGAATGTCAATGCATATACTTTAACATTATTTCTGTCAATTTTATTTAGAGTTTACGAGTAATTCATATCATTATAATGAGAGCAGGCGAATATATATACATAATTTTGTGAAAAGCATTAAAACTTTGATGATTCTCTGCGCGTTTTAATCAGAATATTCATGTTGTTCTATACTTTACCGTCTAAATGGATATGTTCAATGTATATAAGAACTGTATGCACATTACAGATGGCACTGTATATATGTAATAAATTTATCATTTTGTATAAGTTTATGGAGCACATTCCAATATCAGCTATTTAATAAACAAACTTCTTTCAATAAGAAATTTATTTAATATTCTCTGAAG
Source organism: Salticus scenicus (assembly GCA_963930645.1). Lineage (NCBI taxonomy): Eukaryota > Metazoa > Arthropoda > Arachnida > Araneae > Salticidae > Salticus > Salticus scenicus. The sequence continues at coordinate 243,398,254 of OZ005659.1, forward strand.
AGTTGAATGCGGGATGTTAAATGGTAATATTATTAGACCATATTAATAAACTGTATTTTGCTAAACGTGTGGTTTATGATGTTTATATGGTAAAAGAGGATGTTATGCAGATTTTGTTCAGAAGAGGCTATTAGTAACTGTACGCTGTTTCAAAGGAATTTAATGTTAATATTATTTATTTCAAAAGATGCTTATTAAATAGCAGAGTAATACATTAAATGCTCCTACATACTATAGATTAACAAGTTTTAAGAAGTATTGAAGCAACTCATTCTTAAAATTTCTTTAAAAAATCAAGGGAAGCAATGGTCGATTTGAAAATTTCTAGTTAAAAAATATATCCCCCTCCCCTCTTATATGTATATATTTTACTCTATATATATACTCAATATAGAGAAACTATTGGATTCGTGAAAATTTTCGAACTCCGGTCACAATTTGATTATTTTTAGAAAATGTCTGTCTGTGTGTCTGTCCCTGTGTGTCTGTGTGTGTAACACGAATTTTGTCGACACTGCATCTCACGAACCAATGAACGAAATTTAACCAAACTTGGTATTTAGTTGGACCCTGACATAAACTGGTGCTGATTAAATTTGGGGATCAATTGCTCTACAGGTGGTGGCTGAAATCGCATTTTTTCTAAATTTTTAACATGGCAATATAGGACAAAATTTCGTATAAATGTAGATAATGAGCGTTATTTTTAACTTGTGATTGTAAAATTAATATGAATTTTGATAATAGTAGTAGTTAACTAGGAAAAAAATTTTGCGCATGTGGGGGCATCGATCCCCCCGCCGGGGGGGGGGAGGGTAAATTTTCAAGATGGGTATCTTTCGAAAGGTCTCGTCAATACCTTTAAAACGAATGGCTGAACTATAGATCTGTGATAATTTAAAACAAAGATATCTATTTTTTTTTTTTTTTTTTTTTTTTTTTTGCTTTTAACAAAAAAAAAAACCTTAGATTTTTTTTTTTTTTTTTTTTTTTTTTTTTTTTTTTTATAATATTGAGAATAAAATGAACTTTTTTTTGGATATTTAGTGTTATACAACTTCTTTTTATTTACTGTTATACTACTTCTTTTTATTGGGTGTTATTCTACTTTTCTAATATGGAAATCGTCTGCATTATCATAGAAGATAATTTTTTTTTTTTTTTTTTTTAATAATTTTAATAAATTATTTTTAGTAAGTGAATTTGTATAAGAAAATATAGAAGAAAGTCATGTGGTGGCCACAACATACTAGTTTAATATGTGAAATATCTTATACAAAACTCACAGTGTTCCGAAAATTTTACTCCCGTTTTATAATAGAGTTACACTATTTTCAAAAAGAATTTTTCTTGAAAGTTTTAATGCTATAATATTATTTTTAAAATATTTGTCCTTAAATGGTGGTAAGAAAATAATAAAAAGTTTAGAATCGCTGTGAGACCCTACTTATAATAAAACTTATATTTTGAAACAATTTTATACTTAATAACATTTGTATGATTTAAAACAACATTTTTAAGCAAAACATGTCATCCAAAGTCGAAATATTTAGAGGTATTTCATTAAAATTTCGTTCACGTAAAAGGTATTATGTCAATCATTGATTTTATGGCTATATTTTAATTGTCAACTTTACACTTTTTGTCTACCGGAAAAATTTAATTTAAGAATTTTAATAGAATTTTTTTGTTGTTATTTAATCAGTGAAAACTGTTGCAGAATTATATTAAAACATCTATTAAAATTTTTGAGTCGTTAAAAGGCGTAAAATCTAGCAGCTATGCGGTGTTACATTAGTATTTCAAAACATAGGCGATAATTGTATTTTTTTTTCCAAAGCCTTATAAGAAATCGTCTAAGTCATTCAGAATACAGAGAAAGTATTTTGTAATTTTAAAACATACAGAAAACTTGTAATAGCAGCAATAATTAAAACGGCATAAAGTGTTAATCAAACAAAAAGTGTTTAACTGAAAGAATAGCGTTGGTACAAATGATTGGCGGTAGCTTCTCTCTAGTTAAATACCAATATATCCAGTAGTATTTAAAGTAACTGTTATATATATATGTATTATGAAAACCTTTTCAAACATTGCACAAGATGAAACCAAAGAATGCATGAAGAACTAGAAATAAGTAACATATATATATTATAGTGAGTACTTGATTCAGATGTTATTTGTTCTCAATCGGAAAAATTATTCCCACAAAGCATCCCACATATGTTCTGTATCATTTTTATCGGGACCAGCGTCGTATATTTTCGATACTCCAATTAAATTATTTTTTATTTATTCAAATATTCGATTAATAACCTTTTTGTTGGTTACTAAAAAAAAACTTATTATATTAAAATAAATAAATAAATAAATAATAATTATAATTTTAGCATAAATAATAATGATAATAATAATAATCGGATATTTAATTGCTAAAATTAGAATGTGTGATTATTTTAAATATGAAAATATTTTTCAGGACTGTGATTTGAAAAAAAAATTATTAATATTATAATTCGAATTGTTTATTTGAATTTATTTCTTTTTTATTTGAATTTATTTCTTTTTTCTTTTTCCTTACCTATTTTAACCTTAAAAAGAGAAATTTATGTTATGATATCTTCATTTACATTTCGCAAATGTCTTGCATTTTAATCCCCTAAATATACTATTAAAAGATAATCTTGGTATAATACCATTAGACTGTAGTAAATCAAACTGATATTAGTTTAAACTCATAGGGCACCGGAAATTTATGATATCTTTCAAAACTTCGGTAATTTACCACGCTGCTTAATCTGAAAGCACTTTGATCCATGTGGTTATAGGCTTCGTAATCTATATGAATGACGTAAATACCCAGAGATACAGACCTTTAACGGTACCCCTGTTACAGAATTAATGCAGTAAATTCCATTTTTTAAAGAGTTTTATGATCCACTCGTCCGCAGATTACGTACTTAATTAATCAAATATCCTCTCGATAGGCACTGTATATTTAGATTATCTTGGAAATACTAATGGTTTTACGTTGAATTAAAAATAAATTACATATAATGCCGTTAGAACTTTTTATTGACTTTTTCTAACAATATGTTTAAAACGTATAGGAATTCGTTTGTCTTTATATCCATTTATTAATAAATAAATATTTGCGATGGATATACAGTACATTTAGACTACTGTGGAAATAGTAAAGCTTCTGCATTAAATTGAAAATATATTATGTTAGGTATAGCTACCAACTTTTACATTGTTTGGCTGCCGAAAATTTTTAATAGAAATTTTTTATATTTTTCTGTAACAGTTTTCATTGATTAAGTAAAAAAAAAAATTTTGTCTAAAAAATTTCCGGTAGTCAAAAATATAAAAGTTGGCAATTATGTAGTAGGTGTAACGGAAATGTCTCTCGTTCTGAATCAAGAATTGACACTGGAAAATTATCCTAGACACCATTTATTTATATTTTTAAGAAGTTATTTGGTTAAGTGCCATATAAGTATAGTTAAGGAAAAATGTACAGTGTTATTTTACTATTTCAAAACAACAATACATTTCTGTATTTCTAAAATATAATGCAGCTTGCGCTTTTATTGACAATTTCATACAAAGTTTAAAAACATTTAAGAATTTGGTTTATTTCCCTTCAACTCGTTTAAATTTGATTTCTTTGAATAAGTAAGTCGTAATAAAAGGAATAAATAATATTTTATAATAATAGAAGAAGGTCATTATTTGCTAAAATAATTAGTGCGGAATACCTTTAGTCGAACCTTTCATAAATTTGAGTACTTTTATTTCATTATAAAGCAACAATCACTATTTTAGAAGACGGAATGGACTATGTCATGAATTTAATTTTAAAACAACCATTTGTTTATTTTCAAAAACTTCTCAAACATTATTAAGACAAAGAAGACAAAGACATGCAGCTGAAAGAAATGAAATTTTTCCTCTGCTTCATTTATACTTTAAAATTTTTCTAATGATATTATCTGTTTTATGTACGTTTTCCTAGAACCCATTTAAAGTTTAATTTTTTCAAAAAGGAATCGTAACAGAAAAAATAAATAATTCTGATAATGTTTTTTTTTTTTTTTTTTAGAAAGTTCAAAGAATTTCTTTAAAGATACTCATTATTACTAGGTAACTTTTAAATAAAACTTTCGAAAGAAAAATCAATTACCTGAATAACACATTTTAAAAGAATACTTCTCTTGCTTGTAATTGGGAGTATTTTTAACATTGTACTTAAACTTTTATGTATTTAAATTTCCTCTTTGTTTTTGTTCGCATAATGTTTGCACAAAACAAAAAACTACTTTTAATAAATTTAAATATTCATGCATACACGCGATCACTACTATCACTGTTCATTTTGTCACAAAATCAAATGTGCAAAAAATTCCGTCGTAAAATGGAACACTTACATATGTACACTTTATCAATAATTTGTATCATATTCATTTAATTAGTAATCAATACATAAATTTTAATTAAACATGAATGTCAATGCATATACTTTAACATTATTTCTGTCCATTTTAGTTAGAGTTTAAGAGTAATTCATACTATTATAATGAGAGCAGACGAATATATATAAAATTTTGTGAAAAGCATTAAAACTTTAATGATTCTCTGCGAGCTTTAATCAGAATATTCATGTTGTTCTGTACTTTACCGTCTAAATGGATATGTTCAATGTATATAAAAACTGTATGCACGTTACAGATAGCACTGTATACATGTAATAAATTTATCATTTTGTATAAGTTTATGGAGCACATTCCAACATATTTAATAAAGAAACTTCTTTCAATGAGAAATTTATTTAATAGTCTCTGAAGAGTTGAATGCGGGATGTTAAATGGTAATATTATTAGACCATATTTATAAACAGTCTTTTACTAAACATGTGGTTTATGACGTTTATATAATAAAAGAGGATGTTATGCAGATTTTGTTTAGAAGAGGCTATTAGTAACTTTACGTTGTTTCAAAGGAATTTAATGTTAATATTACATATTTCAAAAGATGCTTATTAAATATCAGAGTAATACATTAAATGCTTCCACGTACTATAGATTAACAAGTAATTATTGAAGCAACTCATTCTTAAAACTTTCTTTAACAAATCAAGGAAAACAAGGGTCCATTTGAAAAATTCCAGTTAAAAAATATATTATTAATATCCCCTCTTATATATATTTTACTTCCCTACTGCCGTAGGTAATGGAAGTATTGTATTCTGTCCGAAAATTCGATATCGAGTTTTCACCTGATTTACATGTTTCAATTCCTCCTGAGTCCAAAACAGTAGTTTTTAGCAATTGGTCAGTGTGTGTATGTGTATGTATGTATGTATGTGTGGAATCTTCTGACTATCATATCATCGAAACTTATAAAGATAGAACTACAAAACTTCAGAATTGATACAGGTCTGGTGTGCAAATAAATTTCCCAAATTTTAGTGAAAATTAGAAAACCGGAAGTGGGTCATCGGAAACCGGAAGTGGAACCGTAAGTTCGTATCTCAATAACGGCTCAAAAGATTTTCTTCAAAGTTGCTGTGTAAACACTGTACTAGGTGTCCTTTCGAATCATACAGTTGTTTAGTTCAGGAAAGTTAATAGACGTCCTGTATAAGTAACTCAATTTCAGGTCTCGCTAGTACGTTCCTTTAAAAACGGCTGTACGGACTTTTTTCGAGATCACCAAATTAATTCCCTTTTAAATGTCTTTTTGTATGTAATTATTGTTTTCCGGTCACTAATTGAGTATGTCAAGTTTTCGTAAAAGTCGGTATCTCAAAAACGGTTCTAACGATTTTCTTGAAAATTGTTACATAAATCCATTTTAGATACCCTTTTTCATGTATTATGTGGTTATTACAGAAAAATTAACGGTCATTTTGATGATATAGTTCAGTTTTATATCTCGGAAATTTTAGTTAAAAAAAGAACTCCATCATCATTTTTTCCCCTTTATTTTTTAACTCGCTGTGTAAACTCTGTTTTATATGTGTATCAAGTGTATCAAGTTTCTCTCACTGGAAAATTCCAAAACAGGCATATAATATCTCGAAAATGTGCGCATAATACGCGTAATAGTGGGTAATGGAAGTTGTGTGGTTGTTTCACACCAGATTTTTAAATATGTAAAATATCTTATACAAAGCTCAGAGTGTTCCTAAAATTTTACGCGTGTTTTATTATATAGCTACCACTATTTTCAAAAAGAATTTTCCTTGAAGTTTTTAATGCTATAATACTATTTTTTAAATATTAGTCCTTAAATGATGGTAACAAAATAATAAAAAGTTTAGAATCGCTGTGAGACCCTACTTATAATAAAACACTTATTTTTGAAACCATTTTAAACTTATTAAAATTTGTATGATTTAAAACGACATTTTTAAACAAAAAATATCATCCAAATTCGAAATTTTTAGAGGTATTTCAGGAAAATTTCGTTCACGTAAAAGGTATTATGTTAATCATTGATTTTATAGCTATCCTTTAATTGCCAGCTTTACATTATCTGTCTACCGGAAAAATTTAATTTAAAAATTTTAATAGTAATTTTTATGTTATTTAATCAGTGAAAACTGTTGCAAAATTATATTTAAAAAATCTATTAAAAATTTTGAGTCGTCAAAAGGCGTAAAATCTAGCAGCTATGCGGTGTTACTTTAGTATTTCAAATCATGGGCGATAACTGTATTTTTTCCAAAACCTTATGAGAAATCGTCTAAGTCATTCAGAATACAGAGACAGTATTTTGTAATTTTAAAGCATACAGAAAACTTGTAATAGCAGCAATAATTAAAAAGACATAAAGTGTTAATCAAACCAAAAAAGTGTTTAACTGAAAGAATAGCGTTGGTACAGTCACCCCAAAAAAAAACGCCACCCCCCCAACTAATTTCGCCGTAAATTATCGTAGAAACATTTAACTGGTACCAATCGATTTGTAATAACGTCTAGTTTATAACGGTATAGTTAAATTTTGCCTAAGGGGTCGTCTACATATTAAAACTGGCATTAACTTCATTTTCTTCAATGGCAACCCTTATTTTTGACTTCATATTCAGATTTCTGAGATCAAGGCATTTCGAAAAACATACCTATTTATATACCTTAAATCAATTTTAAATAGAGTTACACGTGAAAATGTATTAGGGGTCCGTCTATACATTTAGAAAATATAAATCACGATCTACCACCCATTATACATTATTTATTAAGTTTCACACCGGAAAAAAATTTCAGAAATGTTAATTATAAAATAAAAAAAATGACTAATTCACAGAACTTTCTGAGTTAGTTTATGAATTAAAAGATTTTTATTGGTTTCTATTGATTAAACCATCAGATAGTTCACTTCATACGAAGAAAATTAAATAGCTTGAATCAAAAAAAAAAAAAAAAAAAAGATGAATGGTTTTAAATTTGTTTGAAAATTCAAAATTATTTTAACTCAAGCTGCCGTATAATTGTCTGAAACGGCGGCACTCAACCTGGTTCCCGTTTCACAGTGACAATGGGAGTTTGTTCTGATACTGCAGTACTTTCATTTTCTTTAATTGACTTTTTTAAAATATTAAAACAGATTTTTTTATTTATATTTATTTATTTTTTTAATTAATTATTATTATTTTTTTTTTCATGACATTATTAAAAACTTTTACATAAATCTCCACGATATTCTTTTGCTTTTATATTTTATAATGTGTAACAAATTAATATGTAAAATAATAAATCCTACTACTTAATGGGATGTTCTAAAATTCTACACTTTAACACAGATACCGAAGTGGACGGTGGGTGTAGAAAGGCTGACTACCCTTAATCTAAATCTTCACTTGAAAAGGTCAAAATGTTACATAACTCTTTTTTTTTTTTTAAGGAAAAAAGAAGAAGATAAGGAGGAGAAAGAAAGATCAAAACGAATATAAAGCATATTAAACGTTAATACCCTTTAAACAGTGGGAAAAGGCGGGGTTTTGTATTGTGTGTCATTTGGGAGCTGTAGAGTGCCAGAAAATTACTTTATGTAATAAAACTTTTCATTTAAAGGGTATTTAAAGCAGCATTATATTTAATACATAGACTATTCAGAAAAAAAATACCATTCATCTGGTTCATGAAAAATAAAGAACATTTTCTGGCATTGCTCTATGTCTATACATTCTTGTCAACCTATCTCGGAATATTACTGGTCCCGCCCCTTTCCGTACATTTTTTTCACATCAGTCTTTTTAGAGCCGTGTCAGCCATCGGTGGCTGACACTGATCTTTCCATTTAGGCTAAGTCAGCCGGCAGTGTAAAATATGATATAAAACTACAGAACTTACATAGTTTTAAGTAATTACTGACAATTTATTTAAAATGTACTTCATGTTTTTTTTTTTTTTCTTTTTTTTTTAATAGGATTTTTATAGGATTATATCGTTAAGGCTTAATGGGGTTTATTGAAACTCGATAAACATAACACGCTTCTAAGCAGCACGTGTCGCCTGAATGGGATTTCCATAAGAATTCGCTTGGCGCTCAATGAGTTAATCGTAAATGTATTTGAAGTTAATTACTCTAAAAATTAAATTGTGTACACACAAGGGCGGGAACTAACAATGTTACGGGTTAGGTTGGCAAGTATGCATATATATTTTGCTTGATTTATAAAAATTTATAACACATTTTCTTCTTTTTTTTTTAGTATTTTGTGTTTATATCTCACATTAAAAATAAATACAATATTCATATATAAACATTTCCATACAGTAATGTATATAAACATATTGATTAAAGAAGATTTGTTGATATTATATAATTATTCTTCTATCTGTATAGTATATTAACACAAATATATTTTGTAAAGTTCGCAGCATCGAAAAACAGCAAAATATCTTCCATATCAAGGCTTAATGTAAATAGCCACGCCTTTTCACAAATTTTCTAAAACTTTATAATATAAAGCAAAATAATTTTGCATATTTGTAATTAAATCATTTAAGTTTTGTCTTCAATAATCGATGTAGTAAATACCATTGTCATTTATGCATACTAGCGTCACATATAGAGTCAAATAGGAATATGCAAATTTGTCTTTTTTTTTAAATAGTGTTTCAGCGAATCAGAGGCGGGGCTTCTTTTCTTTTGAAATTCTTTCACAATCCCTCGCCTACATTGTGATAACTTTACAAAAATATGCCAATTTGTACAATAAACATCGAAATATTGCTTAGGAAACAATAAAAATAACATAAAGGTAAATTAAAATACTTTTCCGTCAAATTATATACAAACATTTACTTATAGAGGATATAGATTATAACAAGTGACGGCCCCCTAAAAGGAATAAAAAGTGAAATATCACTGTAACTCAAAAAATAATGTTAGGAACGAGCTGTAAATTTGGAAACCCATGTTTATGATGATGCCCGTTCTATTCGTGCAAAAATTAACATAGGTCATAATTCATAATTTTTTCAAATATGAATTTATTAATAATTTTCATAATTCAAAAAATGTTTTTTTTAGCAAAAATTTGCATGGAATATGTTAGGGTTACTTCATTCTAACGAATAAAAAAAACAGAATTTAAATATCATAATTATTTCGGAAGATATGATTTAATGTTTGTCACATTCATTTAACATTAGCACCCCCAAACTTTGACAGCTTATAACTCTATGAAAAATTGAGCGAAATATATAAACTATACCATTTTCCGTGATGATTTGATCCAAAGAATTCAAATAAATTATAAAAAATGGGTGTTACCATTGAAAAAAATGAAGTTGATGTCAGTTTTAATATGTAGACGCCCCCCTAAGTAAAATCTAACTATAACATTATAAACTAGACGTTATTACAAACTGATTGGTACCAGTCGCATGTTTCTACGATAATTTACGGCAAAATTAGGTGGGGGGGTGGCGTTTTTTTTTTGGGTGACTGTACAAGTGATTGTACGCCAGAAGGGAGGACAACCCTTAACTGCAGAGGTTGTGCGTTACCGTCTCTCTACATAAACACTAGTATATCCATCAGTATTTGAAGTAACTGTGATACAATATATTATGAAAACCTTTTCAAACATTGCACAAGATGAAACCAAAGAATGCATGAAGAACTAGAAATAACATATATATATATAATAGTGAGTACTTCATTCAGTTGTTATTTCTTCTCAATCGGAAAAATTATCCCCACAAAGCATCCCACATATGTTCTGTAGCATTTTTATCGGGACCAGTGTCGTATATTTTCGATACTCCAATTAAATTATTTTTTATTTATTCAAATATTCGATTAATAACCTTTTTGTTGGTTACTTAAAAAAAAAGAAAAAAACCTCATTATATTAGAAATAAATAAATAAGTAAATAATAAATAATAATAATATTAGTATAAAAAATAATGATAATAATAATAATCGGATATTTAATTGCCAAAATTAGAATGTGTGATTATTTCAAAAATGAAAATTTTTTTCATGACTGTGATTTGAAAAAAAATATTAATATTATAATTCAAACTGTTTATTTGAATTTATTTCTTTTTTATTTGTTATTAGTTTCAAATACGTAATTTTTTCCTTACCTATTTTAACCTTAAAATTAGAAATTTATGTTATAATATCTTTATTTACTTTTCGCAAATGTCTAATATTATAATCGCCTAAATATACTATTAAAAGTTAATCTTGGTATAATATCATTAGACTGTAGTAAATCAAACTGATATTAGTTTAAACTCGTAGGGCACCGAAAATTTATGATATCTTTCAAAACTTCAGTAATTCACCCCGCTGCTTAATCTGAAAGCACTTTGATCCATGTGGTTATACGCTTCGTAATCTATATGAATGACGTAAATACCCAGAGATACAGACCTTTAACGATACCCATGTTACAGAATTAATGCAATAAATTCCATGTTTTAAAGAGTTTTATGATCCACTCGTCCGCAAATTACGTACTTAATCAAATATCCCCTCGATAGACACTGTATATTTAGATTATCTTGGAAATAGTAATGGTTTTACGTTGAATTAGAAATTTATTATATATAATATAGTTAGAACTTTTTGCTATCAACTTCCAACAACGTTTAAAAACTATAAGAATTCGTTTAGCCTTTTATCCATTTATTCATTAAACAAATATTTTTGATAGATAGAGTATATTTACATTACTATATAAATAGTAAAACTTTTGCTTTAAATTAAAATGTTATCATATTAGGTATCGCTGCCAATTTTTGCATTTTTTTGTTACCAGAAATAGAATTTTTTTTTTATGATTTTCTCTAACAGTGTTTATTGATTAAATAAAATAATATTTTCCTATCAAAGTTTTCGCGTAGCATTTCAGCTTACTGAAATTGACTACATATTTTTTAAAAAAGTGGATTTATTACTTGTTTCTGCATGTATAAGACGAAAGTAGAAGATATGGGAATTAAATTCGATTTCAGGTTTTAAATGAATTTACACGTTTTAAAATTTCCTTGCATTTCAATTAACTGAAATTGACTACATATTTTTGAAAAAGTGGATTTATTATTCTAGCCTCTACATATACAAGAACAAAGTATAAGATTAAAAAAAAATAATTTTAGATTTTAGATTTTCAATGAAATTACACGTTTAGAGATTTCCTGAACTCAATTCGAGCATTTTTAGAAAACGTCATTCTTTTTCAGTTCGAACATTGTACTTTATGAACCAATGGACTTAATTTAACCGAACTTATATTTAGTTGAATCTTTGTTTGAATTGCTACCCATTAACTTTTGGGCTATATCACCCAACAGGGGGCGCTTCCAGGTTGCGATTTCCTCTCATTTCAGAAAAGGCTCAGCATATACAGTGTACCAAACTTCGAAAAATATATTAAATAAAACTCGGCTGATTCAGTTCGAGTGCATATCGACAAACAACTACCGCAGCTGTATTGCAATTTAATTCTGTTTAGGAGAAAGCAATTACTTTGCTTTGAAAAAAGTCGTCGTGTTTCGACCACTGGTCGATACTAGTACATTAATGATAATAATAAAAGAATATCATTATTTGCGAAAACAATTATTGTAGAATAATTTTAATTGAATCTTTCATACATTTTTGCACGTTTATTTCAGCGTCAAGCAGCAGTCACAATTTTATAAGACGAAGTGGACTATGTCAAGACTTTACTTTTAACATAAGAATTTGTTTGTTTTCAAAAACTACTGAAACATAATTAAAATCAAGACGTGCAGCTAAAAGAAATGAAATTTCTCCTCTGCTTCATTTATACTTTCACATTTTTCAATTATCTTATCTTTTTTACGTACGCTTTCCTAGAACTCACATTTACACTTTAATTCTTTGAAAATGGAATCGCAATATAAGAAATATTTATTTTCTTATAGTATTTATTTATTTTATTTTTTAAGTTCAAAGAATTTTTCGAAGATACACAATATTATGAGGTAACTTTTAAATAATGTTTTCGAAAGAAATATCAGTTATCTGAATAACATATTTTAAACGAACACTTTTTTCGAACATAATATGTATTTTCGATGTCCATTTTCTATGTAGCTGCACACTTTTACGCTTTTCTTTTACTTTCTCTTACCGATATAATGGTAGAGAAATTGTTATTTTGAGACCAAATTTTCAAAATTGGGTTTTTAATTTATTTGCAAGTTTTACGTTTCTCTAAATCCCAAAACAGGTTTTTAGGAATTGGCCTGTGTGCGTGTCTGTATGTATGTGTGTGTACGTGAGTCTATTATCAGACTCACTCAACTAAAGAACAAATAGAAAAAAGTTCAAAGTCGGTATTCTAAATCATATAGGGATGCTACCTGATTTTTTCGCTCAAATCAGAAAAATGGTTCTTGTTCACTGTACACGGACATCCAAGAAAATTCAAATCTACGGGCGAAATTTTTGTTGGGAACAGTTTAACACTTTTAGAACTGCACTAAACAAAATAAATTGCACTATATATATATATATATATATATATGTATATATATATATTTCATGGATAAAATGAGTATTAGTTGGATAAAGGTATAATAGTAATTTTGTACCCTAGTATATCTTATGCTATTAAGTGAGCAACATTTGTATATATATATATATATATGTATATTTCATTGTTCTCGAAAACGGTAGCTCAGACAGTCACGCGATTTAACACAAAGGTGCCCTTCGTTGGGTCATTCTGCACATCTATGTCAGATTTTCGAATTTTTGATTAGTTTTTTTAATTAATAAAAATATGAAAATAAAACTTCCCATTTCTATAATGACGCAGAATGGAGAATCTTAGGAGAGATTTGATTGGTTTATTTGATTTTCATTGATTTCAGTGTATTTTACGTTGAACTAGAGCTATGTTTAGACTTTATTTAAAAATATTTGAATTTTTAATATTTTAATATTATGCGACTGTGACAGAAAACAAATTACGATTGGCGCCGCAGGATGTTTTTTGGTAAAAAGTTTTATGGGTCTCTGGCCAGCTAGTTGGTGAAGCCAACTAGTAAATTAATATTTGGAAATTCATATTCGCAGTTGGGAGTGTTTTTTTTACATTATACTTAAACTTTTATAAAATTAAATTTCATCTTTGTTTCTGTTCATAAAATTTTGGCATAAAATCAGAAGGTACTGTTATTTAATTCAAATTACCATACATACATACATACCACCATCACTATTCATTTTATCGCAAAATCAGGGGTGGAAATTTTTCCGTCTCAAAACAACGCTCAAACAAGTATACTTTATGAATAAAAGCCGTTTATCAATAACACAACATTATTTCTGCCTACATTGAGAAAAAAATATATACCGCTTTCATCTAGAATGAATAAGTGGTCAGTTTCTAAATCTCTAAACTAGATATATAGATTTCTGAGCAATGCGTATAAGGCACGCCAATAAGCTGAATAGACAAAATGATCGAGAATTTCTAGTGTATATATTTCTAGACGGTGAAACAATATTCTGAATATTCTAAACTTTCTGAATAATTTGCATTGCAAGAAATTCTCGCTTCATTTCCTAGAATTGGGTCATAAGCCAATATTACATTTGCTAGAGCTCGCCTCTTGTGTACACATTTATTTGCAGAGATTCTTAAATATGTTTGACCTCGATAACATAGGCAAACGCTCTAGAATTCTAATAAGGGTTTCTAGAACTCACTTTCGAAGAGGACTTGAATTAATAAGGATGACATGGAACTATTTTAAAGAACCACTAACTAGATTCTAGTTGTCAGTTATAGAATTTTTTATCAGTGTATTTTATTATTACTTTATGAGTAATTCATACATTGTAATGAGTGTAGAAGAATACATACATCATTTTGTGAATAGCATTAATACTTTAATAAATCTCGGCGCACTTTAATCACACTATTCATGTTTTTCTATATGAATATACAAACGTATAGAATTGTATGCACGTTATAGATAGCACTGAATGTATATCACAAATTTATCCTTTTCTATAAATTTATGGAGTATTTTCCAATATGAGATATTCAATAAATAAATTTCTTTCCGTGAAAAAATTATCTCATATCCTCTGAAGAGCTTAATGTGAGATGTTAAATGGTAATATTATTAGACAGTATTTATAATCAGTATTTTACTAAATATGTGGTTTATGATGTTTACATTATCAAAGAGGATGTTATACAAATTTTATTCAAAAGAGCCTATTAGTAACTGCACACTGTTTCAACGGAATTAAATGTAAACATTACTAATTTGAAATCCATTTGATAAATATTAAAGTAATAAACTGAATATTTCTATAAACTATTCATTAACAAGTTTTAATAAATATTCAAGCAATACATTCTTACCCGGAAACCATCCCAATAGTGTAATAATGGAAATCAATTAAATTATGTTCATTAGAAAGGGCATAATCTAACGAGATTTTTGACGCATAAACTGTTAGCCCTCGTGAGCCTGTTCTAGAAAAATCTATATTTAAGTGTGAGTAAAAAATGTAGTAACAAGAAAGGAGTGGGAGGAGTCCCGATAAAATTTGTCAGAACAATAACTTTTATCAATTTTTAGATTCTACATTAGCGAATTTTTAGACATTATATCTCGATTGAATGTATCTCAAAGCTGAGATGGGCAACTGATTATTGCATCAAAGAATACTCTTTCGATTTCTGCTTGTTTTGGATTTCATTCATTATTTTAGTATAGCATGGTGTTATCGATGCAGGCGTGCTTGCGCCGATTATTAGCGAATTTTCGGAATTTATAACTCGGAAACGAGCTGACAAGGGCTATTGTTTGATGCATCAAAAAACATGTTTATATATGCTCTTTCGATTAATTCTTGTTTGGATTTTTATTTTTCTTTTTAATGGTTTCCTGGTTAAAACTTTCTTTGAGAGACCTGGAAATACTATAGTGAATTTAAAAAAAAATCATTTATAATATTTGGCACAGTGAAATTTCTGAGGTTCATGTTAAAATACTGTGACAGAATTTGAAATACACGTATATTAGAATAAAATTTTATTTGCAATTAAATGTAAATTAAAATGTATTTTTTTTTCTTTTATTCTGCGAAATTTCTTTCAGTAATCCCTGAAACTGGCATAATTCCGGGCTGCAGAAATTTGAATTCGAAACTCTGCAAAATATTAAAGAATAAAGGTGTTCTGGGTATTCCGTTGTTTCCTCCGAAACTCCCGTTCCTTTTCTACATCTTTGCCCCTTCGCTCCGCCCCCCCCCCCTTTCCGCCAATAATAATAATTTTACACTCGAAAATATCCGCATTCGATAAAATACTGCAAAGTATAAAAGAAAACTTAATCTTTTTCCAATAAATACGTCATTTTTTTTTATTTATTCATATATTTTCATGAAAATTGAACAGTAGCTTTATAATATGCTGTCTAGGCCAAATATTAATTCAAATGTAACGTGAATGAAAATTTAAAAAAGGTTGAAAATTGAAATTTTTATCCCCACTATGAAGCACGTGATATCTTAATTGGTTACATTCATGTCCTTTATTTTTATCGCAGACCGTTGTCTCCATGTGTTTTGTTTCCGATCGAGACAATTTAGAAAATCGTCTGCTGATAGAAAGTTTCTTTTTCTCGGTCATTTTTCCATTGACATGGGTCAACATTTTAATTAATATCTCCGCAACTAATTAAAATTTTTAAATTCTGTTTTCACTATCAACTCGGGAAGGCTTCTGGGCACCCATATGTCAAATTTTATACTTCTGCGTTCTGTAGGGGCTGAACGTATAGATGCTCAGACAGACAGAGAGACAGACAGACAGATAGACAGACAGACAGACAGACATCTTCTTTTATTATTATATAGATATAGATAGATAGATGGTTTCCTGGTTAAAACTTTCTTTGAGAGACCTGGAAATACTATAGTGAATTTTAAAATTCCATTTAAAAAAATTATCGACCTCTCGTGTTGCCAAATGTAGAGATTCTTTTATTCAACTGCCAGGAATAATTTTGAGGAGTGATATACGCAATGGACGAATAACTTTCGAAATATTTAGGCAACTGTTATAGTTAAAATTTAGTGGTGGATATTGAATAACAATATCCCCAAATTTGGCAACACTGCCCACCCACACACACAATTTTCTTTAAATATATGAAATATTTTTACAAGGCTCGACGCGTTCCTAAAATTTTGAGTGCGTTTTATAATATAGTTATCACTATCTCCAAAAAGAAGTTTTTCTTCAAAGTTTTAATGCTATAATATTATTTAAAAATGACTGTTCTGAAATAGTGGTGACAAAATAATAAAAAGTTTGTGAAAATATAGGATCGCAGCGAAATCCTGCTAATAATGAAATTTAAAATTTTTAAACCATTTTAATCTTAAGATTTCTAAGATTTAAAACAGCATTTTTAAACAAAAAATATCATCCAAACAGGAAATTTTTAAATAGATTTCAGCAAAATTTCATTCACGTAAAAAGGTTTTATGTCAATCAGTGATTTTATGGCTATACTTTAGTTGACAAATTTTACACTTTCTGTCTACCGGAAAAATTTAATTAAAAAATTTTAATAGAAATTGTTATGTTATTTAATCAGTGAAAACTGTTGCAGAATCATATTAAAAAAAATTTAGTAAAATTTTGCAGTCGCCAAAAGGCGTAAAATCTGGCAGCTATGCTGTGTTACATTAGTATTTCAAAACAGAAGGGATAATTGTATTTTTCCCTAAAACTTTACAAGAAATCATCTAGTTCTAGGTCATTCAGAATACAGAGACAGCATTTTGTAATTTTAAAGCACACAGAAAACTCGCAATAGCTGCAATAAGTAAAACGACATAAAGTGTTAATCAAATAAAAAATGTATTTTACTAAAAGAAAAGCAATGGTATAAATGATTGTTCCCCAAAAGTGATAGCATTCCATAACTGCAGTGCACTGTTAAAAATTTCTGTAAATTTAATGTAAATATTTATCCAGAGTCTCTGTAAATTTACAGTAATTCTTAGTTAAAAGTGAATAATCAAGATTCTCAATCTTTATTCTGTATTTTTACGTAGTTTTATTATTTAATCTTTTAATTAAAATTAAAAATGACTTTTTTTACTTTAGAGAAAGCATTCCAAGTCCGAAATATATTCTCACCAATAATTAATTAAATTAATATTAGTTATTAAAATGAATGCATAAAATAAGTTTTTTAACATCTCCGTTTAATTTTCTCTGTAATTTTACGTAATACTTAAGATAGTACATGACACACAGTTTTCTGGAAATTTTTAACAGTGTGGTTGCTAGTTACCGTCACTCAACTTTTAACCCTTTATCTACTGACGGTACTTATAAGTACCACCCACTTCAAAATTACATAGAATAACCATTTTTACGAATATTCTGATGATATTTAGCAAGCACACTCTTTTAATTCCACTCTTCCAGGATACATGGCAGCACGGGTTCTATGATGAGTATTTTATCGGGGAAGGCGAATAGTTTTAAAACTGAAATTTCGTTTTCAGCTGCCATTTTGATCGGATTGACAAGATTGTCCTTTTCGTTCTGTAAAAGCAGTTAAAATCATAAGGTAAGTGCCTTATTTTTTTTATATGTTTGTTAAGACCTTAGAAAACGATTTCACTATTTATTTTAAGTGAACAGTGTATATAAATTATTTTCCAGTTGAATAACTTTGTGGTACTTATGAGTACCGTCAGTACACTGGATGTTAGAGAAAGCACTTGGTGTTTACTTTTCGTACGAGTAGTTTGTTATTGTATTTCGTTGTTTTGTAACGTCATTACTAAACTGTAATAGAATTATGCTTTTCTGGCATTTCTTTTTAGTTTAACTTATTTATTTTGCTTTTTTATTTATTCTTTATTTAGTTTTTAACGTTTTCGAAAATTTGAATCTGAGCTTGCTTTTTTTTTGGCCACACAATTAAATGAAATATATATTCTTCATTCAAACATTAACAACAGATTAATTTCTTTGTGTATAACTGAGATTTAACAATAACAGGAGGTTTTAAGGTGCTATTACTTTTTTCCCCTTCTTAGAATGTTTGGAAAAATGAAGCTCAGACTTCAAAAGGCTTCATATTTATTACAGAGCCTACCATATGAAAGCAGTTGTGCACTAACAGATGATTCTTCAGATCAAGAAGTCCCAGCAAATAAGCTGCTAGAATTTTCGTCAAGATTTTGAAGTAGACGATCAAGAGACTGAACAAGACGCAGGGTGCAGCAGTTCATGTTCAGAAAATACAGTATTTCCTACCCCAGGATGGAATAAATCAAGAGAGCAATGGATTACCCATAAAAATCTGAGTTTGTGGTACCATATTTTAACATTTGGTTGCATATATAGCATATAAAGGGTAGGAAGAAAGCATAGCTTCTTTGGAATATAGACTTGCATAACCAAAGGACTGCTTACAAAATCAAAACAACAGCCAAAACGAAAAGGAAGACCCAAATTTAATGGTAGTGAGCAAGTTTTCTGTACAAAGAAGAGGAGGAAAGGGAACATGTCTGTTTGTAAAGATTATTCACTTGGAAAATCGTGGATGCCATTGGGCAACATTTGTTTTGAATCGGTGTCGTTGTGAATTTTGTGCTTTAAAAAACATTCAGTCCAAATCTCACTCAAAATGCACTAAGTGTAATGTATTCTTGTGTATTAAGGAAAAGGAAAACTGTTTCTTTGAATATCATCAAATTTAAGTTTATGTGTAAGACCTGTTTTTATCTGTAAAAAGAATTTTAAAAATTTTATAATTTTCATTAATAATTTTTTTTGTGCTGTAACATATTAGTGTTCTCTGGTTATTTAGCATTTTTAAGAGTTAAAACTGCGTTAAAAAAGTCATACGGTCTTTTTGAATAATGAGAACGTTTTAGCCCTCCGTGTACTGACGGTACTTTAAAGTACCAATTTAATTAATTAACTCTAACGGATTAATTTTTCCAAAGATTAGTGTTTTATTTATGTATATCCCTTAATTTTCGATGTAGCGACTCAAGAAAAAATACTGCACTAAAAAAATTGCTGTACATCATAATGCAGTAGATAAAGGGTTAACACCGGTATATTCATCAGCGTCGCGAATTTTAGGGACTTTTTAATTCAGTCTCTACCACTAATTTTTAATCGTAATGTTTGCCTAATCACATGGGAGAATACTATCAAATATGCTAAATATCATTCCTCAAAATTATTGGTGAATATTCAATAAAAAAGTCCCTAAATCTGTCAACACACATATTCAGCAGTATTTGAAGTAAAGTGTGATTTTTTTTTTTTTTAATGAGAACTTAATTCAGTTGTTATTTGTTTTCATTCGGATATAATCGAGCTGAAAGTTATCTCCACAATTCATCCAACATATGTTCTGTGGTATTTACACAGAGCTGAGTATCCTATATTTTGAATAATCCGATGTAATTGTATCTTTTTTTATCCAAATATTCAATTAATAAATTTATTGTGGTATATAAGCTATTATGAGGGGTCAATCCAGGCAAAAATTGGGACTTTTTTTTGTTGCCCCTTTAGAAAATTCAAATCTCTGAAATAGGCCCCTTCACAAAATTCAAATTCATAAAATGGGCAACTTCATAAAAATAACCTTTTCACAAGATTTCGTTTTATTAAAATGATAATTTTGTAAAATTTTTCCATGTCTACAGAATTATTTTCAATGAGTGTACATACTTGGTACTTGCTGCAATAAAACGATATGAATTTAATATTAAACATTACATAGAGTAACTGCTAAAATGAAAGGTTTCACATGACATTTTTTACACAAAAATAAACAAATTTTCACAAAAATATTTTTTTTTTTTTTTTTTTTTTTTACAAAAATGGGTCCTGAAAATTAAAATCTGGATCAACCCCTGATTACGTAATATATATATATATATATTTCATTATATTACAAAAAGTAAATAAATAAAAAAAATAAGTAAATAAGTAAATAAAATAATCAGATATTTAATTGCTAAAATTAGAATGCGCGATATCATGACTGTGATCCAAATAAATTTATTAAAATTTTACTTTATTTTTATTTATTCATTGTTATTATTATGTCTACCTGAGAGTTCTGACTTTTTGAATTAATAAAATAACTCTGGAAATTTTGGTTTAACAATATTTATATGGTACTTTACCAATTCTCCTCTTAAAAGTTTTCTAATAATATTTTATAAATTATCCAGAATAAATTTTCTGTGTCCTTTTATTAATTCAAAAGTACAGAACTTTACGGTAGACCTAATAGTTTCGATAGCATGAATTTTTCCTTATTTATTTTAACCTCAAAAAGGAAAATTTATCTTACGTTATCTTAATTTACATTTCGCAAATGTCTAATAGTATAATTCCCTAAATATTATATTAAATGGTAATCTGGGTATAATATCATTAGACTGTAGTAAATCAAAATGATATTAGTTTAAACTCGTAGGGCACTGAAAATTTATGATAGCTTTCAGAACTTCGGTAATTCACCCCGCTGCTTAATCTGAAAGCACTTTGATCCATGTGGTTACAGGCTTTCGTAATGTATATGAATGACGTAAATACCCAGAAATACAGACCTTTAACGATACCCGTGTTACAGAATTAATGGAATAAATTTCATACTTTAAAGAGTTTTATGATCCACTCGTCCGCAGATTACGTACTTAATTAATCAAATATCCTCTCGATAGGTTCTGTATAGTTAGATTATCTTGGAAAGAGTAATGGTTTTACGTTGAATTAGAAATTTAATTGATATAATGTAGTTAGAACGTTTTAATAACAATTTCCAACAAAGTTTTAAAACGTATATGAATCCATTTGGTTTTTATTCATCTGTTAATCAACCAAAAATTTTCACGGTGCATAATATATTTACATTTCTATAGATATATTAAGGATTTTACTTTTAAATTAGAAAATTATTACATATAATGTATCTAACGATTTTTATTAACAATTTCCTATAAGGTTAAAAATGTATAAGAATTTGGTTTTCTCTCTAAATGTAAGAGAGACAATCACAGTTAGATATTTCCTCTACTCCGATAGAATACATGCTTTTACATGCATACTCGCCAACTTTCTAATTTATTCCGTAAAATTGTTAGAACACGCCTTTTTTTTACACAAAATTTTTTAGAGTAATTTTCTAATTTAATCACAATTACAAGCACAGCCAATATTTGTTTGTTATTTGAGTGAGCTAGATAATGTATTTTCTCTAATTCTGAAGTTTTTGTTGATTAATTTTATCCCGAAATTTTTTAAGGGAAGGTTATTTATTTATTTATTTATTTATTTATTTTTGTATCATTATGTTATAACAAAATATAAAAGTTATTAAAAAAATAATAAGGTAATGCATTTTGTTTTCATTTTGTTTTCGCTTATTTTTTGCCCATGTAACATTTCATACACATCTTCCTAGCATGATATTTTGATGGATATTCTAGTTTGAGATATATCTTGTATAAGAAACTATTTTTTTTCCTACAATTTTGTTTACTTTTGACCACTATTCTTGCCCACTAATCCATCTGAGTGAATTTAGATGGACAGGTCACAAAATGTTTGGACCATTTCAAAAACCTACAGAGAATGTTTCTGTTCTGTTAGTACTGAATATCCACTACAGTCATACAAGAAAATCTGAGGTTCTGGGAAATCACATTGTTACCATCATCTACTTGGTCCACATTCCATGCATAGGATTAAACCATAAGATATGGAGTTTCTTGGAAGTTGTTTTATTTTCAGAGATATTGAGAAATGGCTGCATAACAAAACTGGAAAAATCGCCCCGCACTATCAAGTCTCAGATATATTTGGGGATCTCATAGAAAACTGCAAATATGACCCAGAAAAACTTTCAAGAAAAATTGGGCTTTGTGTTTGCAACAGAAATGTTTCTATGTCTGATAATAAACTTATAGAAATTACTGCCTCTGCAAAAACTGCCCAGATATAGAACTAACCCCCAAACATCTTTTCAACTGTCCTGTTATTCTGGCGGAATTGCAGCAAATAAGTGACAATCCGTGGCCGGACATATATGAAGAAAATTGCCTTCAAATCGCAGATGCTGTATATAGGACCTTTGGTCCCATTAAAATTACTTTCTGTCCATGACACGACACCAACCAACCCAATAAGCCAATGGCTATGTCCTGTCGACGTGTACTTGTACAAGGTACTGGTTTACAAATCGCGTACTGATCCAAGAAAGCCTCTCAACGACACATCTGATATAACCCTTGTTTCTTCAGGCCAAGTTTATTGGAAAATTCGTTTCGCTCGAATGTAATAAACGTAATTAATTACATTAAATTAATTAATTAATTAAATATAATTAATTTCCTTTTTAAAAAAATAATGATGTAGAAAGCAGCAGAAAAGACAGAAAAAAAGAAAAAGGACAATAAAAAAGGAAATAAATATACTGGTTCTCTGACTAACGCTGTAACATCTGCAATTTCAACATCTAAAGACCGGACATTCCGTGATATCTTCTGAAGCATCAATATTTGAAAAATGAGTCAGAAAAAATAATTAAACAAAGAAGGTTAAAAACTCCTTTCATTGTTGCTTTCTCATCCAGTGTGGTACTATCTCACCATGGTGGCATGCTTCCAACTTTTACGCTTTTCTAACAGTATTTTAATTAAAAAGAAACTTCTATTTTATTAATCAGTAAAAACCATTAAAGACTTTTATGAAATATTTCTACTAAATATTTCTGTAGGGAACAGAAAAAAAAAAAAAAAAAAAAGCTTAAATGTTGGCTGTTTTGAAATGGATGGGCTTTTAACTAACAATGTCACAACGATTGAATGACTTGGAATAAGTAAAACACCGATACAGGCATGAACACTGAGTAGTACAGTTAGTTTAACGTGCAACTCACGTCATAGCCGTGATAGTGCAATTTGAACATCACTTATAGTTGAACACATTTATGATGAGGAGCTGAAAGCGCCATCTATTACTAAAAATTTATTTTATTTATTTATTTTTTCCTCGTACATTATTATTTCCTAGTATTTTCTAATATATTCGGTTCAAATTTTTGGTTCAGTTAGAACAGTGGTTCTTTTTTTTTTTTTTTTTTTTTTTTTTTATATATATAGCTTTTTGAAAATTTAGCTTTAAATAAAATCCCCCTGTGTGTGTGTGTATATATATATATAAATATATATATATATATATATGTACGTACACTGTTAAAAAAAAAAAAAAAAAATGTCCTATTTGCTGCCTGAAATTTTCTGTAATTTGAGAAAATACGTTCTGACAACATAATTTTTTCAGAAATTACACGTATTTTCTCAAATTACAGAGAAATTCTGGCAGCAAATAGGACATATTTTTTACAGTGTGTATAAGAAGAATTAATAAAATAATAAATATTATTCACACATCAAAACAATAATTCAGCTTCAAATGCTCTGTAATATTCGATAAAGAATGTTATTTCTTCATAAAATATTTCATCTCTCTAAGTTAGCAGCACTCTTGTTACCAAAGTTAAAATCCTTTTAATATTCCACGAAGCTTTATAAATATTACTAAACGAATTTACTTTGAAATATAATTATAACACCTTAATTTATGGAAAGGCACGAATTGGTACCACAATATGCATTCTTTGGAAAATTATTGCGTTCATAATGAACGGGTCGAAATCTTGAATTAGATGATCAGTTATTTGTTTTCTTGAGCATTTGATTTCAGAATAAATTATTGCAGATAATTCCATTCAGCATTGTTAAAAGATATAAACACCGTTTTCATCCTGATGTTTCAAATTCAATAACAGCTAGAGATAAGTTTGATAAAGTAAATAGAAATCAATAGTATCCGTGTCATTTTTAACATATTATTCTAACTATTATATCTCAGATTCTGAAATGGCGTAGTAAAATATTTTCTGAGACAATTACATGCTCCGGTCCTTCTCGGGACGTTATCAAAATGCGCATTAAAAATGTCATATGTTCCGAATGTGAAATATTTTGCGGAGTAAACGTATTTTCTAGTATCGGCATACTCTCCTATATACTAATTTACATTCCGTAGTATTGTTAGCCCCGCCCTTTTTTTCGCACCAGAACTTTTTTAAGGATGAAAGAGTTCCGATTTTTTTGCCACCGGTATTTACGATGAATTAAAAAGAAAAATACTCTGCAAAAATACTGGTTTAGAAAAATGGGAGGTACTAACAATTCTCCGGATTAGGTTGGTAACTCCATAGTTTCCTAAACTAGATGCCTTCAGCATGGCTCTGAGACTTGGCAACAGTTCAAGCGGCAGACAGCGCCACCTGGTACAGATTGTGCGACTTGTTTTTCAACTGTCAGATTTCTGAGATCAATGCGCTTCGGAAAACATACATATTTATATACTTTAAATCAATTATAAATAGAGTTACATGTGGAAATATGTTAGGGGTGCGTCTATACATTAAGAAAAAAGAAATCTTGATGTATCACACAATAGACATTATTTATTAAGTTTCACACCGGAAAAAAAGTACTGAAATATTAATTATAATGTAAAAAAATAAATAAATAATAAAATACTAATAACTTTCGAAGAACTCTTTGTGATAGATTATGAAATAAAAGTTTTTTATTGGTTTAGATTTATTAAACATCGAATAGTTACTTCAAAGGAAAAATATATGTGATTCTACTCTTAATAAAACTTCAGGAAGTGAAAAATTTATCGGATGAAATGAATTACAGCGACCACAAATAATTATCAAAATTAAGCATATTTGACGATTTAGCGCTGTTAGGCGTTCAGTTCGCTAGCATCGAGATTGCCGTGTACAAACAGAACCGTGTTTTGTTTCTCCGCCAAGTACTCAAAGTCAATCGCCTAACAATATAAAATCGCCAAATGTGCTTACTTTTTATAATTTTAGTTGGTCGCTGTAATTCATTTCAGCCGATAACTTTTTCACTTTCTGGTGTTTCATGAAGAGTTCAAGCTTTTCAAACTCAATAATTATGTTTTTTAGAATTCCTAAGTTAAGCGAAAAATAAAACAGATACACAAATATATATTCCTTTGTATTCTTTTTTTTTTTTTTAATTTAGTCTAAAATTAATTCTCTTGAAAGATTTTTTAAAAACTAAGTTCCGAATATTTCTAATTTTCAGGGAAATAATTTTTGAAAATTCTCACATTTGACTGTAGATATTTTTCGATTACAGCTAATAAATTTTTATTGTATTTATTCCAATATATATCAGGGATATTTTTTTAATTATTGAAATATTTTTCTGGTTGATAGATTTTTTAAAAGTGTATTTTCTATCTAAAGCATTCTGAATGTATTTGGCAATATTATATTGACTCCAGAAAATATTTCTATAAAATATTGTATAAAATGATAATTCCATTTCCTTATCTGTCCTTTCTGGATTGCAGAACACGTTGTTCACGAAATGCAGTTGTTTGCAAAAACAGCTTCGTAAAATTAAAAGTTGCGTACTATTTATACATTACTTTATTCAGTGATGCCAGATTGGGGATTTTTGAGGCTTCAGGGGACAATTTTGGGGACCAAATGTCTGAGAAGACATTTTTGGGGAATTCTAAAATTTTTGGGGAGGAATCTGGAGAGTTCAACTTTCTGTCAATGTTGACAACGTAATGATTTATTCCTACGACCAGGGATTTCCAATAGCTTTATTGTTATTTGGGAATTTTTTTTCAAAAATTGCCTTCTTTTGGGGGAAAATCTGTGCTTAAATCTGCTTGATTTTTTTTTTTTTTTTTTTTGAAAAAATTTTTATTTTCTCTTTTTAGTAGAAATCAAGTTGGGGATTTTTTCGGAAAAAAAGAAAAATCCTGATTTGGGGAAATTTGATGACCCGTTTGGGAAATATTTTTCGACCATCTGGACTCACTGCGTTTATTGAGGGTATGAATTTTTACAATGATAACTGTTTGTGCGGGAAATCCGAAGATTGAAATAAAAAATAATAATACTAGTGTACAACATTTAGCCATTTTGAGACAGTTGTTTTTATAGAAACACATAATTTTGTTACTGGGGAAATTTTCAATTAACATTCAAAAAACAATAAAACTTTATAAATATTTTTGACCATCTATTTTCGCTAGATTTACAAGTTTTGAGATATATATGGAAATTTATTGTATCCCATGATAGCATTAATCGAACATGAATTTACGGATAATTTATTTCAATTTTAAAATATTTTACTAGTTTATAAACGATTATTTTAAAGTCAAATTTGCAATTAAAAAATTCTAGGTTTATAATAAAATATAATAATAACTCGGAAACATAATTTTATAAAATATAATAGAAATTGATGATTCCATTTTAATAGTTATCTAAATTTTTTTGCGTATCAGTTCATAAAATGACACCGTCCGCGAAGGTGTCTTAGTAAAATTAAAAGTTATTTGTTATTTGCTCTGGAAAATTTTAGTGATTTTGTGGTTTCTTGTTATTTTTTTATAATAGCAAACTATGGTTTACAATAATAATAATAATAATAATAATGCTCAATTTATATATATATATATATATATATATATATATATATATATATATATATATATATATATATATATATATATTAATAACAATAATTTGGTTACTATGAACAATTTAATTTTAAATTCAAAGAAATACAAAACTTTACATCATTGCTCATTTATTATTTTTTATGTATTTTTACAAAGAGGAATAAGTGTATTCGTGGAAATTTACAATTATAGATATGTATTCGAAAAATACAACGTAAAAGTGCCTTCACGGGGCTGCTACGACCCGTGTTTTTCTCGCCTGACTCTTCTGCCACTATATTTATAGTGTAATTTTCTCTGATAAGCGGCAAATTGCTACATGAATATATGGTAGAAATGTCAGAGATAAAAGGCGGGAACGTAACAACCCTACTTTATTCTTACACATTGGAACTTGTACGTTATATAAGCTAAGTTAGAGCTTTCCCTTAAATGGATAAATTAGACACATATGAGACTCACAAAAAGGGCGTTATATGTAAAAAATTAATCAGCAAAAGTTGATATCAAAAATTTTCAGAATATAAAGTTATCATTCTTGTTATTTCATTTTAATTTCGGTCATTATTTCTTGAGATACAAAATTTTGGTTCAGCAAAGACATACACTCACAGACAATCCCACAGACATGAAGACATGTTGTTAAAATGGTTGAAATAGTATTCATGGCATCTAGAAAAAAATTTAATCCAATAAAAATCCGAAAATATTCAGGATTCGTATAATTCCTTCTTGTATATACAATATACAGGGTAACGAAATGTCTTGTCCTGATTGTAAGTATTTACTTTTCTCAAACTATTATACATGTTATATATATGTATATATGTTTGGATGTATCGTAAGTACTGTTACATATATTTTTCATAAGACTTCAGTAAATTTCAATGTTTGCTCCCTTGATAGCATGGAGAATGTCTTAGCGGTATTTCATCTCCTGCCAAGTGTTCTTTAACATAACTTCTGTGACAGTGCACGCATCAGCTTGCATCCTAGCCTTCAGTTCTTCCACGTCAGTAATTGGTGAGGCAAAGACTCTGTCCTTGATGTAGGGCCTAAAGAAAAAATCAAGAGGAGTAATATCTGGAGAGTGCGGAGGCAGGTTGTTGGTTCATCCTTTCAAATCCACCGAATTGGAAATGTTTCGTCTAGGAAATCACGTACTAATGAACCCCAATGTGAGGGTGCTCCACCTTCCTGAAAAATTATTCATGGTTGAATTTTTCTAAGTGAGGAGCAATGTACAGTTGCAATAAGTCTCAGTAAATGTTAGTAGTAATGCTTTTTTTCCGAGAAGAAAAAGGCCCAATAACCTTATTATGCATGAGGATGCACCAAACATTAACTTTAGGGCTGTCATGATGTAACTGTACAGAAATATGTGTATTCTGTTTCCCATATACTGACATTACGTCTGTTTACCATTCCATTTACATGAAAGGTGGATTCACCAATAAAGTAAATGCAATTTAGTGGGATGTCATTTGGTAGAAAGGCTTGACGGATTTTCACTTAATTAGCACGTAACCAAAACCTCCTATGAAGAATCTTTACCAAATTTGTTTGCGGTGTTTGAAGTTCACGTGAGTCTTGATGAGTTGAATTAGAAGGACACCGTTGAAACGATTGCTGAACGTGACCAACAGTTGCTTCACTCACACAAGGACTGTAACTTCTTGGAAGATCCTTAACGTTTCCTGTTCCTTTAAACCTTTCATACCACCGCTTTATTGGTTTTCCATCAGAAGGGTTGCGTCCGTACCAATGTCGAATTTTACACCGAACATTAATGGGAGATTTTGTTTCGTGAAACCAAAGCACACATTAGGCTTTCTCTTGATCTCTAACGATTTCAGCTGAAAACGAAGTCTTCCTTGCAAATGCTCCTCTGAGTCACTCTTAAAGGAGTACTCACTCCACCTATTGCACAAAACAACTACTAATATTTACCTATCCAATGATACAAAGTTACATTATTATATTAAACGATTATTTTGTAATGAATTTTTATAATCTGGACAGAATCTTTTGGTTCACCCTGTATATCTAAAAATATAATGCATGTGCACTACCAAAAAGATACATGTATATATAGCATCTGCTTTTCTTCTTCTTCTACCGTAATTTCTGGTAGATAAGCCGCAGGTAAGATGTGTCATTTCTCCACCAGAAATTTTATTTAATAGAGAAATCTATACTCTTTCGAAAGAAGAGCTCGTACAAATATAAATTTATTTATCAATTGAAATTTCTCTTGCAAAATTGAATTATATAACTTGCGGGGTATCTACTAGAAATTACGGTAGTTATTTTTTGTTTCTACTATTGTTTAATCATATTTCTATAGATAATTTCATCCAAAAATGTTTCTGAAAGAATTCATATTAACTTTTTAAATATATTTTGCCTTGCGCTAGGCTTCGTTTCCATATATGGCTCTTTGTTTATTAATTCAAGTCTTCCTTTCTGGTGTTTGGAGGTGTTACCAGATCTAGCGGATTTTTTATACAATAATCGCCAATAATTTTCAGTTGTAACGTTTGCCTAATCACTTCGAAGATTGATGGCCTATTATGTATAATAAATATCACTTCTCACAATTATTGGTGATTATAGAATAAAAAATCCGCAAGATCTGGCAACACTGGGCGTTTGATCATTGTAATAATGAATTATTATATGTACAGAGTAACTAGGAAACAGATCATGATAATAACTATGAAGAATTGAATATATATTCAATGTATATATGTATATAGTATATAGAGAAAGAGTTGCCAAACTAATCCGGAGTATTAGTACCGCCCCTTTTTCCAAGACATTTAATTTTTACAATTCTCTTGAAATGTACTTAAGATGAATTAAAAAGAAAAATACTCTGAAAAAAGACTGGTGTAGAAAAATGGGAGGTACTAACAATTCTTCGGATTAGTTTGGTAACTCCATAGTCTCCTAAACTAGATGCCTTCAGCATGGCTCAGAGACTTGGCAACAGTTCAAGCGGTAGACAGCGCCACCTGGTACAGATTGTGCGACTTTTTTATTCAATTGTCACCAATAATTTTAAGAAGTGATATATGATATATATATAATGGACGTTTCTTCGATTCTATTCGGCTTTTATATATATCAAATCCCACTTTTAAAATTTTTTGGTGTCTGTTGAATAAAAAAGTCGCTCAAACTTTACCAGGTGGCGCTGTTTATAGTCAAATTTTTGAGCCACATGGAAGGCATCTAGTTTAGGAGGCTATGGTAACTCTATATATAATAGAGCTCTGGTATATAATATATATAATAACATCAGAGATGCTTATAACTGTTTTTGTGAAAAAATAACAATGTTTCTGTAATAGCATGGGCTGTTTTCAAAATTTTATCGTTAATATCTGACTATGTTATCAATTATGTTAAAAAAAAGTATGTTTTGACGATAAAAAATAAATTATTAAACTTAAAAACGTAAATGGAACTAACAATATAAAATACAAAACAAAGCATAAACATGTTATGCTTACTAGTAATCGTTAAAGTGTATATTGTATAGTGTGTGAGACAAATTGAGATGTTAAATAAAGTACAAAATTAAAGCATGGAACATAAGTTATTTAATGAAAATAAAAAAATGATTAATTCCTATCAAAGATACAATATTTAAAGGCTAAATTTATCTTAATATAATCATACAAATAACTTATGATATTTTTTACTAAATAATAGATTAAAACTTTGGTCTCTAAATGAGAAAAAAATGCGCACTAAAGCAAACTTTAGTTTACTTCCTTACAAGTGTTTGTTGAGTCACTCTTGAAGAATTAACCACACTATCTATTGCACAAAACAGCTACTAAAATTTACCTATCCCATGACCTATCCCGGTTATTTTGTAATAAATTTTTACAATCAGGGCAAGACGTGTGGTTCACCCGGTATATCTAAAAAAAAATAATGCATGTGCACTGCCAAAAAGATACATATATATATATATATATATATATGTATGTATGTATAATTTGCTTTTCTTCTTCTTCTAGTGATTATTCTTTTTTTCTAGTATTGTTTAATCATATTTGCTATATATGATCTCATCAAAAAATGTTTCAGAAACGATTTATATTATCATTTTAAATATATTTTGCCTTATGTAAGGTTTCCATATTTAATTCTTTGTTTGTTAACTCAAATCTTCTTTTCTGGTGTTTGACCATTGTAATAATGAATTATTATATGTAATATATCATTTCATCCCAACAGTACAAAGTAACTAGGAAACAGATAATGCTAAAAACTACAAATAATTTAAAATATATCTATTACAACTGAAGGTTACATGGCGGAAAAACTCAGAGTTTAAGTTAGAGATAATGAAATAATGACAACTCATTAAATAACTATTATTACACTCCTCAAAAAAAAAAAAAAAAAATACATAGTTAGATATATCGTTATTTTTTCGTTATTTATTCACTTTTCCTTTCATATTTTTGCTATTATATATTATTATTGATTTTACTTATTTCAGAAATTTTTCTTTTTTCTTTCATTTTTAAAACATTTATTTAAGAGAAATTATATAATAATTTTGAGAAAAATAAAATGCATTGGAAAATTTTACTGTATAATATTCTTTTGGTGTGTTTTCTCAACAAGAATTAATTTGGCCTTAAAACTTTCGCGACCGCATGTTTTTATCTTTTTGGCGTATTTTCTGTATTCACATTTATATTACAAATAGATAAACTTTATAATTTTATTCTTTCTGTTAAGAGTATTTGTATCCATAGTATATTTGATTTTATAAATATTTATATAATAGACAAATTGCAAAAGAAACGCCCACTGGCGGAGTTTTAGATTTTCAAATGACGTGAATCTACGTCAGCGATGGCGAAAGTTCTAATACTCTAAAACTCTCTGAACAGCGTTGCGAAAACTAGGAAATCTTTCATTCAACTACCACGAAACAATTTGAGGACTGATATGCATAATGGACAACAATTAGGAGCTAGGAAGCACCTGTGGCCGATGACATGCATCTTCCTTTGCATTATAACGTGAGGAAATAACGGAGTGAGGAAATCGGGAATTGAATTGTCTGTCAGAAGGGACGTAACAAATATAAAGAAATTAAACAACAATTTAAACAGGAAAATATAAAAGTAAATAAATAATAATAATAATAATAATAAATGGGCTCATATGAAATGGAAACACAGTAAAGCATAGCTGCCAAGTTTTTTAATTTATTCTGGAATGTTGTTAGCCCCGCTCTTTTTTCACACCTTAATATTTGTAGAAAAATTTTCTTCAATATATAACAAGGATTAAATGTGAATAAACTTGCTTTTAAAAAATTACGGTGTGAAAAAGGGCGGGGCTAACAGCATTCCGGAATATATTAAAAAACTTGGCAGCTATGGTAAAGGATGGATTTACAACATTCATGGAAAAAACGGGGATAGATAAAATGTATTTGCATTGATTAGGCAACCTAATAAAAGTTGGCTGTTCCGGAATGGATGGACTTTAAACTAACAATGCCAGAACGATTGAATGATTTAGAATGAATAAAAAACCGATACAGACGTGCACACGTAACTCATGCCATAGCCGTGATAGTGCGATTTGAACATCACTTATAGTCGAATTTATGATGTGAAGATTAAAATGCCATATTACAAAAATTTGATTACTTCCTATTACTAAAATTTGATTTTTTTTTTTTCAATGTCATTTTATTTTCCAATTTTTCGAGTATATTCATTTCAAATTTTTGGTCCAATAAGAGAAGTGGTTCTTTTATTATAGCTTTTTTGAAATTTTAGCTATAATTAAAATCATACTGTGTGTACATATATATATTAAAGGAAGAAGAATTTAAAAAAATAATAATTATTATTCATACATTAGAATGATAATTTAGCTTCAAATGTTCTACATAGCTGCCATGTTTTTTAATTTATTCCGGAATGTTGTTAACGCCGCCCTTTTTTCACACCGTAACCCTTTAAGAGTAATTTTCATGATATTTAATCATAATTATATATATTGAAGAAAATTTTTCTACAAATATTACGGTGTAAATAAAGAGCGGAGCTAACATCATTCCGGAATAAATTAAAATACTTGGCAGCTATGGTTCTATAATATTCGATAAAAAATGCTATTTCTTTACAAAATATTTCATCCCGCTAAAGCAGCCCTCTGTTACTAAAGTTAAAATCCTTTGAAAATTTCACGAAGCTTTATAAATAATACTAAACGAATTTATTTTGAAATATAATTATAACACCTTAATTTATGGAAAGCCACGAATCCACACCACACTATGCTTTCTTCGGAAAATTATTGTGCTCATAATGAAAGAGCCGAAATCTTAAATTAGATGATCAGTTATTTGTTTTCTTGAGCATTTGATTTCAGAATAAATTATTGCAGATAAGTCCATTCAGCATTGTTAAAAGACATAAACACAGCTTCTGTCCTATTGCTTCAAATGCAATAACAACTAGAGATTGGTTGGATAAAATAAATAGAAATCAATATATATTTGAGTCGATTTTAATGTATTATTCTATCTATTATAACTTAGATTGCAAGAAGGTGTATTAAAATATTGACTAAGAGTTTCAGTCCTTCCCGAACCGTTATCAAATTACGCATTAAAAATGTTATATTGTTCCGACAACGAAATATTTTGGTGAATAAATATATTTACTTGTATCAGATTGCATACCCTTGGTACTACCTGTTCTTAAACTTCGACTTTACATTTCGAAGCTTTTTTAAACATTTTTAAAGATTTCATCTAATTTTTCGGAATGCTAAAAATTCTATGAACAGATTCTAAGAAATATTTCCATCGTTTTTCGTATGAGAGCTCTAAGATGAATTTTTAGAAATATTTATTTATTCAATCTATTTGAAATTTTATACTTCTATATCCATTAAGACAGTTTCTAGCCAAAGCCATGGGTACCAGGTGTCCAGCTTTTTGAATACCATTTCTTTAAGCTACCTTTTTTATTCAATCACAGAAATTGAGTAAAAAAAAAGAAAGAAAAAGAAATAGTGGTATGTAAAAAGCGGAAGACTTGGTAGCTATGCAAAACTATTGTCTTTTCCATATGTTTCAACTATCATATTCTCCTTTAATCTAATATAAAACATTCTATAAAATCATATTCTTTTTATAAAAGAAATGGTAAAAAACACGTGTAGATTGATAAATTAAAAGTTAAAAAACCACTTTAAAACACGTAAAATTTGAAAGACGGTTTTATAAAAGGAAAAACAGTACATTTTGTGATACAATGTTTTAGATTTTGCTTTTATATAAAGATTTCTTTTTCTTTTCTTTTTCTTTCTTTTTTTTACATGTGTGAGTGCAGTTCTTTTTAACTCTTAATAAAATTTTCTTTTAATCATATTCATATAATACATAGTTTGATTATCTTCTACTCTATATGGGATCTCGTAAACGCTTGGTAGTTATTATTATTAAATAGGATCTATTTTCTATACCTGCCAACAATCTAATTTTCCGTAAAATTTTTAATACTCATTTCTCTTTCCTCACCATTTTATTTTTAGAGTAATTCTTTCCAAAGGTAATTACGATAAAACGAGAAGAAAAATACTCTAAAAGAAAGGGGGGGGGGGGGGAAATCGTACTGACAATTTTACGCAATATTAAATACTGTAATATTTAATCGAAATATATCAGTTTAAAAATAGACTCAATTTTTCTAAATAAAAATAGTGGGGCCGATGACGATAACCACTTTCACCCCTGGCGTACAGACAATTTTACGGAATATTAATTCAGAGCTGCCAACCTAATCTGGCAAATTGTTAGTACCGCCCATTTTTCTACACCACTTAATTTTTAGAGTAATTCTCTTCAGATATATTTACGATGAATTAAGAAAACAAATACTCTAAAAATTAAGTGGTGTAGAAAAATGAGCGGTACTAACAATTTGTCGGATTAGGTTGGCAGCTCTGTTAATTGTTGGCAAGTATGTATTTTCTTACAAATGATAACTTTGATTTTGGGATGTGGTTTAGCAATTAGCTGAGCAACCATATTATTAATTTTCGTTTTAATTTTCTTAAATAATCTAGAATAAAATTGTAAGACTTTAGTACACATTTTAGCTGTATGGGAAACTTAGTTATTCATGAAATTTTGCGATGTTTTTACAAGTTTTAAGATGCGAGGAATCCGAAAATCAGAGAATTGATTTGGTGTCCGTCCGTAGGTTAGTCAGTTTATTAGTTTTTTGTTTAGTTAGTTTCTTTATTTGTTAGTCTGTGTACACATTATCTCAAAAACAGCTAATCATTAAGTGGTCGGATCAGTTTTTAACCCGTTTGTAGTCGCTATTTGGTCGATTTCACGCCCATCACCTCAGTTTTTATTCAACAGCCACCAAAAATTTTTAGATGTGGCATTTGATATACATGAAAAAGCGAATCGACTCGAATAATTGTCGATTATGTATATCAAATGCCACTTCTAAAAATTTTTGGTGGCTCTTGAATAAACACTAAATAAATGGGTGGCAAATCGACCAACTAACGACTACTAACGGGTTAAATATCGTTAATGATGCTCAATAACCCTACTGATTTATAACATTCTAATTTCAAAACATCGTAAGTTATTCAAAATTAACGATTTTCTTAATATAGCAGAACAGGGCAAAAATTCGGATAAGCGTTCAGCATGAAGAATATTTTCATTGTGAGAATCTCAGACCAGTTTTAAAATACCATTTATGAAAATGGAACGAACGTAATTCACTACGAATATTCTAATTTGGAAACTTCGTAAATTATTAAAAATTTAAGTTTTTTTTTTTTTTTTTTTTTTTTTTAACGTGGTAAATAGGGGCATATATTTCACATAAACTTGTATTATGGGGATCATTGCATTAATTGTGTGTGTTAAGGCCATTGACAATATTAATATTCTTGATGTATATGTTGCATGCCCTCCGTGGGTGTCTTTCTAAAGGGTCTCAAGCTATATTTACTCGAGTTTCAGAGGAAACAATGAAAATCTCTGACTGACTTTGTCGACAAGCACGACCTGGGATCACACCCGGCACTTCCCTTCATCTAGCTTTGAGCGCAGAACCGCTCCGTCACGCGTAGGGATCATTACATTGGAAATAGTACAAAATTGTATGAAAACTGAAATACGAAAGTAAGTCTAATAAAATTAATCTGAAAATTAAGATAAGGTTAATTTATTGAATCGATAGGGGGTAGCTCACTAGGTGGTGCATTTTAGTGTGCGACCATAGCCTCCTAAACTAGATGCTTTCCGCATAGCTCAGAAACTTGGCGTTAGACAGCGCCACCTTTTACAGAATGCGCGACTTTTTTATTCAACATCCACGAAAAAATTTTATAAGTGGGATTTGATATACATAAAAGGCGAATAGAATCGAAGAAACATCGATTATATACATCATATATCACTTCTTAAAATTATTGGCAACAGTTGAATAAAAAAGTATGCAATTTGTAGCAGGTGGCGCAGTCTACCACTTGAACTGTTGCCAAGTTTTCAAGCTACGCGGAAGGCATCTAATTTAAGAGGCTATGGTGCGACGATGTAGAGTGATCGGTCAAATTTATTTCTCCTAACACAAATATAGTATGTTCTGTAATAGAAAATTATTAGAAGAAATATATGAGGAACTGAGCCATTTACCTAGGCTAACTAGTAAATCTTTTATCTTTTTATCAAAGATATAATTAGAAATTTTTATTATGTTTTATTTTTATTAACTTTATTCAAAAATCAGAGATGCTACCTTTTAAAGATATTTCGTTATATTGTCAGTTGCTGCTTTTATTTAAACGTAATTTTCTCCAATATAGAATTACAATTAAATAAGAAGGAAATTACTGTTCTAAAAATATGGTTAAAAAATAGGTTTGTGCAGAAAATGAGATGGAATAAATTAGAAAGATAGCAGCTCTGTACTATTCATTTTTACAAACATTTCTTTTCTTTTAATTAAATGTATTTTTTATATGTACCTATGCATAGACTTGCCAATTATTCTAATTTATTCCGTAATAGTGATAGGCCCCGCCTTTTTTTCACACCTGTGTATTTGTAGATTAATGTTCTTCTTATTTAACCGTAAGTACGTATTAATGAATATTGCTATCCCCATTACGGAATAAATTAGAGTAATTGGCAGGTCTACCAATGTAGCACACTAATCTTACTAGATGTAAGTAAAATCTAATCAATTAAAAATTTAAATTAAGAATTCTATCTTATTTAAAAAATCAAATTTAGCTACTGAATTTCCTCTTTTCCTTAATTAACTACTTTATTCTGTAAATGCAACTACTTGTGCTTAATTTTTAATTTTTATGGCTAATTTACGTAAGAACTCTATTTAATATTCATTAGGATTTTCATTATTAAAACTCTAAACGTTCTTTAACAACATGCTATGTGTGAACAGTTTCATGTAAACGTAAAAGAATAAAACATTTTCGCGTTAACTCTCAGTAAAATTTTAAAAGATACCATTAAATTGTATTTTATTTTTAACCAACAACATGTTGTTTCAAGGAATAAGCAATTTTTAAGATCCTTCGCTAACGTATGCATTTTCGCAGGCGCAAGATATTTAAATGCATTTTCAAAACTCCAATCTAATTCTTTTTGTCAGAAAATTTAGGAAAACATAAGCTGTGGTAAAATAAAAATGTATTGTCATTTCAATACCATATTTCCTAAAATTAAAATACTATTGATATAATAAAAATATCTACTTAGTTAAATTATAATACACTTTAATTAAAGTAATAAAACATGGATTTTTGTATAAAGAAATATTAATTTTACTAAAAGTTAGTGAAAATAATTTTTAGTGAGATATTATTGGTGTATTAGTAAAAATTAATTCCTAGCTGCAGCTAGCCATGGGTAGAACATTTAAGAGGATTAACTACATATTTACAAAAAAAAATTTAAATATTCTTTATAATGAATTTATATTCTATGTTTTCAATAAAATAGAAATCATTTCATAACATATGAATATACGCATTGTATAATAAATCCTTCTGCGCAGCAAAAAAAAAAAAAAAAAAAAATTCGAGCCCTGATACCATTCCTGTTGATTCTTATGTAAAATAACCTCCTAAATCCAAATATGACGCCCATTTTGCTCAATCACCCACCATTCACTTGCGACGCCACTTCCTCCCCCAATTTTTTATCACTGTCGTGTTAATTTTATGCCTACGAATTTTATTTGGAGAATGGAAAAATGTCCTTTTAACACTTAAAAATAAATGATATAATGTATAATAAATAATAAATAATAATAATAACAGAATAATAAAATATAATGAATATAATTTAATTATCAGTGGCGAATCCTGCTTCTAAATGTACCGTTTGCTACAAATGTTCATGGTTTAGACTTGCCCTTATTACTTGCTCTTCTTATTACCTCATTGCCCCTCAAAAGTTATTTAACAGTTAAAATAATATCTCCCCCCTCCAAATCAAATTCATAGTCAGAAAATTACCGAACAGTGATTAAAAAATGTTGGGAGGGGAGGGGGAGGACGTTCGAAAAATCAGTTGGTGAAGGGGCAAAATGGGTGTCATATTCGTATTCAGGAGGTCATTTAAGAAATTGCAGAAATGGTGCTGGAGCCGATTTTCATAATGAGCAGTGTTGTTGTACACATGGTGTCCAACTTTCTGATTTAATCCGGAGATTTTGAAAGTTTATATTTAAATGATGTGTGAATGATGAAATATTACTGTATTTTCAAGTTTTTCAAACTCTACAAGTGTGTTTAGAATTCCTAATTTAAACAAAAGATAAATCAGATACACAATTATATATTCTTTTGTAATGCCAATATATATATATATATATATGTATTAGGATTTAGTTTAAAATTAATTCTCTGATATTTTTTTAAATATTAAAATATTTGTCTCTCTTTGATAGATTTGTGCAGAATTTTGAATATATGTGCAAGTATAATATTAACCCCGGAAAATATTTCTAATGTATTATATAAATTGTTAATTCCATTTCTCTGATTTTGTATTTGTTGAAAGCTACACCAAAAACAACTTTACAGGAAAACGGCGCGGTCGCATGGCTGCGGTCGCCGTGTTTTAGCTAACGCTTTCTTTTCACTCTCTTGCTTGCATTAAACCACTGAACTTAAGAACAACTGGAGCAAATGCTTCCAATACCTTTACACAGTGTTCGTACGTGCCAGTTTTCCTGCAGTCATTTGCCGTACAGAGTCAAACCTTGCCGTTTATCGGGTCGTCTATTACTATTATACTCTTTAAAGAATAAAAATTTAAAATTATAATATCATGTTTAGCATATGGTTGTTCGAACAAGACAACCTTCACACAATTTTACTTTGAAATACAAAGATATCAAATTCTTTCTGCCGTGCAACGCTCGGAAGACAAACCTTCAAAAAACGGCACGCGAAAACCGGTCTAGCATTTCCTCCAGTTGTTCTTCAATTCGATAGTATGAATTCTTTGCATTCATTTCCTAATGGTTATTTCTCTTGGCGTTATTTGATGTACATTCAAAAGCCTTTTATTTTTATTTTTTTAACTGCTATAGGGGAGACACGTGTACCTAGGGCCATCATGTACCTAGGGCCACCCCACTTTATTTGAATAATATTTAATTTTAAGTTTTGATGCTCAATTGGGCGAGTAACAACACCAATTGCTTCTTTTACAACTACTTTGGATTTGACAAGTTACATGTAGAAAACGAATTTGCATGGTTTGAAGTAAAATTTTGCAGCTCATCTCTTTTGCTATTTTACAAAGGCGAGTCAAATATTTTTCTTTCATTTCTAGTGCATAATTTTGCTTGTTATATTGAGTAATAAATGAGATATTTAATTAGTCCTGTCTGCTTGTGGATTTTTTAGTGGAAGGCATTTTGAATTAAGTTACCAAAACTTGTACCTAGGGCCACATAGCTGCCTTGTACCTAGGGCCAGTGTGTTTGGACCTTTTAACACTTTCGCGACCGCATGTATTTGTCTTTTTGACAGTAAGGTCCGCTTGTGGGCGTTTTTCTCATAAGTTACAATTTTTCGAAACAAAATTTTCCGTATTCATATTTTTATTACAAATGGATATGCATTATAATCATTCTCCCTCTAATCAAAGTATTTGCATCCATAGTATACTGATTGTGCAAATGTGAATATTGTATATATTTTTTAGAAACAAATAACATTCAAATTGCAAAATAAACGCCTACTTGTGGAGTTTCATGTTTTCAAATGACGTGAATCTACGTCAGCCGTCGCGAAAGTGTTAAGAGACACAGTACAGCCTATAGTAATTGGATGCTGGCAAACCCTGGTAAACCAGTCACTATGTATGACGTTATGCTGAAAATGTGGCAAGTCCTATCCGTTGGCCTTTACTCCTGTAAACATTCTACCAGGCTTTCGTGTATCCGGCATATGGTAAATGAATCAAAACACATTCACTGAGGATGAATATTTAAGTTCGAATGTGACTGAAAGATAACATCCCTTCATAAATTTAAAAAAAAAAAAAAAAGATTTTCCAGGAAGAAAGTGAATCAATAATGATAGAACTGGATGTCTCTGTTTCGTATCCTGTTGAAATTTCGAATCTTTCAACATCTAACATCTTTTCGCGTGTCGTGCTTTAACAGGTACGAACCTAAGTAAAACCTTTACCTAAAGCAAAACCTCCCACACCAAAGAAAAGATGTGACCGAAAACCAGAGAGATCTAGAAATCCTAGAGACACTCCAGAAAAAAAAAAGAAATTGAAGAAAAAAAAAAAACATTCTGTTAGAATATCCCAAAGATAAAAAAAATGTGAAAAATTTCGTGTTTCAAATTAAGGCAACAACATGATAATTATTATATGATAAAAAAAATATTTTTCTTGATATCGTTTCTTTTATAAAATACATGTTTATATGCTTATTTTCTATTCATTACAAAGTGAAATCTAGATTGGATAGAATGGCCCTAGGTACAATGAGGTCTGGCCCCAGGTACAATGAGGGTGTTGTACCTAGGGCCACGAGTGAAGTTTTTTTAAAAACCTTCTATTTCTCGGAATTTATTATTTTAGGTATTTATATTAATCCCAATTGGAAGTAATTAGTCCTAAA
This sequence comes from Salticus scenicus, assembly GCA_963930645.1. Classification (NCBI taxonomy): domain Eukaryota; kingdom Metazoa; phylum Arthropoda; class Arachnida; order Araneae; family Salticidae; genus Salticus; species Salticus scenicus. The sequence continues at coordinate 243,439,601 of OZ005659.1, forward strand.
GATATGTACATATCCGTTTGATAATTTTAAACAGGTCAAGGGCTCTGTTTTGGGGCATTGAAAAAAAGCGGCCCTAGGTACACGGGTCTCCCCTACATATTTTTTAATTGATGTAGTATATTTGTAATTTTATTTCTATTTACAAATATTTTAAATAAGTAGGATATTTCATAGGAACATTTCATAGTCAACATTTGTTTCAGAAATTTATATAATATATATAATAATGCCTATTCACTACTGCAAAGATATACAGGGTGATTATAATTAAAGTTACGATTTCAAAACGCTATAATTTTAAAACTACTGCAGAGAATGACCTGATATTTTACCAGAACAATTGCTAGGCAATGGAATTTGGTTTGGCAAAGGAAAAAGAAAAGTTCCAAAATGTTCTTTTAATCATTTGTAAGATGTTTGTTTCATGAAGCTTTTCTTTTTATCTTGTCACTAACACTGTTGTACTGTAAACACGTAGTCTTGCTTTTTTTTTTTTTTTTTTTTTACTAAAAAAAGTTGTCGTAAACTTTTAAAGTCTATTGTATCCTGCTATTTTATTCTATTGCTAACAACATTCCTGCGTATAATGAATCTATATAGGCATTTCTTTTGAGATTACATTGGCAGCGCCATCTATACGCACATTTTATGAATACTTTTTCCCTTCGCCAAACAAAATTCCATTGCCTCACGATTGTTCTGATAAAATATCAAGTCATTTTGACCGTTAGTTTTAAAATTATAGCGTTTTGAAATCCTAACTCTAATTATAATCACCCTGTATATATAGCATGTGCTCTTTCTTCTAGCTATTTTATTTTATTTTCTGTAATTCATGTATATTATATTTCGCTATATATTATCATCTCAACCACCAATGTTTCAGAAACAATTCATATTAACCTTTTAAATATTCTTTGCCTTGTACAGTCGGTAGCAAAAGTGTCCGAACACTAGCAAAAACTCCTATGTAAAAAAAGTACACTTCATACGGTTTTGGTAAATAAATCCTTATCGTATCGTGTTCTTACACTGACTAAGTGTAAAAAAGTGTGTGTGTAAGTGTAAGTGTAAAAAAAGTACACTTCATACGGTTTTGGTAAATAAATCCTTATCGTATCGTGTTCTTACACTGACTAAGTGTAAAAAAGTGTGTGTGTAAGTGTAAGTGTAAAAAAAGTACACTTCATACGGTTTTGGTAAATAAATCCTTATCGTATCGTGTTCTTACACTGACTAAGTGTAAAAAAGTGTGTGTGTAAGTGTAAGTGTAAAAAAAGTACACTTCATACGGTTTTGGTAAATAAATCCTTATCGTATCGTGTTCTTACACTGACTAAGAACAGTATTCGACAAGGATTTATTTAACAAAACCGTATGAGGTGCACTTTTTTTACATAGGAATTTTCGCTAGTGTTCGGACACTTTTGTTACCGACTGTATAAGGCTTCATTTCCCTATGTGATTCTTTGTTCCTTAATCCAAGTTTTCTTTTCTAGTGATTAATCGTTGTAATGATGAATTATTATATGTATATATATATATATATATCATTCCGACACAACAGTACAAAGTTACTAAGAAATAGATCCTGATAAAAACCGTAAAAATTTTAAAACATATCTATTACAATTGAAGATTAAGTGGTGAAATATTCTGAGTTTAAATTAAAGATTGTGAAAGAAAGACAATTCGTATAATGTAATAACTATTACCCATCCCTAATTAAAAAAAAAAAAAAAAAAAAAAAAAACAGATATATCAGGAGGCTTATAACCATAGCTGCCAATTTTTTTAATTTATTCCAGAATATTCTTAGACCTGCCCTTTTTTCACACCGTTATCTTTGTAGAAAGTTTTTCTTCAATATTATATAATTACGTTTAAATATTAAGGAAATTACTCTAAAAATATTACGGTGTGAAAAAGGGGTGGGACTAACAACATTCCGGAATAAATTAAAAAACTTGGCAGCTATGTTTATAACTGTCAATGTGAAAAAAAAGAATGTTTTTGTAATAATGAAGTTTTTTGCAAAATTTTACCTCCAATATCCCCGACTATATTATCAAATATAAATATATATATATATGTATTTGACGATAAAAAAATAGATTATTAAACTTAAAAATTTTACATGAATGTAAATAACAATTTAAAATACAAAACAAAGCACAAACATGTAATCAAGCGGTCGCTAAAATGTATATTATGAGACAAGTTGAGATGACGTTCAAGATTAAGCTAGATGCATAAAATATAAATTATTTAATGAAATTAAGGAATTCGTTAAATAATTTTAATATTCGAGATTCAATATTTTAAGGATAAATTTAACTTAATATAATCATGTAATATAATTAACAGATTAAAAATTTTGTCCCTACATGAGTACAAAACGTACATTAAAGCAAAATTTTTTTTTCTCTTATAAACGAATATCACTTGGAAATATCTACTAAGGCTCCTATATATACGAGCTGACGCATTAGCCATTTTGTTGCCTTAGGGTTGCCACGTGTACCCAGCGTTTTCCGTAGATAAACAAACGGCAGTCATTATTTCTATCGTTTTGGATTACTTTGGAGTTACTTTTTTAATTAATTTTAGCTCGGTAAATTATTATATGGGAGATTGTTTAGTGATAAATTGCTATAGTCACACAAGAAAAGAACATAAAATGTTCAGATTTCCGTAAGATAATTTAGGAAGAATAAAATAATATAACTTATATTTTTCTGTGTATTTTTCACATGTTCAAACGTGAAAATACAAAGAATGTGCTATTTTAATCATAATATATATGTTAATAACCGTACATTAATTAAAGAAGACCTTTTATTACTGTGCGTTTAAGTTTTGGCGACATTTTCTGGGGTCGCCAAACTTGTTTAATTTCCGAGTCGTATAATTACATTTAATATAAGTTTCGTTTTTTTAAATGAATAGTATATGCTAGAAATAGCTGAAAAAGTAAGTAAATGAATAAAGAATTTCCAGTTTTACACAGTAATCTCATTTTTTAGTTTCAAAACGTTATGATTTATATTTGAAACAGACAGAAATAGTCCTAACAACACATCTTATCCCCAGTACATCCACAAAATATCCTGAGGATGAAAAACATACCAAGAATGTACTGTGTGTAAATGCGTCGTTAGGAATATTATTTGTTGCTTATTGCTCTAGACCGATCGTAGCTTCAGATCAAGATTTCTTAAAATCACTTGGTTAAGCGATAAGGACGCCAAGCGGGAATGCTGCCCTCATACGAGGCAACAAAATGACGGAGATGCGCCGGCCTATATATTTTATTTAAGCGGCTCTAGCATCTACATCTTCTCTGAACTTACCTGGCAAACAGCCATCAACGACTTGTAATCTACGAAGCTGTCTTTCCAGACAACTACATTTCATGAACAGTTACACAGAAAAAATTTTGATGAAATACGAAGAATGGAATTATTAATATACATTGCATTTTCTTAAAATATTTTCCGGGGTTAATATAATGTAGTAATTGGCAGGTCTACCAATGTAGCACACTAATCTTACTAGATGTAAGTAAAATCTAACTAATTAAAAATTTAAATTAAGAATTCTATCTTATTTAAAAATCCAATTTAGCTACTGAATTTCCTCTTTTCCTTAATTAACTACTTTATTCTGTAAATGCAACTACTTGTGCTTAAATTTTAATTTTTATGGCTAATTTACGTAAAAACTCTATTTAATATTCATTAGGATTTTCATTATTAAAACTCTAAACATTCTTTAACAACATGCTATGTGTGAACAGTTTCATTTAAACATAAAAGCATAAAAGTATAAAACATTTTCACGTTAACTCTCAGTAAAATTTTAAAAGAAACCATTATTATTTTTTTTTTTTTTACCCGTAACATGTTGTTTCAAGGAATAAGCAATTTTTAAGATCCTTTGCTAACGTATGCATTTTTGCAGGCGCCAGGCGCAAGATATTTAAATGCATTTTAAAAAGTCCAATCTAATTCTTTTTGTCACAAAATTTAGGAAAACGTAAGCTTTAGCTAAATTATAATACGCTTTAATTAAACTGATAAAACATGGATTTTTGTATAAAGAAACATTAATTTTACTAAAAGTTAGTGAAAATAATTTTTAGTAAGATATTTTTGGTGTATTAGTAAAAATTAATTACTAGCTGCAGCTAGCCATGGGTAGAACAATTAAGAGGATTAACTACTTATTTACAAAAAAAAAAAAAAAAATATTTTTTATAATAAATTTATATTTTGCGTTTTCAATAAAATAGAAATCATTTCATTACATATGAATACACGTATTCTATAATAAATCATTCTGCGCGGCAAAAAAAAAAAAACTGTGCCCCCCCCCCCCCCAAAAAAAAAATGGCAAAATAAAATTCTAGCCCTGATATCAATCCTGTTGATTCTTATGTAAAATAACCTCCTAAATCCAAATATGAGGCCCATTTTGCTCAACCACTCACCATTTACTTGAGACGCCACTTCCTCCCCCAATTTTTATCACTGTCGGGTTAATTTTATGCCTATGAATTTTATTTAGAGAATGAAAAAGATTCCTTTTAACACTTAAAAATAAAAAATATAATGTGTAATAAATAATAATAATAATAACAGGGGAGGGGGGGGCGTCCGAAAGAAACAGTTGGCGAAGGTACAAAATGGGTGTCATATTCGTATTCAGGAGGTCATTTAAGAAATTGCAGAAATGGTGCTGGAGCCGATTATCATAATAAGCAGTGTTTTTGTACATATGGTGTCCAACTTTCTGATTTAATCCGGATATTTTGAAAGTTTATATTTACATGAAGCTGGTATGTATGAATGATGAAATATTACTGTATTTTCAAGTTTTTCAAATTCTACAAATGTGTTTAAAATTCCTAATTTAAACAAAAGATAAATCAGATACACAATTATATATTCTTTTTTAATGCCAATATATATATATTAGAATTTAGTCTAAAATTAATTCTATGATAATTTTTTAGATATTGAAATATTTGTCTCTCTTTGATAGATTTGTGCAGAATTTTGAATATATGTGCAATTATAATATTAACCCCGGAAAATATTTCTAATGTATGATATAAATTGTTAATTTCATTTCTATGACTTTGTAATTGTTGAAAGTTACACCAAAAACATTGTTACAGGAAAACGGCGTAGTCGCATGGCGTGCGGTCGCCGTGTTCTAGCTAACGTTTTATTTTCACTGTCTTGCTTGCATTAAACCATTGAACTGAAGAACAACTGGAGCAAATGCTTCCAATACCTTTACACAGTGCTCGTACGTGCCAGTTTTTCTGCAGTCATTTGCCGTACAGAGTCAAACCTTGCCGTTTATCGGGTCGTCTATTACTATTATACTCTTTAAAGAATTAAAATTGTAATATCATGTTTAGCATATGGTTGTTCGAACAAGACAACTGTGACGTTGAAAAACATCACATATCCCTTTTTAAAATAAAATAATAATAATAATATAAATTACATTTTATTTATTTATTTATAATACAAGCAAACATTATATTTCTTATTCTAAAAGAATTTAATACAATTTTGTTTATTTCGCTTATGCTATTTTATTTTTATTTCTATTTCATTAATCTGTAATTTCATATAATTTATTGTTCTTTTTCCTGCTCTAAATCTCATCAAGTAATAATTAAATAAAATATCAAAGAAAGAGAAACCCATTCATTTTATGCTTTAAAACCGCAGACGATTTTTTTTATTGTAGCTTCCTGTCTCCAATCAAACGTTTATAGATTCCGTTGAATCATTATAGCTGAAAATAATTTTTTATATTTTTTTATCAATTGATTTTGCACTTTTAGCCAAATTCTGGATGCCTGACAAAATTTAATCACATCCTATGACGTAATTTAATTTTTAGCCAATCCTTTAACTATTATTTAGGTTTACCAGATATAAAATTTAAAATGTGTTCAGCCAACTTGATTTTTGATGCCAAGGACATTTGGCGAAATAAATTAATTAGCTTGCTGTCTGTCTCTCTGTAAAGATGTTATATTTTTATCATTGACTGGAAATGTCGAAATGTGTTCTGTTTAGAAAAAGATATCGTAATGGCTTCCATTCTTCTTTTGGATGTCTGTCTTGAAATAATAAACAGGAATTCTCCATCGTGAATGTTTTCGAATATACTTATTCCATTTTGTCCAAGAATATCATTAATATATGTCTTATAAGAGTAATTAAACATCTCATTTACTAAATGGAAAATGACTCGATGCTATGTTTTGATTTACGGAGCTTATTGAACCGGGTTCCCTGTACGTCATGGCCGCTTCCTACTTTAGATATCTCCATCCCAGCTCTTCATTAAATATATGTGGTGCCAGACTCAGGCCGGATAATATATCCGGATATCCAAAATTTTTTTTTCGTCTTGAAAAATTTGTGCATCGAAATTAAATTATTATTAACAAATATCGTGAATGTGAAGTTTTACGTTGTTGTTATGTTTTTAAAACAGCTGCCCCAATGATGATCCAAAAAGAAATTAACTACGTTACGGTGAACAGCACCGAATGTACCGATTTGTTGATTGTTGTTCATCTTTACTAAAGGCTAGTATGCTGCGGGATGTCATCTGTAATTTTTTTAAAGAGATTACTTGGTGTCTACGGTACCGATTCTTATCGCCGATATTGTGTGATGCCATGCCGGTGGACTTTCTACGGTTTCATTGAATAACATCCTCTCTACAGTCTGCAATGTTCGCAATTTGTGACCGTCTTATGCATTTACCGTTCGGTATTAAATGATCGTTGATTCATCGGTGCAAGGAGAATTGCCAAATATGGGTCGTCTTTCTAGAATCTGTGCAGTTAAATTACTGTGTTCATTTTTTTCTCGCGCATTCGTACAGGAGAAGAGCCTTACAGTTTTAAATAAAAGAATAAATAAAATACCGTAAATAAATAAATTTATATCTATATATATTTTTGTTTTAGCTAAAAGAAGATTCGGAAAAGGGGTAAGTTTCCTTTGGAATCATTTTATTGTGCCAATAAAAAGAAACATTTCTCACATATTTTTCTTAAATATTGACAATAAGAACTTTTCGTACATTTTTCTTAAATATTGACATTTATTTAAACTTTATATATAAATTTTTACTTATAGGTAAAATCTTTTATTCTTCATATGAGTATTATATTCTACTTTAACTTTTCATTTCAATTTTTAAGAACAGTTAAAAAGTTATATAAATGATCAAAATTTGCTTATATTATTTTTGAAATATCTAGTTTTTGGATATTCAAGTAAAGATTTATTTCATTTGTGAAATTAAATACCAGATCATAGTGATATTTTTTTTTCTTTTCATCATACTGCATAATTTTTTTTTAATTTTTTCATATTTTGATCTTTGTGTTTACAATTTAATATATCTTGACAATTATTTTCATTTGCATATATATCCATTTTTAGTATTATTCATTATATATTTTTAAATATATCTATAATATATATATACAACAAGACGTATATAAGCCAATTTCATGGTTGCAAGGCATAATGTTATACAGGAAAATATTACAAATAATTTCTACATATTTTTATTAATCTTGAAACTTTATCATCCAACTTTTGCAGGCTTAATTAAAAAAAGAAAGTATTTAACAATTTTATTCATTTTTAAGTGTCTTGGTAACTTATTTGTTTATATGATATTCAATTGAATTCTTATGCATATTATTTTTTATTTAACTTAGTTAACACTTTTATTTTGGAAAGAAATGGCACAGAATCGAAACGCGTTTTGCTCCGTTCCTAATTTCGATGGGGACGCGAGATTTGTCAAATTTTTCTTTGATCAATTGAGATCCTTTGCCATGTTAAATAAACTAACAAATGACGCGACATTACATGTAATGAAAGAAAAACTTCGTGATGCCGCGTTGGCATACTTTATTGAAAATGAAACTTTGTACAAGTCGACAGATCTTGAATATATCGAGGAAAATTTCTGTAAGTTTTTCAAGGAATCGTCATATAACACTGGAATATCAGAATTTCATAATTTAAAAATTTTGCCGGGAGAGTCTATTAAAAATTTTGCCCATCGTGTAAATGTTGCTGTACCTAAGGCTTTCCCTGACCTTAAAGACAAACAATCCCTTGATAACATTAAACTTCCAAAATTTTTAGAGTGTGTACCCCCAAATATTAAAATTAAGTTAATGGAGGAAAACATAAGAGACTATAATAAGGCAGTTGAACGAGCTCAAACATTATCCGAAATATATGATTCTTTCAACAACACTACTAATACTAAGACTGTTCTTTCTTGCGATAATAAAAATGACTCTGTAATATTAAACACATTGAAAGATTTATCTGAAAAAAATTAATAACATTTCACTTACAAACAACAATCCACCCTCCCATAATGAATCCTTACACGTAGTTCAGTCAAGCAGACCCAAATTTGACCAAAGAAATTATAGAAATAATTACAAAACTAGACAGACCAATTTTCGTTCTGTCCCTAGAAGAAACTTTTCTAGAAATAATTTGATTTGTCAACTTTGTTCCAAACATGGTCACGTTGCTTTAAATTGTTATAAATGGAGAAATCGAGATAATTTAACTTATAAAACACGTAATTATGAAAACCGTAATTTAAACTAGAAAAGAGGTATGGAGATGCTGATGCTGCCATATCTCGAAAACTAAGGGTCTCATCAGCAAACGAACATAAATTCCCGAATGTGTCATCTTCAAATTCTCTTCCAAAAATTTCACATACTAGACTAGTAAATTCAGTTGGGTCTCAAACTGTTGCTAATGTTACTGTAGCAGATAATAAAGCTACCCAAACATTTCAAAACTTTAGTCATATTTCTAATACAGGGTATATTCCAAGTGACAGCAATGAGAGTTGCACAGATAATATTAAAGATCATATTTTATTTAATGTAAACAAAAATTCTCATACACTTCCTATAATAAAAGCTAAATTAGCCAATAATGATATAAAGTTTCTTATTGATACCGGAAGTAGTTGTTCACTTTTAGCCCAATCAACATTTGATAGTTTAAAAGCAAATTTAAAATATAAAAGACTAGGTTCGTCTATTACTCTTAAAACGGTCAATTCTTATGTTGAATTTTCTTCATGTATTCGTGCAACTTTCAAAATTGAAAAAAAGTTTTTCCAACACAATTTCTATATTATTGACATACCACATAGTTCTAATTTTCATGGAATACTTGGCATGGATTTCATTAAAGAAAATCATGTCACTATTGACTTTTCGAAAAATTCCATGAGATTTGGAAAATTAGACTTTACTTGTTCCTTATTTGATTCGCAAAATGAAAAATTAGATGTATATAATGTTAACTCTGACGATAATAACATGAATGTTTACCTTCTAAAGAAAGTTATAATACAAACTGGTGAAAATATCTACATTACTGCAAAAACAAATAATAAGTTACAAGAAACGAATTACATATTTTGTACTGACTTAAAGGATCCTGATATAGAAATTTTAGATTCTATTGTATCACCAAATTACAAAAGTGAAATTAATTCTGAAAATAATAATTCTCTTTTTACGTTACTTATCTCAAATAAGGGTAAAAATTCAATTCATTTCAATAAAAATATGCATATTGGTAAATTATTTTTAATTGATGAAATTAAAGAACCACATTTAGATAAAATTGAAGACTCTTGCTCTAGTAATAATAATATACAAAATATTGAGGACCATATTCACTTAATTCAAGCTTCAGAGGATATATTACTAAAACGTAAAAATGATTTATCAAGTAAAGATTTTTGTTTGAATCATTTAACCCTTGATCAACGTAACACACTAGAAAATTTATTTTTAAGCAAATTTGCTGCTTTTTCCAAATCTCTCCGTACTCTAGGACATACTGATAAAATAATTCCTAATCTAAAATTAATTAATGATTTCCCTATTAAAACACTTCCATTTCCGATTCCACAAGCTTTACAAAAAGAAGCCCAAGAACAGATCAATGAGTTAGTAAACGCCGGCATAATTGAGCGTAATTGCTCCGAGTGGGCTTGTCCCATATTGCTGGTAAAGAAAAAATCTGATGGTTCAAAGAAACAACGTTACAGACTTGCTTTAGACCTTAGAATGGTCAATACAGTCATACAAGGTTCCTCATATCCACTTCCTAAGATTCAAAATATTATTTCAAATCTTTCGTCATTCAAATACTTTACTTCGTTAGATTTCATGCAAGCGTACCACCAAATTGACCTTCCAAAAAAATATCAAGATATGTTAACATTTACATCTATTTTCGGCAGTTATCGATACAAACGTGTTTGTTTTGGTTTAAAGAACGCCAGTTCTATATTTCAGTCTCTAATGGACACAATACTCGACGAGATAAACATTAATGGCATATATGCTTATCAAGATGATCTGATTATTGGATCAAATTCATTTGAAGAGACTTGTGAAAAAGTAAATAAAGTGTTAGAAATTCTTATCAAATATAATTTAACATTATCCCCATCCAAGTGTGAATTCCATAAATCAGCAGTTAATTATTTAGGTTTCCATATTGAAAACCATACTATTTCACCCATCACCGCTAACATCGTAAAGATCAATTCTTTTCCACCACCAACGACAAAACGACAATTAAAAAAAATTCTTGGACTTGCTAATTTTTACAAATGGATTTTACCATCTTTCTCAGAACTTGCGCAACCCCTTGTGGAACTCACAAAACCCAAAACAACATTCAAATGGACAGAAAAACATCAGAGTATTTTTCAAAAAATTCAAAAATTATTCTTTCTTCCCCCAATGGTTCGACTTCCAGATTGGGAGAAAACATTCTATGTCAACACGGATGCATCAAAAACAGCCATTTCAGGAGCACTTATGCAAAAATTTAATGGTAAATTACTTCCTATAGCATACTTTTCCAAATCTTTAAAACCTTCTGAAAAGAAATATCCTGCGTTAAAATTGGAACTTATGGCAATTAATAAAACTGTCACCGCCTTCAAATACTATTTATATAATCGTGAGTTCGTAATTTTGTCAGATAGTGCTCCCCTTGAAAAATATAAGAAAACTACCAATCCCGCTGACATTACCACCCGATGGTTAATGGACTTATCTGAATATACTTACGTTTTCAAACATATTCCTGGAAATTTGAACATCTTAGCGGATTATTTATCACGTTGCAATTTTGAAAACAATCAAGAGGATCTCAAAGCTAATCCAAACTTAATTCATGACATACAACCACTACCAATTGTTGATGTTGATGAAAATGAAAACAGACTTGAAATTAACAGTAAGGATAAAATTAATAATGAAAATCAAAACAAATGCTCAGAATATGTTAATTATATGATTTCAGGAAATTCAAACTCTAAAGACCCCTTGCTAGAAATTTCAGACCAAACATTTGTATCCGAACAAATTAAGGATTCTGAATTAAAAACAATTTACGAAGAAATCTTAAAAAACGGAAAGTCAGAAAAATTTCCCAATTACTTTATAAATCCTGATTCTAAAGTATTATTGCTCAAGAAAGAGAATATTCATAACAATTCATTCAGTTATTTAATTATTGTTCCAAATTCTTTAAAAGCGAAAGCATTGTCCATCGCGCATTTATCTCACTTCGGTTTGGCTAAAACCTATGAATTTCTTTCTAGAAGATACTTTTGGAGGGGCATTTATACTGATACCCTCAATTTCGTCTCTTCATGCACTAAATGCTTACAAGCGAAACATCACAAAACACCCCCTGCTCCATTACAAAAAACATATACACCCACTCATCCAAATCATACAATCTCCACAGACTTGGTGGGTCCTTTTAGTAATGGTCAATACGTCTTGACAATAATTGATCATTTCAGTAGACACTTAGAACTTTACCCGTTATCTAATATTACTTCTCCAAAAATAGTTCAATGTTTGTTTTCATACATTACAACCTTTGGTCGCCCTGCATGTATTCTATCAGATTTAGGTCGACAATATACATCTCAAGTTTACAATACATTTAATGACACTCTAGGCATAAAAATAATACATTCGTCTGCTTTTCATCCTCAATCAAACTCTATTAGCGAACGTGTAAACACATCAATTAAATATTCAATTAATATATTATTAGAAGAAGGTCATTCATTTCAAAATGCACTATATATACACAAATCTCTCTACAATGGATCTACGCATTCTTCCACTCAATTCTCGCCTAATCTTCTACATTTTGGTAGAGAACTGGCACTAATTTTTGACACTTATAATTCAAATTATAATTATACTTACCTGGACTCTAATGTAAACATCTATAAATTAATGCAAGACCTTCAGGAAATTTATAAAAAAGCGTACAATAACATTCAAGATTCCCAATCAAAAAGAAATAAATATTTTCAAAGAAAAGCTAAACTAAGAAGCATCTGCACAAAAGATATTGTGTATCTGAAGTCTATGGATAAATTTAAACCTAAATATACAGGTCCTTTCATTGTCACAGTTAAACATTCCCCTGTTTCATTTTCAATTAAACGGTTACATGCTAGTGACGATAAGGCATTTCGTGTGCATATAGATAGAATTTTATTGGCACCTCCACGTAATAATCACTTATTTGACATTTATAATAATTCTAATTTTAATAAGAATCTCATTATTTCCAATGATACACATCAATATAATTTACGAAACAGAAAGTAATTTTTCATCATTTTTTTTTTCCTTAGGTTAAAAGTTACACAGTGTAAATTTTTAAATATTTATAAAGATTAAAGATAGATTAAATAAATTTGATGTATACTTACATCGCAACAGACCTGATCAACCTGTTGTGATTTTTATTTGTTGTGACATTTCGCAGCTTGGATAATCAATGGCTGGTCCAGGAAATTATATTCTAAGCTGTATTGTCTTACAACAGCAGTGTATATCACTTTTAATATTTTTCTTTGACTTATGTGTTATTTATAATTACATTTTATTAAAAGTTAACATACTAGAATAATATTGTTTATTTCAAAAAAGTATTAATGGAATTATTAAAAAAAAAAAAAAAAAAAAAAAAAATGTTTACATAGACTTTTGGTGAAGGTAATATTTTTGTGATACACATATGCATATGTCTCATATATTCCAATTCCAATTACCTATAAAAAAAAAATGAATATATAAAAACATATGTTATTATTACTTTCTTTCAACATGTATTATTTCTTTAAACATTTTAATGAATATAAAAGGCTCACTATATATATTTGATAACATATAAATATACAGGGTTTTTGTTTTGTCAAAGTTTCATATTAAAATTGCTTATACATTTGAACTATATATTTATTACAACGAATTCTTGTCCTCTCTGAACTGAAATGGACTCGTCAAAGTTTCTCGCCATGCATGGTAACATAAAAATTTACTGATTTCAGCATCTTACCACGAACTGATAAAATATATGATGACTGAAAAATTATGATTTTAAATCAAAGGACTTGAGCTCATTTTGTTTATGGATATATATTCTAACGACTTGTGTACACAGATTTATGGCCATACCACATTATATCTCATCACCATATAATATCCTTATTTTCTGTATTTGTATTTGTATTTTAATATTGTATAAGAATATTATTTTTTTTAAAGTATGCATACTAGATTTTCTATTGATAATATGACAATGTACGTATTTTATTTGTATTGGAAGCCATTCGTTTTTTGCTTTTGTTTTGTAATCAATCTATTTTACAAGATTGGAGATAATTTATTTTAATTTTTGCTGAGTTGTCATATCATAGACGATGTAATGGCTGAACCCATTTTTTTTTCGGTCGACGGGGAGAAATATGTGACGTTGAAAAACATCACATATCCCTTTTTAAAATAAAATAATAATAATAATATAAATTACATTTTATTTATTTATTTATAATACAAGCAAACATTATATTTCTTATTCTAAAAGAATTTAATACAATTTTGTTTATTTCGCTTATGCTATTTTATTTTTATTTCTATTTCATTAATCTGTAATTTCATATAATTTATTGTTCTTTTTCCTGCTCTAAATCTCATCAAGTAATAATTAAATAAAATATCAAAGAAAGAGAAACCCATTCATTTTATGCTTTAAAACCGCAGACGATTTTTTTTATTGTAGCTTCCTGTCTCCAATCAAACGTTTATAGATTCCGTTGAATCATTATAGCTGAAAATAATTTTTAATATTTTTTTATCAATTGATTTTGCACTTTTAGCCAAATTCTGGATGCCTGACAAAATTTAATCACATCCTATGACGTAATTTAATTTTTAGCCAATCCTTTAACTATTATTTAGGTTTACCAGATATAAAATTTAAAATGTGTTCAGCCAACTTGATTTTTGATGCCAAGGACATTTGGCGAAATAAATTAATTAGCTTGCTGTCTGTCTCTCTGTAAAGATGTGATATTTTTATCATTGACTGGAAATGTCGAAATGTGTTCTGTTTAGAAAAAGATATCGTAATGGCTTCCATTCTTCTTTTGGATGTCTGTCTTGAAATAATAAACAGGAATTCTCCATCGTGAATGTTTTCGAATATACTTATTCCATTTTGTCCAAGAATATCATTAATATATGTCTTATAAGAGTAATTAAACATCTCATTTACTAAATGGAAAATGACTCGATGCTATGTTTTGATTTACGGAGCTTATTGAACCGGGTTCCCTGTACGTCATGGCCGCTTCCTACTTTAGATATCTCCATCCCAGCTCTTCATTAAAACAACCTTTACACAATTTTACTTTGAAATATAAAGATGTGAAATGCTTTCTGCCGTGCAACACTGGGAAGACAAACCTTCCGAAAACGGCACGCGAAAACCGGTCTAGCATTTCCTCCAGTTGTTCTTCAATCCGATAGTATGAATTCTTTGCATTCATTTCCTAATGGTTATTTCTCTTGCCGTTATTTGATGTACATTCAAAAGCCTTTTATTTTTATTTATTTATTTTTTTTTTTTTTAACTGCTATACATATTTTTTAATTGATGTATTATATTTCTATTTCTATTTACAAATATTTTAAATAAGTAGGATATTTCATAGGAAATGTATTATAAATCAACATTTGTTTCAGAAATTTATATAAAATAATGCCTATTCACTACTGCAAAGAAGTACAAGGTGATTATAATTAAAGTTACGATTCTAAAACTCTCTAACTTAAAGCTCTAACTTTAAAAAACGCTCTAACTTTAAAACTACCGCTGAGGATGACCTGATATTTTACCAGAACAATTGTTAGGCAATGGAATTCTTTTTGACAAAGGAAAAAAAAAAGTTCCAAAATGTTTTTTTAATCATTCGTAAGATGTTTGTTTCGTGAAGATCCTCTTTTTATCTTGTCACTAACACTGTTCTCTGTAGACACGTTTTTTTTTTTTTTTTGCTAAAAAGTTCTCGTAAACTTTTAAAGTCTATTGTTTCCCGCTATTTTATTCTATTGCTAACAACATTCCTGCGTATAGTGAATCTATTTAGGCATTTCTTTTGAGATTACATTGACAGCGCCATCTATACGCACATTTTATGAATACTTTTTCCCTTCACCAAACAAAATTCCATTGCCTCACGATTGTTCTGATAAAATATCAAGTCATTTTGACCGTTAGTTTTAAAATTATAGCGTTTTGAAATCCTAACTTTAATTATAATCACCCTGTATATATAGCATGTGCTCTTTCTTCTAGCTATTTTATTTTATTTTCTGTAATTCATGTATATTATATTTTGCTATATATTATGATCTCAACCTTCAATGTTTCAGAAACAATTCATATTATTTTTTTTAATATCCTTTGCCTTGTATAAGGCTTCATTTCCTTGTGTGATTCTTTGTTCCTTAATTCAAGTTTTCCTTCCTAGTGATTAATCATTTTAATGATGAATTATTATATGTGTATATATATATATATATCATTCCGACACAACAGTACAAAGTTACTAAGAAACAGATCATGATAAAAACCGTAAAGAATTTAAAATACATCCATTATAATTGAAAATTACATCGTGAAAAATTCTGAGAAGAATGACAATTCGTATAATATAATAACTATTACCCCTCCCCATCAAAAAAAAGAAAGAAAAAAAAAAAAATAAAACAGATATATCAGGATACTTATAACTGTTAATGTGAAAATATAACAATGTTTTTGTTATAATGAAGTTTTTGCAAAATTTTACCTCCAATATCACCGACTATGTTATCAAATATAAAAAAAATATATGTATTTGACGATTAAAAAAAAAAAAATTATTAAACTTAAAAATTTTACATGAATGTAAATAACAATTTAAAATACAAAACAAAGTACAAACATGTGATCAAGCGGTCGCTAAAATGTATTTTATGAGACAAGTTCAGATGAAGTTCGAGATTAAACTAGATGCATAAAATATAAGTTATTTCATGAAATTAAGGAATTAATTAATTAATATTAATATTTGAGATTCAATATTTTAAGTATAAATTTAACTTAATATAATCATATATTATAAATAACAGATTAAAAATTTTGTCCCTACATGAGAACAAAACGTACATTGAAGCAAACTTTATTTTTCTCTTATAAACGAATATCACTAGGAAGTATCTACTAAGGCTCCTATATATACGAGCTGACGCATTAGCCATTTTGTTGCCTTGGGGTTGCCACATGTACCCAGCGTTTTCCGTAGATAAACAAACGGCAGCCATTATTTCTATCTTTATTACTTAGAAACTTTGAATAAACACCATAAAATGCAATAAACTCGCAACAATTGTTTCGGGTCGAAAAACACACGACCCTTCATCAGGCGAATAAAGTAAGCACGAGTGCTGCAGTCAAAGCGGCAACGCACAAAATCATTTAGAATGAAAAGAAAAACTTTATAAAGTAGAAAATAAACATAACTACTGGTGTGAGTAAAATTGTGGAAGAAAACAAGAAAATAAATAAATGAGTGAGTTTAAAACATGTAACAATCTAAGGATAACAAAAATTAAACGAAAATCTAAGTTATGTGAGTAATTTCCAAGCATCAGAAAAGAAAGGAGTGGAAGAAATATCATTAACAAGATTTTTCGAATTTTTAAATATGTAAAAAGCTTCATGAATATCCAAATTGGGAGGAACAGACAGGAGATGAAATTATGTTAGTTTTGTAAAAATCAAAACGATGACCTTGAGACCAGCAGTGGGAAGCAACAGAAGATTTGGTAATCTCTTCATTACGAACATTCCGACGGTGCTCATTTATTCTGTATTTCAAACGCCTCCTAGTTTGACCAATATAACCTAAGTTGCAGGACGAACACGGAATAAAATAAATTCCAGAACGGTTTTCGGTGGGAATGGGATCCTTAAGAGAAGATAATTTACTTTTATTGACGGGTTTGTAAATAGCTTTGAAACCAAACGGTGAAAGAATTTTAGAGATTTTAAAAGAGAGTGAAGAATAAAAAGGTAAAACAACTGGGATGAGACTTTGATCGTTTAGTTTGGGAGCAGAACGTTTAGGATTCTTAAATTTATATAGAGCTTTATCGATGATAGATGGGTTATAGCCACGAGAGAGAGCAAGAGATTTTAAATAATTAATTTCTTTCGAAAGATTAGACGGATCAGAACAAATGTGTAAGGCACGATAAACATAAGTGTAAAAAGCAGACATTTTTTGTTGAGGGGCGTGGTTAGAGAGAGCATGCGGTGGCAAAGAGACCGAGAATGGTTTTCTAAAAACAGTAGTTGAGAAACAATCATTTTCTTTATTCACAAGAACGTCAAGGAAAGGCAAAGAGCAATCCTGTTCAACCTCAGAAGTGAATTGAATGCATGGGTCAATCGAATTGACCAAAGAAAGTAAATTGGACAAATCGACATCAGGGGAGACAAGAACGAAAGTGTCATCCACATACCTAAACCAGTGAGGAAATTTATATACACCGAAGAGTTTTTCTTCAAAATAGTGCATATAAATGTCGCAAAGTAAAGGAGAGAGAGGACTACCCATGGCCATACCATCATTTTGGGAATAATAAGTACCATTAAAAATGAAGGCAGTTTGCCTGATACATAAATGGACTAAATTTACAAGTTCCTCAATTTCAATAGAAGAATAATGGAACTCACGTAGTCTTCTCTCTAAACAAACCAGAGCACCTTGAACCGGAACATTTGTAAAAAGTGATTTTACATCAAAAGACATCATAGTATAGTTAGACGGAGAGATGCATTTAATTTTGTCCACAAAATCATACGAGTTCTTAACAGTATAAAGATTAGTAGTAGTT
Source organism: Salticus scenicus (assembly GCA_963930645.1). Taxonomy (NCBI): domain Eukaryota; kingdom Metazoa; phylum Arthropoda; class Arachnida; order Araneae; family Salticidae; genus Salticus; species Salticus scenicus. The sequence goes on from OZ005659.1 coordinate 243,457,995, forward strand.
AGATGAGAAAGAGAGTTTGAAAGAAATCGAGCAAGATTATAAGAAGCCGTACCAATATTAGAAACAATAGGCCGAAAGCAGAGAGTGGGCTTATGAACTTTCGGAAGTGCATAAAAACGGGCACAATTAGCAGCAGTAGGAATAACCATGCGCTTGGTATAATCATTAAGAATAACAGAATTTTTAACGTGGTATTTGACTTGATCAAGATGATCATTGGAAGGATCTTTTTTAAGTTTCGAATAGGGACCTGAAGTAAGCAAGGACTCAACATGGGAAATATAATCCGATTTGTTGAGTAGAACAATTTGTCCTCCTTTATCAGCTCTTGTGACAATTAAATCGGGGGCGGAGTTTAATTCAGAGAGGGCGGATTTTTGAGAAGGTTAGACTTTTGTGGATGATTATTGGTGGAAATAATGTTAGATAAAATGTAAGGAAGAGATTCTAACTGGCCTGGAGAAATTTTACTATTTTTAAAGGAATTTTCAATGGGAGCGATCAAATCCGGAATGCAGGGTCTCGAAGTACGCGCAAAATTCAGACCCAAACTGAGCACGTCGCGTTGAGTATTAGTCAGAACGTGCGAAGAGAGATTAACAACAGTATTCTGAGCAAGAGGAGAAATGGGAGAAGTAAAGGAGTTACGTTTAAGAAGATAATTAAATTTCTTATTTAAGTAAGTTTGATGCCTAGAAGACTGAAACGCAACGTATGCGAAATTTCTTTTTTCAAAGGAAGAAAAATCATGAACAGAATTGCTAAGAGACAGATGTAAAGAATATAATTCCGACTCAATAGACGAGAGAGACTGTCGTATATCCTGAATAATAGCCCTAAGAATGGCAAACTTACTCCTATTTAAAGTATTTTTAATGCGAAGAGAAGCAGGAAGATTGTACTTAATGTCTATGAACTTAGGAATTATCCGAGCACGCTTACATCTAAGAAGAAAATTTAAATGATTGAGAAAGCGAGAACGTTTCAAACGAAGACGTTTGAAACGATTAATCTCAGAAGAACTCATGCTAAAACATATATAAGAAACAAGAGTCAAAACTTAAGGAAGGCGGAGTTAAAACAAAAAGAATGGGGGGAGGAGTTAAAAATACAAAAATGTAATTAATCAAATAGAAAAATCGATAAAAAATATGAAATGACAGTCTCAAAAATGAGAAGAAATAAGCAAAAATTAACAAATAAACAAGGCAAAACTTAAAGAGGGCGGAGTAACCACGAAAAAAGGGGGGGAGTATTAAAAACCAAAAATGTAATAATTGATAAGAAAACAAACGATAAAATAAAATTATGAAATGAGAGGTTCAAAAATGAGAAGAAATGAGCATAAATTAACAAATAAAACAACTCGGAATTTAAAGAAGGCGGAGTTAAAACGAATAAAAGGGGGAGGAGTAAAGATAGTAAAAAAATAATAAAACCAGTAAGAAACAACCGGTAAAATAAAAATATGAAATGAGAGGCACAAAATCGAGAAGAAAATAGCATAAATTAACAAATAACAACAATAAAAAGAATTAGGAAACACTCGCAAAATTACTTACTCGATGCTAAAAGCCCAAAAAAGCAAATTTAATAAAGAAGCATCAATAAACTGGCGTTGTAAAAATATTACTTAGAAACTTTGAATAAACACCATAAAATGCAATAAACTCGCAAAAATTGTTTCGGGTCGAAAAACACACGACCCTTCATCAGGCGAATAAAGTAATCACGAGTGCTGCAGTCAAAGCGGCAACGCGCAATATCGTTTAAAATGAAAAGAAACACTTTATAAAGTAGAAAATAAACATAGCTACTGGTGTGAGTAAAATTGTGGAAGAAAACAAGAAAATAAATAAATGAGTGAGTTTAAAACATGTAACAATCTGAGGATAACAAAAATTAAACGAAAATCTAAGTTATGTGAGTAATTTCCAAGCATCAGAGAAGAAAGGAGTGGAAGAAATATCATTAACAAGATTTTTCGAATTTTTAAATCGAAAAATTCGTTTGTTTGTTTTCTTATCGTTTGTTTCGTTTGTTTATCGTTTGTTATCTTATCAATGATTACATTTTTGGTTTTTAATACTCCCCCCCTTTTTTCGTGGTTACTCCGCCCTCTTTAAGTTTTGCCTTGTTTATTTGTTAATTTTTGCTTATTTCTTCTCATTTATGAGACTGTCATTTCATATTTTTTATCGATTTTTCTATTTGATTAATTATATTTTTGTATTTTTAACTCCTCCTCCCATTCTTTTTGTTTTAACTCCGCCTTCCTTAAGTTTTGACCTTTGTTTCTTATATATGTTTTAGCATGAGTTCTTCTGAGATTAATCGTTTCAAACGTCTTCGTTTGAAACGTTCTCGCTTTCTCAATCATTTAAATTTTCTTCTTAGATGTAAGCGTGCTCGGATAATTCCTAAGTTCATAGACATTAAGTACAATCTTCCTGCTTCTCTTCGCATTAAAAATGCTTTAAATAGGAGTAAGTTTGCCATTCTTAGGGCTATTATTCAGGATATACGACAGTCTCTCTCTTCTATTGAGTCGGAATTATATTCTTTACATCTGTCTCTTAGCAATTCTGTTCATGATTTTTCTTCCTTTGAAAAAAGAAATTTCGCATACGTTGCGTTTCAGTCTTCTAGGCATCAAACTAACTTAAATAAGAAATTTAATTATCTTTTTAAACGTAACTCCTTTACTTCTCCCATTTCTCCTCTTGCTCAGAATACTATTGTTAATCTCTCTTCGCACGTTCTGACTAATACTCAACGCGACGTGCTCAGTTTGGGTCTGAATTTTGCGCGTACTTCGAGACCCTGCATTCCGGATTTGATCGCTCCCATTGAAAATTCCTTTAAAAATAGTAAAATTTCTCCAGGCCAGTTAGAATCTCTTCGTTACATTTTATCTAACATTATTTCCACCAATAATCATCCACAAAAGTCTAACCTTCTCAAAAATCCGCCCTCTTTGAATTAAACTCCGCCCCCGATTTAATTGTCACAAGAGCTGATAAAGGAGGACAAACTGTTCTACTCAACAAATCGGATTATATTTCCCATGTTGAGTCCTTGCTTACTTCAGGTCCCTATTCGAAACTTAAAAAAGATCCTTCCAATGATCATCTTGATCAAATCAAATACCACGTTAAAAATTCCGTTATTCTTAATGATTATACCAAGCGCATGGTTATTCCTTCTGCTGCTAATTGTGCCCGTTTTTATGCACTTCCGAAAGTTCATAAGCCCACTCTCTGCTTTCGGCCTATTGTTTCTAATATTGGTACGGCTTCTTATAATCTTGCTCGATTTCTTTCAAACTCTCTTTCTCATCTAACTACTACTAATCTTTATACTGTTAAGAACTCGTATGATTTTGTGGACAAAATTAAATGCATCTCTCCGTCTAACTATACTATGATGTCTTTTGATGTAAAATCACTTTTTACAAATGTTCCGGTTCAAGGTGCTCTGGTTTGTTTAGAGAGAAGACTACGTGAGTTCCATTATTCTTCTATTGAAATTGAGGAACTTGTAAATTTAGTCCATTTATGTATCAGGCAAACTGCCTTCATTTTTAATGGTACTTATTATTCCCAAAATGATGGTATGGCCATGGGTAGTCCTCTCTCTCCTTTACTTTGCGACATTTATATGCACTATTTTGAAGAAAAACTCTTCGGTGTATATAAATTTCCTCACTGGTTTAGGTATGTGGATGACACTTTCGTTCTTGTCTCCCCTGATGTCGATTTGTCCAATTTACTTTCTTTGGTCAATTCGATTGACCCATGCATTCAATTCACTTCTGAGGTTGAACAGGATTGCTCTTTGCCTTTCCTTGACGTTCTTGTGAATAAAGAAAATGATTGTTTCTCAACTACTGTTTTTAGAAAACCATTCTCGGTCTCTTTGCCACCGCATGCTCTCTCTAACCACGCCCCTCAACAAAAAATGTCTGCTTTTTACACTTATGTTTATCGTGCCTTACACATTTGTTCTGATCCGTCTAATCTTTCGAAAGAAATTAATTATTTAAAATCTCTTGCTCTCTCTCGTGGCTATAACCCATCTATCATCAATAAAGCTCTATATAAATTTAAGAATCCTAAACGTTCTGCTCCCAAACTAAACGATCAAAGTCTCATCCCAGTTGTTTTACCTTTTATTCTTCACTCTCTTTTAAAATCTCTAAAATTCTTTCACCGTTTGGTTTCAAAGCTATTTACAAACCCGTCAATAAAATTAAATTATCTTCTCTTAAGGATCCCATTCCCACCGAAAACCGTTCTGGAATTTATTTTATTCCGTGTTCGTCCTGCAACTTAGGTTATATTGGTCAAACTAGGAGGCGTTTGAAATACAGAATAAATGAGCACCGTCGGAATGTTCGTAATGAAGAGATTACCAAATCTTCTGTTGCTTCCCACTGCTGGTCACAAGGTTATCGTTTTGATTTTTACAAAACTAACATAATTTCATCTCCTGTCTGTTCCTCCCATTTGGATATTCATGAAGCTTTTTACATATTTAAAAATTCGAAAAATCTTGTTAATGATATTTCTTCCACTCCTTTCTTCTCTGATGCTTGGAAATTACTCACATAACTTAGATTTTCGTTTAATTTTTGTTATCCTTAGATTGTTACATGTTTTAAACTCACTCATTTATTTATTTTCTTGCTTTCTTCCACAATTTTACTCACACCAGTAGTTATGTTTATTTTCTACTTTATAAAGTTTTTCTTTTCATTTTTAAGGTTTTTGTGCGTTGCCGCTTTGACTGCAGCACTCGTGCTTACTTTGATTCGCCTGATGAAGGGTCGTGTGTTTTTCGACCCGAAACAATTGTTGCGAGTTTATTGCATTTTATGGTGTTTATTCAAAGTTTCTAAGTAATATTTTTACAACGCCAGTTTATTGATGCTTCTTTATCATTATTTCTATCGTTTTGGATTACTTTGGAGTTACTTTTTTAATTAATGGGCTCTTCCCAGCGTCCTCTGCTCAATCACGTGATAGAGGAAAACGAATAGTCGAATTCTGAGAATCGAATTCAATTAAATATTGTTCTTAAGAACAAAAATTTTAATATTTAATATAAAATAAAATAAAAGTAATATTGTGCATTTGTAAACATTAGAATAGTTTTATTTGTAAATTTAATAATTTTTAAAAAACATTTTATGTGTTTATTTATTTTTACCTATAAGAATCGATTTTTGTATATTGTAGTGTAACTGTAACATTAACTGATCTAACAATAAATAATAGCTTCTTGTGGAATGTTTACGGATTATAAATTAAAATTTTAAAATGTTTTCATTTATTTTAATTGCATAAAGGTGTTACAACAAGTTAATTAACTTAGTTACTGGTCTAAATGGATTTACGCAGTACGATATTGCACTGTCACTGATTTAAGTACGAAAAATCAGAGTATTTAAACATGGTCTTCATGAACATCAATAACAGGTATAAACTAAATGATGATTGTAAATGTATACAACAAACAAAAGATGATGAATAATGATATAAATGGATTAAAAATGATGATGTATAAAAAATAACACAGATTAAATGTGACTGATCAAAAATAAGAATAGAAAATATGTTATTTCAGCAATCGCTCCAGATAAACAAGACTTCGTCTGCTATTTGTTTTTCCTCTATCATGTGACCTCTGACGTCAGGTGGGAAGAGTCCATTTTAGCTCGGTAAATTATCATATGGGAGATTGTTTAGTGATAAATTGCTATAATCACACAAGAAAAGAACATAAAATGTTCAGATTTCCGTAAGATAATTTAGGAAGAATAAAATAATATAACTTATATTTACTTATATTTTTCTGTGTGTTTTTCACATGTTCAAACGTGAAAATACAAAGAATGTACTATTTTAATCATAATATTTATGTTAATAACCATGCATTAATTAAAGAAGACATTTTATTACTGTGCGTTTAAGTTTTGGCGACATTTTCTGGGGTCGCCAAACTTGTTTAATTTCCGAGTCGTAATTACATTTATTTTAAGTTTCGTTTTTTTAAATGAATAGTATATGCTAGAAATAGCTGAAAATGTAAGTAAATAAATAAAGAATCTTCAGTTTTAAACAGAGATGTAACGAATAGTGATTTGGCCGAATAGCCGAATACCGAATATTCGGCGGCCGAATAGTTAGCTTTTAAAACAAGTTTAACTTTTGTTTGTAATTAAAATAATTTTTCAATTTTAAACTGAATCTAAAATAAATATTTAAAAAATTGCTTTAATCTTTATATATATATATATATAAACTATAACTTGATGTTGTTTTTAATATTGTAAATGAGTAATTCTCTGAAAAGTGGTCATTTCATGTCCCAGTTGTCTTGAGGACATATTTTTAAAAGTACAAAAGCAAAAAGCTGTCCAAACTATCAGTATTAATTGGTTTTACATATAAACTGTTATTCTTTGGTCATTGGACTTCAAATATAATTTTAAAATATTTTTTAAAATGCAAAATATCATTCCCTCACTGTGTCCCCATTCCCACATGTAAATAAATAAAATGGTTTCTTTGGTATTAAAGCATGTATATTTAGATTATTTGAACTGAAAAATTATTAAACATACTTTAATAAATATATATCCATTATAATATATTTATATATTATGCAATGAAAGAAATTAGAACACTTTTTTTTTGTTGTCCCTGGTAATAGTTATCATTCCCTCATCACAATATAATGGCACTTCTACTTACTGTATTAATGGCGGCACATACTTTATATAAGTCAAACTGAATTTATATAGCAGCAAAGTAAAGCAACCATAATGTATTCTTCTGCAGAAGATTAAGCTATTTTTACATGACAGAAAACAATAATTTATTCATTTTATAATTTTAAAAAATGGGGAAAATATATATACATACAGGTAAGCTAAGAATTGTTAAATTTTATGTTATTGACTTCTGTCATGATTTAAACATGAAAAGTGATATAATATATTTTGCATTTTGTTATTAAAGGTTCTAATCTTGTTCAACCCTATCACTGTGTCTTTTTGTAATACAAAATGACTACCTGTCTGGTGTCTGTCGGCATGGATACCAGGTTACAGTGATAGTGTGAAAGATAAATTTGTGACAAGTAAACATTCTTATATTATGTAAAATTATTAAATACAGTTATGTATTATGTAATTTTGAATGAGTAAATGATAGCAGATTTTCTAAAAAAATTAGTACAGTGGAATGTAATTTTCAGTATTTTTCATTAAATATATTTAAAAACATTTTTTTTTTTTTTTTTTTTTTTTTAAATTAAGGTGACTGACAGTATTTGGCCAGGCCGAATATTCGGCCAAATATCTGATGGTATTCGGCCAGGTCGAATATTAGGAATAGTGGCTGAATATTCGTTACATCCCTAGTTTTAAACAGTAAGCTCCTTTTTTGTTTCAAAAAGTTATGATTTATATTTGAAACAGACAGAAATAGTCCTAACAGCACATCTTATCCCCAGTACATCCACAAAATATCCTGAGGATGAAAAACATACCAAGAATGTACTGTGTATAAATGCGTCGTTAGGGATATTATTTGTTGCTTATTGCTTCTTGAACTCTTGACCAATCGTAGGTTCAGATCAAGATTTCTTAAAATCGCGTGGTTAAGCGATAAGGACGCCAAGCGGGAATGCTGCCCTCATCCAAGGCAACAAAATGGCGGAGATGCGCCGGCCTCTATATATATATATATATATATTTTTTTTTTTTTTTTTTTAAGGGGCTCTAGTATCTGCAACTCCACTGAACTTACCTAGCAAAAAGTGATCAACGATTTGTAATTCTACGAAGCTGTCTTTCCAGACAACTACATTTCATGAGTGAAGTTTTTTAAAGCTTATTTCATCAGCTACGAGAAATGGAATTATTATTATATATTGCATTTTCTTAAAATATTTTCCGGAGTTAATATTATATAGTTACTAAATATCCAGATTTCTTTAATTCTGGACTTTAAAATATCAATACATAAACGAATGAAATATGCTAATATAAAAATAAAATACCTGTGAAATATGTTCAATTAAATAAAATATGAATTTGGGAGAAGAATTTTTATAAAGAATTCTAAATTTTTTTTTAACTGTTTTTTTTTTCCCCTCAAAGCGAATAGTATTCAGACTTCCTTGTTTTAAGTGTTACTCGAGAATTAATTTTTAACGAAATCCTAAAATATCGCTGTGAAGATGCTAGTACACATGAAATTACACACCTGGTTACAAGTATAATTTATCACAAAGTACTTTTAATTCGACTTTTTTTTTTTTTTTTTTAATTCTTTAATTTCACACTCTCCCTATATATATTTTGTACAAATCTTGCAATCGATTTTTAACTAACTTCCCGACTAGCTAACAATTTGAAACTTTCAGGATTGTTCAGAACACGGTGACAACACAATACTTCTAAGTCCGATTTTCGAATTTTTTCTTATAATTAATTAAAATATGAAAATAATAACATCCTAATAGCGAAAAAAGAGCCATTAAAATATTAGCCATATTAGCTATAATTTAACTGTTGCCAAAATAAATTTACAAGTTCATTTTCTTTCGACATAAAAATAAATTACATCTGATTAAACGTGAACATTAAAAAATTATAAAAAGTTAAATTATGCATCTCGCAAAAATTTACGTCATTATCAATTTAAAAATTTTATGCACATTGATCCGCGATTGTAATGCCCCCCTCTGGTGGGCTAAGGTGAAATTATCACACCACTGCATATCATCATATTATGCAATCGATTTTCCATGATGTAATGGCGGAGAAAGAACAATTATTAATCCACGTGGCTATTATATTTACTAACAACTGCAGTTCAGAGAGCGCCATCTATCGATCATTACAAACGCGGATAAACGCTCTATGATTTATCAGAAAATTTAAAATATGGTATATAAAAAAATTTTTTTTTAATCTTATAATTATTTTTATTTCATTTTCCACGCAATTCAAAGTTATTTCAAAAAAAAAGTTTTTTCGATAGTGTTTGTAAGTAGGAATTCACTTAAAAAAAAAAAAAAAAATTCTTTTATATTACTTGTTTTAACACCACTTTGGTTGTAGACAAATTTTCCCTAGTTTTAATGAAATATTAAGAAAAACGCTCTTTTAAAATAATGGTGTAAGAAAAGGACATGTGCTGAATATAAATGGTACCACGTATGGAAAACGTATCAACATATCAATTTTATTTCCTTCTAAATTTACAACTTAAAACACAATTTTAAGATTTGAAAAACTGAAATTGAAGAACGAAATTAAGAAATCGATCTGGCAAGTTTGCATTTCGGGAAAAATTAGCTTTCTCCCTCCCCCTCCCCCCCCCCTTTCTAGCCAACTTTTTGAGCGGGTAAATTTACATTACAAAAAACAAAATGCTTTTCTTTTTTGATAGAAATACTGTTAGATCCTGAAAATTGATCAACTGATCGTAATTTGTCGATCTGATCGTAGACATAAGACGTAAAATGGTCTTATTTAAACAACGAAAAAAAAAATTAGTATGCTGTGGCCATTTTTCCATTTTATTTTACATAAAAGTGCAAGTTGCCGATTCATTTGCACAAAAAAATTAATCACCACAGCTTCTCACGACAAACATTTTATATAAGCAATTTGTTGCAATTTTTACCAGTAACTACAGAGAAATAGCGGTTTAGAAAACCGAAGGAAGTTAATGGTATTTTTTTTTTTTTTTTTTTGGTGATATGCACCAAAATAATAACATCGGAATATTAGACAATATGAATGTCATATACTGGCATAGATGCCAAATTGTACTTTTTTTTTTTTTAAACATCACTATATCTTTGTAGAAATTTTATGTTTAATCACAGAAAACTGCTAAATAATTGTCAAAAAATTCCGGTGAAAACAACACAGGGTGGTTATAATTAAACTTCCCCTGTAAACAGAATCTTACAGCAGAAATGGAATCTTACAGAATCAAAAAAATCCCCAACTTGATTTCTACTAAAAAGGGAAAATAATTTTTTTTTTTTCGAAAAAAAAAAAAAAAAATCAAGCAGATTTTTTCCCAAACGAAGGCAATTTTTGACAGAAATCCCCAAAAAACAATAAAGCTATTGAAAGTTTCTAGCTATAGGGATAAATCATCACGTTGCCAACATTGACAGAAAGTTTAAGAACTCCCTAGATTTGTCCCCAAAAGCCTCAAAAATCCCCAAAATGGAGACAAAATCCTCAATCTGACATCACTGGTTTGACTATCCGTGACAAACGGAATTATTAAAAATTACATTGTATTTTATAAAAATATTTTCCGGGGTTAAAATTATATAATCATAAACATCCAGATTTCTTTAATTGGATTTAAACCCTTTGCGGCGCAAGACAATTCGGATCAATTTTAATTATACTGCCACCGGAATTCATGAAATAAATTAAACTAAAAGAAATTTTAAATTTTAAGGCTAAAAAAACTGGACTTTTCTGATATGTTATAAACGTAAATTTTTGCTAAAAAATTTCCGGGATGAATTTTTGCAGCTGGATCTTAAATTTTGCGTCCTCGTAGCGAGGACAGCGCGCGTTAAGGGGTTAAACAGGGTGGCGATACACCATGGTATCTATTCTCCGATCCGACTGCCATACCGACCGTCCTCAATCAACCACAGTTGTCAAATCAAAAATCGGAATTTGACGTCACGTGATCAAAATAACGACTGCCACAGTCGGAATTGAGGAGGAGAATAGATGCCCATATTTTTTGCCCTGATGAGTCCACCAGTATTTTCCTTTCAGAATTTGTAGAAGTAAGCATAGCTTTCAATATTTTAATTTATTCCGGCGTACTTTTAGCCCCGCCTTTATTTCGCACTACCTTATCTATAGAAAAATTTTCTTCAATATATAATTTCGATAAAAAAAAAAAAAAAAAATTACTTTTAAAAAATAAGTGGTACAAAATAAAGGCGGGGCTAAAAATACTTCGGAATAAATTAATATATTGGCAGCCATGGTAGTAAGTTTCCATGATTAATATAGAGAAATATTATTATATAAATATACTGGTGGAAGAATAAGGGAATAAAGGCGGATCTGTCGTCACCCTCTATAAAATACCAATCTATCAACGAAAGAAATAGACTATAATTTGAAAAATAAAATATCTGTGAAATATATTACATTAAAGTACACTTTTATACTTTATTTAATGAAATATGTTTCAGAGAATAGTATTTATAAACGATTGTAAAATTATTTTTTAATTTCTTATTTCTCAAATCGAGTATCATTCGAATTCCTTATCTTAAAGTATTCCACAAGAATTAATTTCTCAGTAAATACTAATATAGCTTAATGAAGATTAAAGACGATAATACACATGAATACACATACCTGCTTATTTGTATATTTTATTCCCGAGTATTTTTAGTTCAAACTTCATTTTACACCACTTTGCTTGTAGGCAAAATTTCTCCAATATGCAATTTTAATGAAATAATAAGAAAACTGCTCTTTGAAAATAGCGGTGTTAGAAAAGTGCGTGCGCTAAAACATAAATGTTACATAGATGCCAACATCCTAATTAATATTCTGTTCTAACCTTTTTCCTACACCACTTAATTTTTGGAGCAATTCTCTCCAAATATAAAGTAAACGCACCAGTAGTGCATCCTGTACCAGTAGTGGACACTTTTAATTTTAAACTCGGAAAATAAGCTACTCAATAATCCTGAAGATTCGAGCAATGTTCAGGAAGGAAGTTATAGTTCTCTGCTGTTAAACCCTTTAACTAAAAATAATTCTGGCCATTAGTTTTAAAATAATGTTAGTTTAACTAAAAAAATTTGGACTTTTTGTGATTTTGCCGTTTTCTTCTTATCACTTTGAATAAGGAAATGAAATTTTATTTGCTGTCTCTCTGCTTATTTTTAACTGATTTCTTCTACCTTTTGCTTTTATATGACTAAAATAGGTATGCAGAATTCTTTTCTTTTGCTGTTTTTTAAATCTTGTATTAACACATAGTATTTTTATGTGTGTCCATCACTGGTATCAAAAAATGTCATCATGACCAATAGTGGACAGCCCTGTCCACTACTGGCTCATGTGACTTTTAAAGTCAGATCCAGTATTGACACAATTCTGTAATCTCGCAATTTTAGAGTTGAATTCAGTGTTTTTAAACGTCACTCTAAAGCTACGTATTTAGCAATTGGCGCCGGTCTGGGAATCACTCCTAGGAGGGTAAGGAGACATGCTATCACAATTTTGATCTTCTGCGGAAAAGGTGGATCCTAGGCTTTCCCAAATTTAGAAAAGTGAACAAAATGGAAATTCGCTTGAATCATGAGATATCTTTGGACATTTTAATTTTTTTATTCGCCTTTCTTTTTTTGGGTTCAATATTTGTTGGTTAAGTTGGTTTGTTGGTTAAGTTCGGTTACCATTGAAACATCGACATTGAAATAGCATAATTGCGGTCAGTATTTAGAGGGTTGAGCATGAGTGAATTTTTTGTCGCACAAGTGCTACACTATGGGCAGTTAACGACGGTCGGAAACTCCCCCTAAGGATAGTCCGGAGATATTTGATAACACTGAAAAGTTTTGACTTTGATGGGAATATGGAGGACATTGCGGCCACGGGGAAAAAATTGTGATGGGATGTCTCCTGACTAGCCTTATTAGTGATTCCCAGACTGTCTCCAACAACCAATAGTGTAGCACTAGTGCGACGTAAAATTCACTCAAATTTTAGTCCTAAATGTTGGTTCCAACGGTAGGCTGACCAGATCAAAGTACCTTTATAATAGAGAAGCATTAAAAATTGTTACAATTATCAAATTATGGATGCATTTTTTCATTCCTAATAAATAAGGACTAAAAATAAAGTGTTGTTGATTAATAATTTAGTTTCTACAATTTTTTAAAACTTAGAAAAATACCTTAAAAAAAAATGGGGGGGGATCGCCCCCATTTGTCCCCAGAAAATGGGGACGTTTGGTCAGTAAACCCAACGGGGATATGTGAGGACAACGGGGTATGTGAGGATAAACTGCTAAAATAGGTCTGACCCCAAGACATAGAAACGTTTGGTCACCTTAATTTTAATGCAAAAATTCAAAGGGGGTCCACTACTGGAACAAAAACGTGTTCAGGGTTTTTAGTGTATCCACTACTGGCTCATTTTAAGCTCTCCGGATTTTTGATTTTTTGCATATATAAATGCTACAATTAGCAATTTTCATATCACAGCGGTTAAGAAAGAGTTAGTAAAGGTGGGAAATATTAATTATTTTTTGAAACTGTAAAATTTAGGATATTGCACAAAAAATAGCCCGGAATTGTCCTTAAAGTGTCCACTACTAGTCGTTTATCTTAATTACACAATTAAATAAGAAGAAAAAGATTGCTGTGGGAAAAAATGGCGGGTACTAACGATGCTACGGAATATTAAATAGGAAGTTGGCAACTATGATTTTACCAAGCATTGAAAACATAAGAATTTGTCTATTTTATCGTTCTACAAAGCTAATTTTTAAAAAATGCTCAAAATTTATATTTGTAAAAATAATAATTTGACTTTTAGAGGGAAAACTTTTGTATTCGTGATGGTGGAGCATTAAAAGTTTTTTAATTACATTTCTGAATTTTAATACATACATATATATATACAGATCATTCTGAAAAAATTTTAATGTATTTAGTTTTATTAAATTTTACAGAAAGATATCCATGCCGAATACATAGCTGCCAATATTTTAATTTATTCAGGAGTAATTTTAGCCCCGCCTCTAATTCGTACCACTTATTTCTTTAAAGTAATTTTTTCTTATTTTATCGAAGTTATATATTGAAGAATTTTTTTCTATAAATAAAGTGGTGCGAAATAAAGGCAGTGCTAAAAGTACTCCAGAATAAATTAAAATATTGGCAGCTATGCAAATATTAAGATTTTATAATGAAATTTTTCAAAATTGCCATTGTATGCAATGAAAACGAAGGGCAGGGGGTTTTGAAAAGTAAAAATTTGATCTGGCAAGATTTCATTTCGGGTAAAATACTAGTAGCTTACTTTTTAAACGGGTAAAATTAGATTACAGAAAACAAAGTGTTTTTGCCTTTTCGATGAAAAATGTATAGATCGGCGAAAGGGCTGTTCATAATGTGCGAACGTAGATGTGAGTCGAAAGATGATCGCATTGTTTAAACAGTGAAAAAAAAAATAACTAATTAATTAATTATTATGCTGTGACCATCGCCATATTTTCTTACATTATATTGTATATAAAAGCGTCATTTGCCGAATTATCTGAACAAAAAATTTAATCATCTAAACTTCTCACAACAAACATCATTAGAACCTTTAATATGTTTCCGCTGTTTCGTAACAGGCTTTGCCAGGACTACGGGCATGTAATTTCAGATGGTAATGCCTCTAGAAAGAAGTTATATCGGTAAGCTTGAACTTCAGTGTATGTTAGTTCGCCACAATGTAAACAACGTTGTCCCCCCCCCCCCCTTATCATGAAACCATCCTTTACTGTAATAATAATAAAAAAATAAATAAGTATAAATCGAAAACGCATATATAAATATTTTTTGACGCATAAAACAATTGCCCTTGTCAGCTCGTTTTCGAGTTTTAAATTCTAAAAGTTCGATAATAATCGATGCAACCACTGCTGAATCTATAAGACCACACCTTACTGAAATCATGAATGAAATCCAAAACAAACAGAAATCGAAAGAGCGTAGACAAACTTGTTCTTTGATGCATTAATCAGTTACTCATTTCAGCTTTGAGATATATTCAATCGAGCTATAATATCTAAATATTGGCTAAAATAGAATCTGAAAATTGATAAAAGTCCTTATGTTATGCTGGCCGCGTAATGATAGGCTAGCATAATGCAAGTTTATACCCTTTTTACGAAGGCCTCGCCTTCTATTTTGTCAGTGGCCTCTTTTGTATCGACCGTTTTGTATTTTCCAAATGTGCAGCCTGAAGTGTGATGGAAAATTAACCTTTTGCTACCGAACCTTCTTTTATTAAGCGTAATGAGCTACCCGACAATAGTTTTAATAAAAAAATGCAAAATATAAAACATAAGAATTTTAAATATAAACATTTTATTTCTATATTTGATGTATATTTACATATAGCAAACATTACATATAAATATTACGATTTATAATTTTTCATTGTGTGATATTTTTCAAAGCATTCTTGGCCATTTACCAATGGCCATGGCAAGAAACGCCCAAAGACAATTAATAAAAAATGTTGGTGGAGTCTCTTTCTTAACGAAGTATTACACCTGTTATAGCACTTTTAAATGTAGAACATTATTGGTGGATATAAGATATATAATAACTTAATTGGTCATGGCGCCTCTCGAGCGACGTTCGATTTGAAGTAATGAATAGAATATCGTCTGAGAGGCGACATTCGAGAGCAAACGGTTAAGTTAAAATATTGTTTAAAAAAAAAAAATGTATTAATTTAAGATAGTGGTAACAATATAATATCATTAGCGTAAAATATTATCGACGCTGTGAAGACTGGATACTGCAGAAAAAAAATTACAAAAATTCTGTTGCGACAAGTGGGCGGGGTTATCAGTGCTCCGAAATAATTTATTAAAGTTGTAGAAATTCCTTAAACAAATACCGGTATGAGTTTTGCGACAGCGTTCCATCCCTGAAGTTTGCAACTTTGCTAAAAGTATGCTGAAAAGAGGACGGGGAGTCCGAAATACAGCTCATGCTTAAATTACAGTTGCCAAAATTTTAATTTTTTCCGGAGCATTTTTAGCCCCGCCTCTATTTCGCACCACTTTATTTTTTGAGTTTGAATTTGAGTATTTTTCTCCAGTGTATAACAATGTTAAAGAAAAGCTTTCTCTTAAAAAAAAAAAAAAAAAGGGATGAAATAAAGACGGGGCTAACAATGCTTCCGAATAAAATAATGTGTTGGCAACATTGCTTAAATGGAAGAAAATACCTTTCGCTCTACTCAATATACAGATTTTGTTTCGGATATTTCAATCCCCTGCAATAATTGCTTTTCGGAAATACAGGACCTTTTTTTTTTATTTATGGAAATATCTTTGTAAAATATACTGCAAGGTCCTCTCTATCCAATAAATGTAATTGATGCATTATCAATTATAACAAAATTAAGAGTAAAATATTTAATGTTTTCCATGTATAAATCTAAGAAAAAGGACTTTATTTATCTGCAACTCAATCCAAGAATAAGTTTAATTTTATTATTTAGTTTATGTAGCATAATCTCGATTTGAAATCTCTGGAAAATATACTCAAATTCCATTTTATTCAGCTTTAGCGAATAAAAAGGAATTTATAGCATATTCCAGTAACAGTCGTACTATCATGTTGACAGTAAACATTTATTATTAACTATTATTATTATTAGTAGTAGTAGTAGTAATTATTATAAAAGCTTGAAAAAACATAATGTTTAAGTGGAAATAATACGTCTGGAACTTCGTAAATCGTATCTGTGAGAGTTCCCGCGGCAGTTATACTTTCATAACATGGTACGTACATTCTTTGGATTTTTTTTTTTTTTTTCTGCGTTGTTAACATTATATAGCAATTCTTGATTTGTTAAAAGCCTTAAAACGGAATATATTGAATAAATATACTGATATAAGGATCCTTGGAAAAAGGCGTATGTGCATGCACCATGTTATAATTAAATTTTTTACTTATTAAAATGCTGTAGGAAAAAGGCAAACAAATGATTCCATTATAGATTAAACATGATGACGTATAAAGTAAACATATGAATCGTAATAACATCTAAAATATTCAGCAGAGTAACTTTTACCTTTAAATATCGGGAAAAAGTAAATCGGTGGATCTAATAAAAAAGAATTCGTTAAACCTCACCATTCCCCTCTAATACTAAATTTATATACTTCAAACATCAAAAATACACACCCCTGATTTACATTACATAGACTGATTAGATACTTTTGTCTACACGAGCGGATTCTGGCTCACGCCGACTCCGCTATTTTTCAATTTCAATCCATCATATTGGTTATGGGCGTATAACATTGATATAGTTTCATTTCCCAAAATAATTTACTTTGAGATATTTCTGGTGTAATTATACATATATCAAAAATCTACAATAATAATCGTTTTATTACCCTAATCCTAGGTGAACGGTTGTATGAAATCATTTAATAGTTGTCCAGATAAAACACGTGTTATTCCCTCTCCTATTCTCACTTCATCATTATAATTCGATTTCATAGTTATTGTGATTCAAAGTCTTACAAAAACTACTAACAACTAAGGTCTCCGTAGGCGCATAAGCAAACAATTTTTAAAAAATTGCAGAATACTCTGCTAACGAAGTTATATATGTTTATTAAAAAAAAAAAAAAAAAAAAAATCCGGAGAAATCCTTATATATCTTCCGTAAAAGAATTATTGGAAATGTCTTATTCTTGGCCATAGCTGCCAAGTTTTTTAATTTATTCCGGAATGTATTTAGCCCCGCCCTTTTTTCACACCGTAATCTTTTTAATGTAAGTTTCTTCATATTTAATCCTCGTTATATATTGAAGAAATTTTTTCTACAAATATTACAGTGTGAAAAAAGGGCGGGGCTAACAACATCCCGAAATAAATTAAAAAACTTGGCAGCTATGTTCTTGGCTATCTGTCGCTTGTTGGCAACACGATAAAAACTGATGCAAATCTTCTTTTTTTTTTTTTTTCTTGATAAATACTTAGACCTGCTAACTATGCTAATTTATCCGTAATGGTATTATGCCTCGCCTTTTTTTCACACCAGAATAGTTGTAGAGTAATATTCAGCAATATGTTCTCATGATTAAACTCTACAACTATTCTAGTGTGAAAAAAAAGTGCTTAATACCATTAAGGATAAACTAGCATAGTTAGCAGGTCTAAATACTCATTATAGCATGCTTGCCAACCATCTCATTATAAAGCGTAGTACTTTTAGTCACCGCCTTTTTTTGTACACCAGTCATTTTTTAGAGTAATTTCATTCTTATTTAATCGTAACACTATTTGGAGAGAATTGCTCTAAATATAAAGTGGTGTGGGAAATAAAAAAGAATTCGTTAAACCTCATCATTCCCCTCTTCCCTCTAATACTGAATTTATATACTTCAAACATGAAAAATACACACCCCTGATTTACATTACATAGACAGATTAGATACTTTTGTCTACACGAGCGGATTCTGGCTCACGCCGACTCCGCTATTTTTTAATCCGTTATATTGGTTAATGACCATTAACATTGTTATCGTTTCATTTCCCAAAATAATTTACTTTGAGATATTTCTGGTGTCATGATACATATATCAAATATCTACAATAATAATCGTTTGATTTCCCTAATCCTAGGTGAACGGTTGTATGAAATCATTTAATAGTTGTCCAGATAAAACACGTGTTATTCCCTCTCCTATTCTCATTTCATCATTATAATTCGATTTCATAGTTATTGTGATTCAAAGTCTTACAAAAACTACTAACAACTAAGGTCTCCGTTGGCGCATAAGCAAACAATTTTTAAAAAATTGCAGAATACTCTGCTAACGAAGTTATATATGTTTATAAAAAAAAAAAATCTGGAGAAATCATTATATATCGTCCGTAAAAGAATTATTGTAAATGTCCTATTCTTGGCCATAGCTGCCAAGTTTTTTAATTTATTCCGGAATGTATTTAGCCCCGCCCTTTTTTCACACCGTAATCTTTTTAATGTAAGTTTCTTCATATTTAATCCTCGTTATATATTGAAGAATTTTTTTCTACAAATATTACTGTGTGGAAAAAGGGCGGGGCTAACAACATTCCGGAATAAATTAAAAAACTTGGCAGCTATGTTCTTGGCTATCTGTCGCTTGTTGGCAACACGATAAAAACTGATGCAAACCTTCTTTTTTTTTTTCTTTTTTTCTTGATAAATACTTAGACCTGCTAACTATGCTAATTTATCCGTAATGATATGAGGCCTTGCCTTTTTTTTACACCAGAATAGTTGTAGAGTAATATTCAGCAATATGTTCTCATGATTAAACTCTACAACTATTCTGGTGTGAAAAAAAAGTGCCTAATACCATTAAGGATAAACTAGCATAGTTAGCAGGTCTAAATACTCATTATAGCATGCTTGCCAACCATCTCATTATGAAGCGTAGTACTTTTAGTCACCGCCTTTTTTTGTACACCAGTCATTTTTTAGAGTAATTTCATTCTTATTTAATCGTAACACTATTTGGAGAGAATTGCTCTAAATATAAAGTGGTGTGAGAAAAGGGGCGTATTTTCAAGGGGCGTTAACAAGTCTACGCTTATTAATGAGATGGTTGGCTGTCCTGTTATAGAAAAACGTTTTAAATAATCTTCATACTAAACTACTTTCAGAAAGTTCTCGGCAAAATGTCATTAGATATTTTGCCGATCCATAAAAGTGAAGTGAAAGCATTTTGTTGTCAGAAGTCAGTCAGAAGTTCGTCAGCTCTCGCTGAAAGATGTAGTCGTTTTCGTGTAAGACGCCCCTGTGGCTTTGGGCCGCAGGCAGCGGCCTGTATGAAGTTATATTCGTTTTTATGTATCGTATCCTAAGGTTCTGTTTACTGTGCGTGATGTATATAGTTATTGTGATTGTGCTTTATTATAAATAAAATATTAAATAACGGAATGCCAGAGTTCGTTCTTTCAATGTTCTAAGGTGTCATTCCGTCATAAGTATAGATTAAACATTAATATTGAACATTTACAACTTGTTTCATTATAATTTACTTTTTACCGCTCTGATTAGATACAATTTAACAAGTAACTTTTTTAACCCTACGTACTAAATTTAAATAAGTTTAACTTAAAAAAACTGCATTTGTATAACTGCAATTTTTGAACCATACACCTTTTGTTAATTTATTCAAATTTTAAACTATATTTTAAAGGCAAATTATAATGAACTGAAATTTTCAAGCTCTTAATGACGTTAAATTATGAACGTAGATTAGAAGGGGGAGTAAAACAGATCTTTGGATTAGCAAAACTGATTTACACGTTTTGAGGTGTCCTGATTAGGTTTTCTTTTGTATCTCACCTACTTATTAAAATAATTGCATGAGTAATACATCATTTGAAAGCTTTGTTGATCTGGAATGGAAGAACAGATTACAGAAATTTCTACCGCCAGATGGCGCTGTAATATATTTAAATTTAAATATTTCAAATTCTAATTATGTTTAAATTATTTCTAATACATCATTCGAAAGATATTTTAAAGTTCTTTTGTATTATCGAAAGTGGAATTTGAGATTTCACCTGATTTACAATTTTAAGGTGTCCTGATCAGGTTTTCTTTTGCATCTCAGTTAATTGAGTTAGACCGTTCAAAATTGGTATATGTAAGTTAATTAGGAGGGGCTGGAAGGATGGGGAAGGAATAGGCGCCCGCAGCTTGCACGACACCGCGCTGCGGAAGGCAGTGGAGACCCAGTCCGACAATTTACCTGATGAGAAATGATTTTTTTGATTTTATTTTCTTAAGAATAAAAGTTTCATTTCCGAAGGAATATGTGCGCGCACCGCACGTATATCTTAACATGTGCGCGCGCAGCGCGCATGGGTTTGGTACCCGGTGCGAGTTTTTACCCGATAATAAAAGAACTTTTTTTAAATTTTTTTTTTTCTTAATAGTAAAAGTTTGAGTTGAAAAGGAATATGCGTGACAGCGCACATCCTCACACATACATCCTCACACGTGCGCGCGCAGCGCGCATGGGTCTGCGCTTCCGAAGGCAATGGGGTCCCGGTGTGAGTTTTTACCCGATGCTAAATGATATATTTTTGAATTCCTTTTCTTAAGAATGAAAGTTTATGAGTAATAACATGGAATTTTGAGAACTCATAAGGATGGTGAAGGAGTACGTGCGCGCAGCGCACGGGTCTTCGCTGCCGAAGGCAGTGGAGACCCGATGCGACATTTTTCCCGACCAGAAATTTTTTTCTCTTTTTTTTATCACATGATAAAAATTAATGCAATTTTGAGAATTCATTAATTATTGTGCTTCATTTAAAAATAGTGACCAGCGAAGCGGGCGTAGCCTGCTAGTAATAAATAAAAAAAGATTTTTCAAAGCTAAAATGAAATGTTTTTAAAAAAAAGGCCACATGCATATACTATACAAGCATAGCCTCATAAACTAGATGCCTGTCGCGTGGCTCGGAAGCTTGGCAACAGTTGAAGCGGTATACAGCGCCACCTGGTGCAGATTGCAGGATTTTTTTATTCAACAGCCACCAAAAATTTTAAAAGCGGGAAATGATATACATGAAAAGCGAATAGAATCAAAGAAACGTCGATTATGTATATCATATATCACTTCTTAAAATTATTGGTGACCGTTGAATAAAAAAGTCCTGCAATCTGTACCAGGTAGCGCTGTCTACCGTTTGAAATGTTGCCAAGTTTATGAGCCACGTGACAGGCATCTAGTTAAGGAAGCTATAATACAAGCTTGTCTGAGAAACAGGCACCTCATTCATCGATTAATTTTGAACTACATTTACTATAACGCTATTCAGAAAGATTTGTTTTGCAAGAAATTCTTAAACGCTTTAAAATTACTTGGGAAAGAGAGTTGCTCGCCAAATCGCATGCACTCTTCGTCTTTTGGCGCCAAATATTCCATACTATATTATTTTTTTACAAACTATCTATTGGGATTCCAACGATAAATTTGACTGATCTTGTATTACCTATTTAAGTAGTAACTCTAATTTTTTTTCACAATATTCTGAGCGTACGCTTTAAGGAGACCTTTCTTGTCCGTTTAGCATAATCTCGATAACACTGCGCTGCAAAAACGACAACGGGCTTACAAGGACTAACAGTTTATGCGTCAAAAATCTCGTTGTATTTATATCCTCTCGAATAAACATCATTTAATTGATTTCTAGCATTACACTATTGGGATGGCATCCTGCTTAGTTCTAAAAATATCAAGTTTTGTGCCAAGTAAAAAGTATTTGCACTATTTAATTCGAACAAATCTGAAGTTGAAGCACACAGAATTCTTGTTTAGTCTTCCTGTGAGCATGCTCTGTTGTAAACGACATGCAGGAACTGGTTTCGACGCTTCAAAAATAATGTTTTGATCTTCGAGATAAAGATCGCTTTGGCGCACCAAAAAAGTTTGAAGACGAAAAATTGGTGGAATTTCTTAATGAAGACTCGTGTAAGACGTTAGATGAATTTAAGAAATCATTATCAAAAGATGACACAACAGTTTCGAAAAGTTTGAAAGCATCAGTAATGATTCAGAGGCAAGAAGATTGGTTGCCGCACTGAAAAACAGCGAGAACCTATTCAAGGTCCTAAAGTATATGCAATTTGTTGCCATTTTTATCAGTTACTGAGATATTGATGTCTGAAAAATCATATGAAATGAGTTAAAGCAGCACTACCTTTCAGGTGACGTGTACCAACATAAAAGTATTGCAATATTATATAGTATGAATGTCGTATTATAGCCTCCTAAACTAGATGCCTTTCGCGTGGCTCGGAAACTTGGCAACAATTGAAGCGATAGACAGTACCAAATGGTACAAATTGCGCGACTTTTTTATTCGACTGTCACCAATAATTTTAAGAAGTGATATATGATATACATAATCGACATTTCTTCGATTCTATTCGTCTTCTATGTATATCAAATACCACTTTCAAAAATGTTTCGTGGCTGTTGAATAAAAACCAAGTGGCGCTGTCTACCGCTTCCACTGTTGCCAAGTTTCCGAGTCTCGCGGAAGGCATCTAGTGTAGGAGGCTATGGTCTTATATTAGGCTTCGTTCGATTATATCCATCTTGAGAAACAACAGTTAAAAATTTGAGAAAAATATCTCCATAATAATGGTCCACAGCCTGTTGGGTGGCAATATGTGACATGGTCTAAATAAGGGTGGTTACAGGATACATTTTTTTCTTGATTCTTCCACTAAAATTTTTCTTTCGGAACACTTTCGCGACTTTATGTTTTTATCTTTTTGGAAGTATGTTCCGCCTGTGGGCGTTATTTCAAGCTTCAGTATTTCAAAACAAGGTTTCCTGTGTCCATATTTATATTACATATAAATATACTAATAATTATACTCTTTCTAATGAAAGTTTTTGTATCCATTTTGATTGTATTGTATTCATGTATTTTGATTGTACAAATATGAATATAATAAATATTCTCAAGAAATATAGCAACATACAAATTGCAAAAGACAACATACGTTAAAGCAACATACAAATTGCACTGGTGGATTTGCAGATTTCCAAATGACACGTGAATCTACGTCAGCGGTCGAGAAAGTGTTAATAGCAAATTTGAACTATTAATTAAGTGTATATATCATACTTGCCAACTTAATCCGGAAGATTGTTAGTCCCACCCCTTTCCGCCTATTTTTTCACACCAGTCTTTTTTAGAGTACTTTTCTTCTTATTTAATCGTAAATATATTTGAAGAGAATTACTCTAAAAATTAAGCAGTGTACAAAAAGGGGCGGGAACTAACAATCTTCCGAGTTACGTTGGTAAGTATGTATATATATATATATACATACAGGGTTATTCCGAGGTCGTGGGACAAACATAGAGAGGAGGCATAGAAATTCACAAGGATTCAGAATTGTATAGAAATCCATGTCCCCAAGCGTCACTTTAACCCTTTTAGAACTGGAAGTTTTGGGTGCGGTGCACATCTAACTCCGTCAACTGTGTAATTTTTAAAATCTTGAAAGCTTCATTATTTTGCATAATCATACACATACTTGCAAACCATCTCATTATGAATCGTGACATTTTTAGTACCCGCTTTTTTTTTTTTTTTTTTTTTTTTTTTTTTTTCACACCAGTCTATTTTTAGAGTAATTTTATTCTTATCTATTGGTATACATTTTGAGAAATTTACTCTAAAAATAAAAGGGCGTAACAATGTTACGATTATTAATGAGATGGTTTGCAAGTACGCATACACAATGTTTGTATTATTGCAATAAATGAGATAAAGTTCATCGACAAAAACAAAATTTATTTATTTATTAGCATATAAAAACTCTTTTTTTTTAAATGCCACACCCATATCAACGTTTAAAAGTAGTATGGTTGCAAAGGTATAGTTAATGTGTGTAACAGAAAAAAAAAATATATTGGACCCATAAGGCATAAAAAAAATACCTTTATTTTTATACATTTTTTCATTTTATATACGTAATCTTTTTGTATTTAAAATTCCTGCTGAAGGGAGTTTAAAATCTGCACGTACAGTTTTTTAAAAAAAACAGTATAACGGTCCGTGATTTAGCTTATTTTCTGGATATATTTTTTCCCTATCAATTAGAAAGCAATGAAAGATCGATTGTACCAGGTAATTCTGAGTAGTTTCAGGAAATGAAGTGAAATATCGAATTGGGGGTCGTCTACACATTAAAACGTGCAGCAACTTTGATTTTTTTTTCAATGATAATGCCCGATTTTTATTTTATATTTGAGTTCCTGGGATCATGACAATCCGAAAAAGTATATTGGTTGTATATTTTACTTATTTTTTCACAGAGTTATGAACGTTCAAAGTTTGAAGGTGCTAACATTAAATTCATATTTCAAACTTTTATTAATATATTCACAAAAAATAACTTGATCGATATATATATATATATATATATATTTACGAGATACAGTGAAGAAACGCAAACATAATCAATCCTTACTTTTGATTCTGAAAAATATTTTTAATTCTGAAAAATATTAATAAATTCATATTCATAAAAATTATGAATTTTGACCTATATTATTTTTTACATAAAAGGAAACCTAATGCTGAAAAATATGGGTGTGCAAATTTGCAGCTCATTCCTGTTATTAGTTTTCGAGATATAAATAAATCTTTCTTTTGAAGTGGTTTAGGGGGTATTCTTTTATAAGGTTTTGCATGAAATAACGAAGCAAATATTAAACAACAACAGAGAAAATTAAATAAAATATTTTTACTTTTTATTTACTGGTCAAATTATATAAAAATAAAGTAAAACACAAAGAAATGAAACAAAAATTATGATCTTTTGAGATTAGTATTATTATCAAGAATTCCTGTTTTCTAAAGAAGACAACGCCTTTCATCGTTCTTCAAAACAAAACAATAAATACAGAAAAGAAAAGTAAATTTGACTTTGAGTATTCGTGTTAAATCCTTTATTTTACGTTAACAAAAATATACACAAACGGTATTTACTTCATTGATTACTGGCGATAAATTTTGAATCCTTTAAACGAACACTAGAAGAAAAAAATTACCTAAATAGACAAGGTAAGGTTTACTGTTTAAAATAGAAAAATAGGTTGAATGTAAAAGTTGTCAATAAAAAAAAAAAAAAAACGAATGAAATTGGAATGCAAGACAGACTTTAAAAATAGTTTCTTAACTACCGTCGTAGTTAGAGACTTAATCATTTACTTCATATGTTGCTTTATTTTTTAATTTTAATCTTAATTAATTAATTAATTTATTATTATTTTTTATTTTATTTTATTTTATTTTTATTTATTTATTTATTTATTTTGTAGGAGGGATAATTATTATTTTAAGGATACTTATTTTAAGGATTATTATATTAAGGTCTTTAAAATTTCATAAATATATTTTAACTTTATATATTTTTAAAAATATATTTTAACTTTTATAAATATATTTTAACACTTTTGTGACCGCAGGATTTTATCTTTTTCACTGTATTGCCTAGGGCAATATTCTCTCAAAATAAAATATTTCAGAACAAATATTCTGTATTTACAATTATATTACAAATGGGTATACATTATAATTATATTCTTTTTAAACAATATATTTCTAATCATAGTATATTTTATTGCAAAAATATTATCACTGGGTACATACTTAAGAAATAAGTAACACACAAATTACGAAAGAAACGCCTACTGACAGAGTTACAGATTTTCAAATGACGTGAATCTACGTCAGCAGTCGCGACAGCGTTAATTCAGAATTTATATTTCCATAGAAATTATAAATCAAATCGAACAGCTCGAAAGAGTTCAACTGACCCAAAACTGGTAAGAGAGATTAAATTTTTTTAATATTTACTTCAGGAAACCTTACAATAATTTATCCGAAAAGGTTTAGTTTATCCGTTGTTTTATATATCAGGGGGACCGGAAAATAATGTCGTTTTGAATTAATAAAATGAAACCGAAAATTTTTGTTTAACAGTGTTTACATGGTACTTTACAAATAACCATCTTATAAGTTACCTAAGAATATCTTAAATTTTATCCAGGATAAATTTCCGATGTCAGTATTTTAATTCAAAACGACATTATTTTCCGGTCCCCCTAATATATAGCTATAATATATTATTTCAGTTCGTATATTATATGTCCCACCTACGAAAGAAAATTTAAGCTTTATTGGTGAACAATATAGCCATGATAGACACTTATTAATTAAAAAATATTGCCTTTTTTTATTTTTTTGAAGGAGTATTGGCAGACCATTCGCAAGTGTAACGTATTTAAATTTCTCTAAAATTATCTAAAGAAGTAAAGAAGTATATACATATCTAAAAAACTAAATTCAAGATAATTAAGATACTGTGAAGGTGTTAACGTTTTTATTAATTTTTATAATTCATTTCTTCTTGAAACATTTTCAATGCGAAAATGTAAAAATTTTTCTATTTATTGTAGGATCTTAATTTTATTTTTCTACATTTACATATAACCCCTAACACATTTTTGATTATAACTCTATGAATACTAAAGATAAAGTCTACAAACAGTATACTTTTCCGCACTGCCAGTCTCTCAGAAACTCGGGTGTTGCTATTGAAAAAAAAAAAAAAAAAAAAAAAGTTGGAGCTCATATCAATATGTAGATAATCCCTAATTCAAAATTCGACAACATTTTCAAAAAGTGCATTTAATTTCCTGTTGAATTATGTCTATTACTTGTTCCGGCGTCAATTAATAACGAAATTACAGTGGGTGTTGCGTTTTTTTTTTTTTTTTTATTCCGACTGTACAAACAGAGCCTGATTAAGGGGGAAGCACACATTATTTATACTTACACCGTTATTTTTTAACAAATACTTTCCTCCTATAATAAACAGAAAATTCTCATTAAAAATTATTTTAAAAGAATTCTGGTGTCTAATCACGGTGAGCAAATTGGATTGTTTTACACCGTTCATTTTTTATAAAAAATATTTCCTCGTCAAAGCGTTGAATTTCTATGACATGAAGTAAAAAATAAATGTAAAAATATTCTGGTGACAGCGGAGATAATGTGTGCTTCCCCCTTAATCAGGCTCTGTGTACAAATATGAATATTTGGAATATCCTTAAGAAATATAGTAACATTCGAATTGCAAAAGAAACGACCACTGGCGTGGTTACAGATTTCCAAATGACGTGAAGCTACGTCGGCTGTTGCAAAAGTGTTAACGTGGCAGAATAGAGTACAATTTCCCACATATGTCATTATGAAGAATATTTTCATCATACATATGACAAACTACTTTTAAAATATTATACATGAAGCTGTATTGGACAACATTGACTATGAATATTCTAATATTAGAACTTTGTAAGATATTCGAAATTAAATATTTTTATAGCATAGGGAATTCGAACAATATTTCCCATAAACTTGCATTATGAGGTTGATTGCGTTGGAAATTGTATGAAATTGCATAATAACGAAAATACGAAACTGATGCTTAAAAAATAATCAACAAATTAGGATAAGAAAATTGTATCGAATTAAAAGGTGGGTAGCTTACGAGGTGGAGCTTTTCCCTTTGTGACTGTTTCAAGCAATCGGCAGAATATATTTACCTTTATATTTAGCATTAATATATTTACCTTTATGTAGTTAACTCTTCTAGCGTCTTGTTGATAAACGAAAATCAACATAAAGGACCCTGAACATTATATTGGATTTACTATTTTTCTTAGATTCTTACACCCATTCATATTGAAATAGAATTCAAAATGATTAGAATTTGTATTCATTGATGAAGAAATAAAATATCAAACGAAACGATTTTAATTACGTTCAGAAAATTAAATGGAAATTTCAAACAACATAGAATAGGGTTATTCCATGCGAAATGTAGTGCGAGTCACAAAAAATTCTATTTCTACTATAGAATATAGCTATTTCTACTTCCACCAGAATTTTCTGATAATAATTGCTACGATATATTTAATCCCAAAATAATACTATAAAAATACAATAAATATTTCTTTAATGTAACACTGGTGGGAATCTTTAACCTTCTACGCGACTCACAATACCTTTGTGCCATGGAGTTGAATTAACAATATAAAGGATTCAACCCTTTGTATCCCACCGGACTTTAAAAGCCCCATCAAAAAAGTTCCTCAATGTAGCTTAAATTTACTACAGGATTACATTGGGACTTCAATGACCCTATGGAGAGTCCTGCGCGGGTCGGGTTTTACCCGACCCGAACCCGACAGAGGAATTTTAAATCAACCCGAACCCGACAAAAAAATTTTCATCAACCCGAAAACCGACGCGAACCCACAACAGAGAATTTTTTGCGACCCGAAACCCGACTTATCTGACCCGAACCCGACCCGAAACCCGAAAAATAAATCATCATTACTTATTCATCTAAAAGTCATGCAAAACAAGATAAAATGATGTAACATGATAAAAAATAAAGTAAATTTTTATTGTCACACAGTTGGTAAATTATAAAACAAAAACTAGTATGTTGTGGCCACCACAAGACATTCTTCTATATTTTTCTGTCAAATTCACTAAGTGCGAATAATTTATTAAAACTATTATTAAAAAGTTTAACGTGATGAATGCAAATAATTTTCATCTTAGGGAAATCTAACACTAAATATCCAAAGATAGACAGTTTTATCGTCTATAAATAACTTCTTAAACAATGCGTTTTTATAATGGTTATCTCACATATCATGGTTCGTACAGTTAAATTGCATAGAAGTTGAGATATAGCCATCCTGTTATCGATGAAATTTGCAGTATAACAGCGCCACCTATTGGCCGACAAGCATTCAAACTGAGTCAGCATAATGTCTCATAATCGCCTTCTCACATATTAAGTTTTGCTTTATGATACACAATAGAAACTGAGATATAGCTTTCCTTCTAACTGTGGAAATCGCTGTGTAGCAGCGCCACTTGTTGAGCGGTTTACACCAAAAGTTGACAGGCGCTAATCTATAATATTAAAACACAAAGCATTTTCTATAAGACCAAAATCGTACGATCTGGGCATGAACGAGAAAATTTTGAACCAATTCGGAAGGGGATATTCCTTCCTCTTTATGCAGTGCATTACGAATACCGGTGATAATGATTGAGCAGACGACATTAATACATATTTCATATGTCTATGGCAGACGCTAATTAAAACTCAATCATAAAAATAATTCGCACGATTAATTCATCGATTCATACTTCCCAAGGAAGTATATTAAAAACAAAGCAATTCGCGAATACTTATCGGTTACATTTATCTTTGATCGGTTATCATCGTATGCTTTTAAGACGAAAGTTTCTTTACAGAGGATGTGGCGCCATCTGTATTTTTTTCCATTTGTTAAAAGAAAAAGAAAAAGAAAAAGAAAAAATATTTTAAAATTAACAAATTGTCAGAGTTTATTGTTCTTTAAAAGTAAAATTTTATCAGCTGAAAACTTTGTTTAGAGAAGATGGAGATAGATATTTAAAATCAAAGGAGGTTTTTTATTTTATTTTATTTTATTTATTTATTTATTTTTACTCTAATTATTATAATCTCTGATACTTCATTTTGATACCATATTCAGTAAAAATAATTTAAAAAGAATAACATTGAAATATTGATATTTTATACGAGTAAAAATTTACATTGTATAGTTTATTATTAAAAATTTAATGAGCAAATTAATTTGCTAAAGTATTAAATTCATTCTTATTTATTTATTTATTTTTAACAGTGTACTTTTGTTGAAATATACTATTTTGATAGAATAAAGTATTATAATACTGTTCCAGTAAAAACAAATTTTAATTGTATTTGTTGTAATTAAAATTACACATTTATTTATTAACGAAAATTAAACAAAAATGTGTATAATTAAAAATACACATTTACTTATAGAAGGAAATAAAACAAACATGTGTGTAATCTAAATATATATATAAAAATACTTTATGTTTATATAATACAATTTAAAAAGTGATGTGTATATAAATATAGGCAAGTAAAAATGTTTCTTTTCTAACATGAGCGATGTAAAAGCGAGAGGCCATCATTGTAAAATTGTAAGAGGGAGAATTGTAATGTATCCCTGATATGAATCTACCAGACAGTCAGGCGACGAGCGGAGAAAGCAGTTGACACTAAACTACAAAAGCTCACGAAAGTGGTTTATAGCAGCCATAAATGAGAAAAAAAGAGATGGAGGAGATTTCCAAGGACCGAAATTTTCTAAGAAGAGCAGAGGGAATCAAGAGGAGGTACATTGGTAAAAAAAACGACCACTAAAAAAAAAAAAAAGGGAAAGGTCCCATGTGTGGCAGAAGGCGGAGTCAAAATGGGCCTGTAAGTAAAATATACAAAATATCGTCAGATGATAAAAAATTTTGGAAGGAGTAAATATAAGCCCTGAATCAGCGGTTGTACCCTCGTCGATGCAGACCGGGGAAGCGGCCGGTAAGATTGCCGAAGCAGAAATCGTCGAAGGAATGGAGCTTTAGGAGGTGATACGCTGAAAGGGAGATGCTTCCCGGAATTAAAGGTTGGATCCTCGATACCCTGACTGATGATGCCCTGAATATTTTAGTGAAACTTCTTCTCGAAAAATAGCCAAGGATGCTTGATGCCTAATTGCTGCATTAGTGTATGTTGAACGCTCGTCGTCGGGTGAGTCTCTACTTTAAATTATATTAAAAAGGAAAATATTTAAAAAAAAAATTAATTTCATTTATTCTTCCTCCTAAACAACAACAACAAAAAAAAAAAATGGCTGAGTCCCGCTTAAAGTGCTCACAAAAGAATATATTTAATTTTTATAAAGAATTTTTTATGTTTAAAATAAAAAATGAATAAAGGATTATTTGTTAGAAATTCTTATTGTTTTTTTTCTCAGTGGTTTCTAGATATATTATTCCTAGAAGACCGCTTAATAAAATAGGAGAAAAGATGGGAGAGCATCTCTAAATAACAATTTCTCTCCAACACTGTAAATCACCCAAAAAGCGATTTGGTGCCTATCCAGTTGAGGTCATAAAGTGAAATAATAATAATAATAAAATAAGATAAGATAAACTAATTTAGGAAAACTTTAAGGTGGACTCAGACAAAATAATAATAAAGAAACATACTAAGCAGTTGCTTAAATAAAATTAGATAGATATAGATAAATGAAGTCATAGCATTATAATGTCATTATATATAAATACTGAGAAAATATATATATAAAGAAGACATATGCAAATGTGTACATATAATATATATATATATAGATATAAATTACATTTTCATTAATAATAAGTAGAAGATGAAAATAAATGAAGTGTAATTAAGATAATTACAGTTGTAAATTTTGAAAAATTACTGGAAATATTTTATATGTACACATAAACAGCGAGATTGCTCAGGAAGGTTTCTTGAAATCAAATAATCTGATATTTTGTTTGTTTGATAATATTATTTTTGATGCCTGTATACTTATAAAACTATAAAAATTTTAATATTTTACTTTTGAAGAAAGTAAATAGTTTCCTAAAATAAGGAATAATAATAATAATTGAACTAGAATAATCTAGCTAGTCAATAAATATATGTATACAAGCATAATTTGTGTTAATGTTAATACATATAAGAATGATTTTTTAAGAGTTGATTTAAAGTAAAGATTAGAAAGTAGTGGATGTAAATGAAAAGTACTTATAAATTGAGAAATAAAGTTGCGAATAAATGTTATACAAAAACTCAAAATCAGAAGAAATCGGAGGAAACAAAAACTGATAAGGTAGTACAGGGTAAACTCAAAATGGAAAAAAAGTTAACAGTGTCTTTAGATACGCTATTAATGGGTCTTCCACACTTCAGTGGGGACAGTCAGGCTAATATAGATAAATTTCTAGAATCATTTGAGACATTAACAAATGCGACAGAATTAGACGATGGAATTAAATTATTAATTTTAAAAAGTAAAATCAGTGGAAAAGCGAAGGAGAAAATAAACTTGGATGAGGATTTAATAAATGAGAATGTGTATGAGCAATTCAAACTTAAATTAAAAGAAAAATTTCAGAGCAAAGTAAATTTCTCAAAAGCTCAGGCAGATTTCATGAATATCAGGCAATCACCAAAACAAACTATAGAAGTATATGCAATGGAAATAATAAAAAAATCAAATGAATTTTTAAAAGGGTCTGGATTCGAAAACAAAGATGGGGCAAAAGAATTTGTAAACAGTTTAAAATTAAATAAATTTATTGAAGGCATGAGGGCAGACATAGCATTTGAGTTAAGAAAGGCAGATATAAAAGATTTTGAAAGTGCATTAAAAATGGCTAAGACCATTGAAAATGCAATGCAATTTAACGTGGAGGAAATAAATACTATAGAGAAAAAAATAGCAAAGAAACCGATATGTGTGCATTATTATTAGAATTAACCTCGAAACAAACTGAACGAATCAAACAATTAGAAAAAAAAATTGAAGAATTAGAAATAAGAAATAACAGATCAGAAAGTCAAGAAAAACAAAAACATGACAGCACAAGATTTTGTGCAATTTGCAAAACTAGATCACATAACACTGAACAATGCTGGTACAAAACAAGAA
The DNA here is from genome assembly GCA_963930645.1 of Salticus scenicus. NCBI lineage: Eukaryota > Metazoa > Arthropoda > Arachnida > Araneae > Salticidae > Salticus > Salticus scenicus. The sequence goes on from OZ005659.1 coordinate 243,490,985, forward strand.
CTAATCCCAATATTGTAAACAATACAGCCCCTATAATACAAGAGAGTGAAAATGCAGGGGTTAGAAACGTAAGATCAGACGAAAATAGATCTAGTAATACAAATTATGGAAATTTCGATAGGGGTACTAGAAATAATTTCAGAAGAAGTTCACATAGAAATTTTAGACAAAGAGGTACAAACCGTCCTGCTATAACGTTTCCAAGGCAGTTGGGAAACTAAATGAGGGGTTTACCAAGAGTAAAAAAAATAATAATATAGTCCCTCGTAAATCCCTTAACATATCCAGGGGACTAAAAATGCATCGAAATAGCGATAAAAAATATGTGAATCAAACAGACAAGGAATTATACAGAAATTATTATGAAAAATATTATAAAGTACAGAGGCAGAGAAGCGAGAAAGATAACAATTCACGCAGGTATAATAAAAACAAAAATAAATCAAATGTAATTCATACACCAGATCGATATCTGTGCACAAAAAGATGGAAAAACACACAAGAGATTAAATATTTGACAAATATTGATCAAAATGATATAGGTAACTTACCCATCTTAGATTTGAATATAAATGGGGTACCTACACGAAATTTAATCGATACAGGCGCAACGTTAAATGCAATGTGTCCCAAAATATTTCAAAAAATCAAAGAAACAGGGATAAAAATTCAGTATTTGTCAAATAATGTAAACATACACACATTAAACAATCAGAGAATTAATTTCAAAAAATGCATTAAAATTACATTCAAAATTAAAGGGAAATTCGTGACAGGTGTATTTTATATATTGAACTTTAATTTTGATAAGAAGTATAATGTAATATTAGGTTATGACTTTCTAAAAAGAAACAAAATGATAGTAGACTGTAAGGCAGGACATGTACTATTTAAAAACATGAAATTGGAATTAAATAAATCTCCAAACAACCAAGAAATTCCAAATCATATAAATACCATGTCAATAGAAACAAATACACACACATCACAGATGGAGGACAAAATACAATTCCCACAGTCAGGAGTGCATGATCAGGAACAGGAAGAAAATGCAAAAATTTATGGGTATTTTAAATGCTCAAAAGATCAGACAAAGTCAAAAAACAATGAAAATGAACTAATAAATTGGGAGGCATCTTCTAGTAAACAAATGATAGAATTAAATGAGAAAAATGAAGAAAACATTATAAGGCAGGATACGTTAAATCAAAATTATCACTTTGCAAGACTAATAAGAAAAATGGATGTTGCACCGAAACAGTTTGGGCGGAAATAAAAGTTCCTAGAATATACCAACACGAAACAATATTCCTTGAACCACAGAGAAATAATTCGGGTACAAACATAAATTGCTCTATACATAAAATAGATAATGAAAATAAACTAAAAATTCAAATTTCAAATACAAAGGACCACAAAATTACTTTGAATAAAAATATGAAATTGGCGAAAGTTACACAACAATTCATAATAACGGACAAAACAAAACCAAAGAGAGAAATTATTAACAATTTAAACATGGTAGATGTTAAACAAATGAGAAAAGCTGACTTAAAAAAGGAAGATTTTAATCTAAGTCATTTAGATTCAGTGACACAAAAAGAAATGCATGAAATATTAATGAAAAATTATGCGGCATTTTCCAAAAATTACAAGACACTAGGACAAACATCATTAGTTACACCAATATTTAAATTAGCTCATAATTACCCCATTCAATTAAAACCGTATAAATTGGCTTATAATATGAAAGATGTTACGAAAGAGGAGATAAATAAATTATTAGAGGCAAAAATTATTGAACCAACAAACTCTCATTATGCAGCCCCCGTAATTTTCGTAAAGAAAAAATGTAACTCAAAAACAAATGATCCCAAACACATTAAAGTGAGAACAGCAGTAGATTACAGGGTCCTTAATGAAATCATAGAAGTTTCACCACATCCCATCCCGGATGCGAAAGAAATAATTCAGAGACTTAGTGGTAAAAAATACTATACTGTGATGGATTTTCACTCGGCATTCTTCCAAATTAATTTAAAAGAAGAAGACCGAGAAAAATTAGCATTCATTACGGAATTTGGTTGCTATCAGCCAACCAGATTAAATTTTGGTAATAAAATATCAACTATGACATTTGCTAAACTTATGGATAAGATTTTAGGTCACATAGATAAAAAATAAAATAGGGTACTTCATCGATGACATTATTTTAGGAACAGACTCAATAGAAGATATGAAAAAATTAATGCAGGAAGTTTTAGACATTTTAATAAAAAACAATCTAACTATTGACCCGCAAAAGATGCAAATATGTAAAAATGAGATAGGGTATAAAAGGGTATAAAATCAATGAACATGGTTATTCACCTTCGGAGGGAAATTTAAACAAAGTAAAAAAAATAATGAGACCAAACAATAAAAAAGGTATCTTACAACTGTTAGGGTTTTCGAACTATTTCAGAACATTGATAAAAAATTACAACGACATAATGGATCCATTATTACAACTTACAAGAAAAGACATAAAATTTAAATGGGGTGAAGAACAAGATAAAGCATTTATAAATTTACAAACCGCGTTATTAAATGAACCAACTCTAAGAGCTCCAGATATGAACAAAGAATTTTATTTGATCACGGATGCTTCAAAATACGCAATATCGGCGATTTTGGCACAAAAAGAAAATGGAATTTTGCATCCGATTGAATATTATGGTAGGAAATTAAAAAATTCAGAGAAAAATTATCCAGCCATGAAACAAGAGTTACTAGCAATACATGAATCAGTATTAAATTATAAAAACTTACTGTTAGGAAAAAAGATATTTTTGTTAACAGATGCGAAGGCGTTAACATATTTTATTAATTTGGAGAAACAGCCTGACATAATTTCGAGATGGCTTTTAGATCTCCAAGAATTTGACATAACAGTAGAACATATATCAGGATCACAGAATCCGAGTGATTTTTTAAGTAGGCACATAGCAAACATAACGCATGAAGATCAAGAGAATGAAATGTATTTATTTTTTGAAGCCGAAAAAGAGTTGTCAGAAGAAAACATTTTAAATGAACAAAAAAAATGCGACAAAATACAAAAAATAGTAGTATGTTTAAAATCAAAGAGAAATAATAAATACAAAAGAAAATACTCTTTATTAGAAAATGATCTATTAGTATTGAAACATTCAAATAATGCTACGGAAAATACGCAAAATATTATCATAGCTCCACATAGTTTAAGAGAGAAAATCATAAATACCGCGCATTCCCCACACTTCGGTTTTGAGAAAACATATCAAATGATTAAAAATAGATTTTACTGGATTGGGATGTACCAAACAGTAAAATATTTTTGTAGGAGATGTATTCCATGTAACTCTTACAAACCGCATCAAACAATAAAACTTCCGTTACAAGTAATGAATAAGAACTATGCATGTGGCCAAGCATTAAATATTGATATTGTTGGAAAATTAGTACCAACGCTAAAACAGAACAAATTTCTTTTAACAATTATTTGTGCATTTTCTAGGTTCTTAGAAGTAATACCGCTAAAAAATACCAATGCAACTAACATCATAAATGCGCTGCTAGAATATTTCGGAAAATATGGCCTATGCCAGTACATAAATTTAGACAATGCGCCTTATTTTAGAGGCAAAGAATTTACAGACTTCGCTAAGAATCTAAGTATAACATTGCGTTATTCGAGCATTTACAAACCCAGTAGTAATGGTACGATTGAGAAAGCACATTTAATTTTAAAAAATTCCATCTCAGCCATGTGTCAGGAAACTTTTGATTGGGACACGAGAATAAATTTTTTTAAGTTAAACTATAATATGTCGAAACATCGAGCAACGGGATACGAACCCACGGTGTTATTTTTGGGGAGAAAATTAAAAACTCCATTTCTAGATTGCAATGACAGAAATAACGAAACCCCTTCGCAATATATTTAAAAAATAAAACAGCATATGCATCAGGCGAGAGCAAAAGCATTGCTAAATATGAAAAAAAATTCAGAAGAGTACAATAGAAATAGAAGTATAAATCCTAAAGAATTGGAGATAGGGGATGAAGTCTATCTTAAATCACTAAGAAAGAATAGAAAATTAGGTAAAAGGTTTGACGGACCATTTTTTCTGGAAAGGAAGTTCAGAAACTCGAATTACTTGATACGAGAAAAGGAAGGAAATAAATGTTTAAAAATTCATATTTCAAAAATATTTAAAGTACCACCAGAAAAAGAAAATTAAAATAACCAACTAAAGGATATAGGAAGGATCTAGGTCAAAATACTAGAACAGTTATAAAAAAAAAAAAAAAAAAAAAACTAATAATATTAGATAGTAAAACAGTGTGGTTAGTTGAGACAAACATAATTTTATTATTGTGTGCTTCAGATTTTAACTGGTAACTGTTTGAAGCTGGTCTTCAAACAGAGAAATTAATATTTATGGCGGGGCCCCTTTATTAAGCTATATATATTCTTTTCTCCTTGCCAGTGAAGAATTTTAGTGTGGCCTTGATAACAATAATAAAAAAGATTGATAATAATAATAATAATTGTAATAAAGCTAACATTACATTGTATACAAAAATGTATCAAGTTGCGAGTGTGCAGATAATAATAATAATAATAATGATAAAGTCATTATTGCATTTTGGGCTGGAAAAACATAGCAATTGGATTATAATAAATCAATAACAGCTGTAATAATGGAGAAATGAACGTGAATTACATTGAGAATAAATATAATGTGAGATAGTGATTGGATGAAGACTCTAAAACGGAGATAGGAATTTTCCTCTTAAACACTAAAAAAAAAAAAAAAAAAAAAAAAAAAAAAAAATATCCCAAGCACGACCAAAAAAAAAAAAAAAAAAAAAAAAAAGCACGGGTTTTAGACTATAACATTAAGTAGATAAGGTGTTTTTAAATAAACTGTGTATAAAATAAAAGAAAACAAACAAATAAACAAATAAATAAAAGTTGTGTAGAGAATGTTGAAATATTCAAATAATCCAGAAAAATAACATAATAGTATATATATAAACTGTGTGTGAAATGCTATGATTTTGTTTATTTATATGTATAGATATATATATATAAATATATATATAATTTTTTTTTTAATTTTTTGGAAGAGGAAAAATTTAAGAAAAACATTTGTAAAATAAAGAAAAATATTTTCTTTTTTTTGGAGTAGACTCACCCAACAACAACTATCAGTAATAGAGGTGCTCAAAAGCAACAGACATATATATAAATGTACAAAAATTACAAAAATATGTGTAGACTTTTTAGAATCAGAAAGATGAAAAATGAACTATACTTCAAAATGAGACTCTATACAATGGTAATATAAAAAGAGACATAAAACAAAGACAAAATGAAGTGAACTCTTACATTAAAATTTTTTTTTCGAAAACAAATACGAATGAACATTTAAAATTATATGGACTGTAATTTAGCACAATGGACAATATTGTGTGTATATTCTACATTTTTTTGTTTAGGTGAAGATAACATTTCTATGGACTATTTAGAAAAAAAACCTTCGCAAAACTTCAAAAACTGATAATAAAAGGTTAGAAACTATAGACTGAAAGAATGGACAATATTTATTCTGTTTTCTTCATATTTTAGGATCATGAGTATTAGTATTTTGTTTGTGTGTATTTTTTGCATTTTATTTTATAGGTCAGAATGATATACCAAATGCTTACAAATGCACAGAGAATAGACCTAATGTAATACAGAATTTAAGTACATGATTTATATGACAGGATTGATTTTTTTTTGTAGAAAGGGGGGATATAAATGTTGTAATTAAAATTACACATTTATTTATTAACGAAAATTAAACAAAAATGTGCATAATTAAAATTACACATTTATTTATAGAAGGAAATAAAACAAACATGTGTGTAATCTAAATATATGTATAAAAATACTTTATGTTTATATAATACAATTTAAAAAGTGATGTGTATATAAATATAGGCAAGTAAAAATGTTTCTTTTCTAACATGAGCGATGTAAAAGCAGGAGGCCATCATTGTAAAATTGTAGGAGGGAGAATTGTAATGTATCCCTGATATGAATCTACCAGACAGTCAGGCGACGAGCGGAGAAAGCAGTTGACACTAAACTACAAAAGCTCACGAAAGTGGTTTATAGCAGCCATAAATGAGAAAAAAAGAGATGGAGGAGATTTCCAAGGACCGAAATTTTCTAAGAAGAGCAGAGGGAATCAAGAGAAGGTACATTGGTAAAAAAAAACGACCACTAAAAAAAAAAAAAAAAAAAAGGGAAAGGTCCCATGTGTGGCAGAAGGCGGAGTCAAAATGGGCCTGTAAGTAAAATATACAAAATATCGTCAGATGATAAAAAATTTTGGAAGGAGTAAATATAAGCCCTGAATCAGCGATTGGGCAGACCGGGGAAGCGGCCGGTAAGATTGCCGAAGCAGAAATCGTCGAAGGAATGGAGCTTTAGGAGGTGATACGCTGAAAGGGAGATGCTTCCCGGAATTAAAGGTTGGATCCTCGATACCCTGACTGATGATGCCCTGAATATTTTAGTGAAACTTCTTCTCGAAAAATAGCCAAGGATGTTTGATGCCTAATTGCTGCATTAGTGTATGTTGAACGCTCGTCGTCGGGTGAGTCTCTACTTTAAATTATATTAAAAAGGAAAATATTTAAAAAAAAATTTAATTTCATTTATTCTTCCTCCTAAACAACAACAACAAAAAAAAAAATGGCTGAGTCCCGCTTAAAGTGCTCACAAAAGAATATATTTAATTTTTATAAAGAATTTTTTATGTTTAAAATAAAAAATGAATAAAGGATTATTTGTTAGAAATTCTTATTGTTTTTTTTCTCAGTGGTTTCTAGATATATTATTCCTAGAAGACCGCTTAATAAAATAGGAGAAAAGATGGGAGAGCATCTCTAAATAACAATTTCTCTCCAACACTGTAAATCACCCAAAAAGCGATTTGGTGCCTATCCAGTTGAGGTCATAAAGTGAAATAATAATAATAATAAAATAAGATAAGATAAACTAATTTAGGAAAACTTTAAGGTGGACTCAGACAAAATAATAATAAAGAAACATACTAAGCAGTTGCTTAAATAAAATTAGATAGATATAGATAAATGAAGTCATAGCATTATAATGTCATTATATATAAATACTGAGAAAATATATATATAAAGAAGACATATGCAAATGTGTACATATAATATATATATATATAGATATAAATTACATTTTCATTAATAATAAGTAGAAGATGAAAATAAATGAAGTGTAATTAAGATAATTACAGTTGTAAATTTTGAAAAATTACTGGAAATATTTTATATGTACACATAAACAGCGAGATTGCTCAGGAAGGTTTCTTGAAATCAAATAATCTGATATTTTGTTTGTTTGATAATATTATTTTTGATGCCTGTATACTTATAAAACTATAAAAATTTTAATATTTTACTTTTGAAGAAAGTAAATAGTTTCCTAAAATAAGGAATAATAATAATAATTGAACTAGAATAATCTAGCTAGTCAATAAATATATGTATACAAGCATAATTTGTGTTAATGTTAATACATATAAGAATGATTTTTTAAGAGTTGATTTAAAGTAAAGATTAGAAAGTAGTGGATGTAAATGAAAAGTACTTATAAATTGAGAAATAAAGTTGCGAATAAATGTTATACAAAAACTCAAAATCAGAAGAAATCGGTGGAAACAAAAACTGATAAGGTAGTACAGGGTAAACTCAAAATGGAAAAAAAGTTAACAGTGTCTTTAGATACGCTATTAATGGGTCTTCCACACTTCAGTGGGGACAGTCAGGCTAATATAGATAAATTTCTAGAATCATTTGAGACATTAACAAATGCGACAGAATTAGACGATGGAATTAAATTATTAATTTTAAAAAGTAAAATCAGTGGAAAAGCGAAGGAGAAAATAAACTTGGATGAGGATTTAATAAATGAGAATGTGTATGAGCAATTCAAACTTAAATTAAAAGAAAAATTTCAGAGCAAAGTAAATTTCTCAAAAGCTCAGGCAGATTTCATGAATATCAGGCAATCACCAAAACAAACTATAGAAGTATATGCAATGGAAATAATAAAAAAATCAAATGAATTTTTAAAAGGGTCTGGATTCGAAAACAAAGATGGGGCAAAAGAATTTGTAAACAGTTTAAAATTAAATAAATTTATTGAAGGCATGAGGGCAGACATAGCATTTGAGTTAAGAAAGGCAGATATAAAAGATTTTGAAAGTGCATTAAAAATGGCTAAGACCATTGAAAATGCAATGCAATTTAACGTGGAGGAAATAAATACTATAGAGAAAAAAATAGCAAAGAAACCGATATGTGTGCATTATTATTAGAATTAACCTCGAAACAAACTGAACGAATCAAACAATTAGAAAAAAAAATTGAAGAATTAGAAATAAGAAATAACAGATCAGAAAGTCAAGAAAGACAAAAACATGACAGCACAAGATTTTGTGCAATTTGCAAAACTAGATCACATAACACTGAACAATGCTGGTACAAAACAAGAACTAATCCCAATATTGTAAACAATACAGTCCCTATAATACAAGAGAGTGAAAATGCAGGGGTTAGAAACGTAAGATCAGACGAAAATAGATCTAGTAATACAAATTATGGAAATTTCGATAGGGGTACTAGAAATAATTTCAGAAGAAGTTCACATAGAAATTTTAGACAAAGAGGTACAAACCGTCCTGCTATAACGTTTCCAAGGCAGTTGGGAAACTGAATGAGGGGTTTACCAAGAGTAAAAAAAATAATAATATAGTCCCTCGTAAATCCCTTAACATATCCAGGGGACTAAAAATGCATCGAAATAGCGATAAAAAATATGTGAATCAAACAGACAAGGAATTATACAGAAATTATTATGAAAAATATTATAAAGTACAGAGGCAGAGAAGCGAGAAAGATAACAATTCACGCAGGTATAATAAAAACAAAAATAAATCAAATGTAATTCATACACCAGATCGATATCTGTGCACAAAAAAATGGAAAAACACACAAGAGATTAAATATTTGACAAATATTGATCAAAATGATATAGGTAACTTACCCATCTTAGATTTGAATATAAATGGGGTACCTACACGAAATTTAATCGATACAGGCGCAACGTTAAATGCAATGTGTCCCAAAATATTTCAAAAAATCAAAGAAACAGGGATAAAAATTCAGTATTTGTCAAATAATGTAAACATACACACATTAAACAATCAGAGAATTAATTTCAAAAAATGCATTAAAATTACATTCAAAATTAAAGGGAAATTCGTGACAGGTGTATTTTATATATTGAACTTTAATTTTGATAAGAAGTATAATGTAATATTAGGTTATGACTTTCTAAAAAGAAACAAAATGATAGTAGACTGTAAGGCAGGACATGTACTATTTAAAAACATGAAATTGGAATTAAATAAATCTCCAAACAACCAAGAAATTCCAAATCATATAAATACCATGTCAATAGAAACAAATACACACACATCACAGATGGAGGACAAAATACAATTCCCACAGTCAGGAGTGCATGATCAGGAACAGGAAGAAAATGCAAAAATTTATGGGTATTTTAAATGCTCAAAAGATCAGACAAAGTCAAAAAACAATGAAAATGAACTAATAAATTGGGAGGCATCTTCTAGTAAACAAATGATAGAATTAAATGAGAAAAATGAAGAAAACATTATAAGGCAGGATACGTTAAATCAAAATTATCACTTTGCAAGACTAATAAGAAAAATGGATGTTGCACCGAAACAGTTTGGGCGGAAATAAAAGTTCCTAGAATATACCAACACGAAACAATATTCCTTGAACCACAGAGAAATAATTCGGGTACAAACATAAATTGCTCTATACATAAAATAGATAATGAAAATAAACTAAAAATTCAAATTTCAAATACAAAGGACCACAAAATTACTTTGAATAAAAATATGAAATTGGCGAAAGTTACACAACAATTCATAATAACGGACAAAACAAAACCAAAGAGAGAAATTATTAACAATTGAAACATGGTAGATGTTAAACAAATGAGAAAAGCTGACTTAAAAAAGGAAGATTTTAATCTAAGTCATTTAGATTCAGTGACACAAAAAGAAATGCATGAAATATTAATGAAAAATTATGCGGCATTTTCCAAAAATTACAAGACACTAGGACAAACATCATTAGTTACACCAATATTTAAATTAGCTCATAATTACCCCATTCAATTAAAACCGTATAAATTGGCTTATAATATGAAAGATGTTACGAAAGAGGAGATAAATAAATTATTAGAGGCAAAAATTATTGAACCAACAAACTCTCATTATGCAGCCCCCGTAATTTTCGTAAAGAAAAAATGTAACTCAAAAACAAATGATCCCAAACACATTAAAGTGAGAACAGCAGTAGATTACAGGGTCCTTAATGAAATCATAGAAGTTTCACCACATCCCATCCCGGATGCGAAAGAAATAATTCAGAGACTTAGTGGTAAAAAATACTATACTGTGATGGATTTTCACTCGGCATTCTTCCAAATTAATTTAAAAGAAGAAGACCGAGAAAAATTAGCATTCATTACGGAATTTGGTTGCTATCAGCCAACCAGATTAAATTTTGGTAATAAAATATCAACTATGACATTTGCTAAACTTATGGATAAGATTTTAGGTCACATAGATAAAAAATAAAATAGGGTACTTCATCGATGACATTATTTTAGGAACAGACTCAATAGAAGATATGAAAAAATTAATGCAGGAAGTTTTAGACATTTTAATAAAAAACAATCTAACTATTGACCCGCAAAAGATGCAAATATGTAAAAATGAGATAGGGTATAAAAGGGTATAAAATCAATGAACATGGTTATTCACCTTCGGAGGGAAATTTAAACAAAGTAAAAAAAATAATGAGACCAAACAATAAAAAAGGTATCTTACAACTGTTAGGGTTTTCGAACTATTTCAGAACATTGATAAAAAATTACAACGACATAATGGATCCATTATTACAACTTACAAGAAAAGACATAAAATTTAAATGGGGTGAAGAACAAGATAAAGCATTTATAAATTTACAAACCGCGTTATTAAATGAACCAACTCTAAGAGCTCCAGATATGAACAAAGAATTTTATTTGATCACGGATGCTTCAAAATACGCAATATCGGCGATTTTGGCACAAAAAGAAAATGGAATTTTGCATCCGATTGAATATTATGGTAGGAAATTAAAAAATTCAGAGAAAAATTATCCAGCCATGAAACAAGAGTTACTAGCAATACATGAATCAGTATTAAATTATAAAAACTTACTGTTAGGAAAAAAGATATTTTTGTTAACAGATGCGAAGGCGTTAACATATTTTATTAATTTGGAGAAACAGCCTGACATAATTTCGAGATGGCTTTTAGATCTCCAAGAATTTGACATAACAGTAGAACATATATCAGGATCACAGAATCCGAGTGATTTTTTAAGTAGGCACATAGCAAACATAACGCATGAAGATCAAGAGAATGAAATGTATTTATTTTTTGAAGCCGAAAAAGAGTTGTCAGAAGAAAACATTTTAAATGAACAAAAAAAATGCGACAAAATACAAAAAATAGTAGTATGTTTAAAATCAAAGAGAAATAATAAATACAAAAGAAAATACTCTTTATTAGAAAATGATCTATTAGTATTGAAACATTCAAATAATGCTACGGAAAATACGCAAAATATTATCATAGCTCCACATAGTTTAAGAGAGAAAATCATAAATACCGCGCATTCCCCACACTTCGGTTTTGAGAAAACATATCAAATGATTAAAAATAGATTTTACTGGATTGGGATGTACCAAACAGTAAAATATTTTTGTAGGAGATGTATTCCATGTAACTCTTACAAACCGCATCAAACAATAAAACTTCCGTTACAAGTAATGAATAAGAACTATGCATGTGGCCAAGCATTAAATATTGATATTGTTGGAAAATTAGTACCAACGCTAAAACAGAACAAATTTCTTTTAACAATTATTTGTGCATTTTCTAGGTTCTTAGAAGTAATACCGCTAAAAAATACCAATGCAACTAACATCATAAATGCGCTGCTAGAATATTTCGGAAAATATGGCCTATGCCAGTACATAAATTTAGACAATGCGCCTTATTTTAGAGGCAAAGAATTTACAGACTTCGCTAAGAATCTAAGTATAACATTGCGTTATTCGAGCATTTACAAACCCAGTAGTAATGGTACGATTGAGAAAGCACATTTAATTTTAAAAAATTCCATCTCAGCCATGTGTCAGGAAACTTTTGATTGGGACACGAGAATAAATTTTTTTAAGTTAAACTATAATATGTCGAAACATCGAGCAACGGGATACGAACCCACGGTGTTATTTTTGGGGAGAAAATTAAAAACTCCATTTCTAGATTGCAATGACAGAAATAACGAAACCCCTTCGCAATATATTTAAAAAATAAAACAGCATATGCATCAGGCGAGAGCAAAAGCATTGCTAAATATGAAAAAAAATTCAGAAGAGTACAATAGAAATAGAAGTATAAATCCTAAAGAATTGGAGATAGGGGATGAAGTCTATCTTAAATCACTAAGAAAGAATAGAAAATTAGGTAAAAGGTTTGACGGACCATTTTTTCTGGAAAGGAAGTTCAGAAACTCGAATTACTTGATACGAGAAAAGGAAGGAAATAAATGTTTAAAAATTCATATTTCAAAAATATTTAAAGTACCACCAGAAAAAGAAAATTAAAATAACCAACTAAAGGATATAGGAAGGATCTAGGTCAAAATACTAGAACAGTTATAAAAAAAAAAAAAAAAAAAAAAACTAATAATATTAGATAGTAAAACAGTGTGGTTAGTTGAGACAAACATAATTTTATTATTGTGTGCTTCAGATTTTAACTGGTAACTGTTTGAAGCTGGTCTTCAAACAGAGAAATTAATATTTATGGCGGGGCCCCTTTATTAAGCTATATATATTCTTTTCTCCTTGCCAGTGAAGAATTTTAGTGTGGCCTTGATAACAATAATAAAAAAGATTGATAATAATAATAATAATTGTAATAAAGCTAACATTACATTGTATACAAAAATGTATCAAGTTGCGAGTGTGCAGATAATAATAATAATAATAATGATAAAGTCATTATTGCATTTTGGGCTGGAAAAACATAGCAATTGGATTATAATAAATCAATAACAGCTGTAATAATGGAGAAATGAACGTGAATTACATTGAGAATAAATATAATGTGAGATAGTGATTGGATGAAGACTCTAAAACGGAGATAGGAATTTTCCTCTTAAACACTAAAAAAAAAAAAAAAAAAAAATATCCCAAGCACGACCAAAAAAAAAAAAAAGCACGGGTTTTAGACTATAACATTAAGTAGATAAGGTGTTTTTAAATAAACTGTGTATAAAATAAAAGAAAACAAACAAATAAACAAATAAATAAAAGTTGTGTAGAGAATGTTGAAATATTCAAATAATCCAGAAAAATAACATAATAGTATATATATAAACTGTGTGTGAAATGCTATGATTTTGTTTATTTATATGTATAGATATATATATATAAATATATATATAATTTTTTTTTTAATTTTTTGGAAGAGGAAAAATTTAAGAAAAACATTTGTAAAATAAAGAAAAATATTTTCTTTTTTTTGGAGTAGACTCACCCAACAACAACTATCAGTAATAGAGGTGCTCAAAAGCAACAGACATATATATAAATGTACAAAAATTACAAAAATATGTGTAGACTTTTTAGAATCAGAAAGATGAAAAATGAACTATACTTCAAAATGAGACTCTATACAATGGTAATATAAAAAGAGACATAAAACAAAGACAAAATGAAGTGAACTCTTACATTAAAATTTTTTTTTCGAAAACAAATACGAATGAACATTTAAAATTATATGGACTGTAATTTAGCACAATGGACAATATTGTGTGTATATTCTACACTTTTTTGTTTAGGTGAAGATAACATTTCTATGGACTATTTAGAAAAAAAACCTTCGCAAAACTTCAAAAACTGATAATAAAAGGTTAGAAACTATAGACTGAAAGAATGGACAATATTTATTCTGTTTTCTTCATATTTTAGGATCATGAGTATTAGTATTTTGTTTGTGTGTATTTTTTGCATTTTATTTTATAGGTCAGAATGATATACCAAATGCTTACAAATGCACAGAGAATAGACCTAATGTAATACAGAATTTAAGTACATGATTTATATGACAGGATTGATTTTTTTTTGTAGAAAGGGGGGATATAAATGTTGTAATTAAAATTACACATTTATTTATTAACGAAAATTAAACAAAAATGTGCATAATTAAAATTACACATTTATTTATAGAAGGAAATAAAACAAACATGTGTGTAATCTAAATATATGTATAAAAATACTTTATGTTTATATAATACAATTTAAAAAGTGATGTGTATATAAATATAGGCAAGTAAAAATGTTTCTTTTCTAACATGAGCGATGTAAAAGCAGGAGGCCATCATTGTAAAATTGTAGGAGGGAGAATTGTAATGTATCCCTGATATGAATCTACCAGACAGTCAGGCGACGAGCGGAGAAAGCAGTTGACACTAAACTACAAAAGCTCACGAAAGTGGTTTATAGCAGCCATAAATGAGAAAAAAAGAGATGGAGGAGATTTCCAAGGACCGAAATTTTCTAAGAAGAGCAGAGGGAATCAAGAGAAGGTACATTGGTAAAAAAAAACGACCACTAAAAAAAAAAAAAAAAAAAGGGAAAGGTCCCATGTGTGGCAGAAGGCGGAGTCAAAATGGGCCTGTAAGTAAAATATACAAAATATCGTCAGATGATAAAAAATTTTGGAAGGAGTAAATATAAGCCCTGAATCAGCGATTGGGCAGACCGGGGAAGCGGCCGGTAAGATTGCCGAAGCAGAAATCGTCGAAGGAATGGAGCTTTAGGAGGTGATACGCTGAAAGGGAGATGCTTCCCGGAATTAAAGGTTGGATCCTCGATACCCTGACTGATGATGCCCTGAATATTTTAGTGAAACTTCTTCTCGAAAAATAGCCAAGGATGCTTGATGCCTAATTGCTGCATTAGTGTATGTTGAACGCTCGTCGTCGGGTGAGTCTCTACTTTAAATTATATTAAAAAGGAAAATATTTAAAAAAAAATTTAATTTCATTTATTCTTCCTCCTAAACAACAACAACAAAAAAAAAATGGCTGAGTCCCGCTTAAAGTGCTCACAAAAGAATATATTTAATTTTTATAAAGAATTTTTTATGTTTAAAATAAAAAATGAATAAAGGATTATTTGTTAGAAATTCTTATTGTTTTTTTTCTCAGTGGTTTCTAGATATATTATTCCTAGAAGACCGCTTAATAAAATAGGAGAAAAGATGGGAGAGCATCTCTAAATAACAATTTCTCTCCAACACTGTAAATCACCCAAAAAGCGATTTGGTGCCTATCCAGTTGAGGTCATAAAGTGAAATAATAATAATAATAAAATAAGATAAGATAAACTAATTTAGGAAAACTTTAAGGTGGACTCAGACAAAATAATAATAAAGAAACATACTAAGCAGTTGCTTAAATAAAATTAGATAGATATAGATAAATGAAGTCATAGCATTATAATGTCATTATATATAAATACTGAGAAAATATATATATAAAGAAGACATATGCAAATGTGTACATATAATATATATATATATAGATATAAATTACATTTTCATTAATAATAAGTAGAAGATGAAAATAAATGAAGTGTAATTAAGATAATTACAGTTGTAAATTTTGAAAAATTACTGGAAATATTTTATATGTACACATAAACAGCGAGATTGCTCAGGAAGGTTTCTTGAAATCAAATAATCTGATATTTTGTTTGTTTGATAATATTATTTTTGATGCCTGTATACTTATAAAACTATAAAAATTTTAATATTTTACTTTTGAAGAAAGTAAATAGTTTCCTAAAATAAGGAATAATAATAATAATTGAACTAGAATAATCTAGCTAGTCAATAAATATAAGTATACAAGCATAATTTGTGTTAATGTTAATACATATAAGAATGATTTTTTAAGAGTTGATTTAAAGTAAAGATTAGAAAGTAGTGGATGTAAATGAAAAGTACTTATAAATTGAGAAATAAAGTTGCGAATAAATGTTATACAAAAACTCAAAATCAGAAGAAATCGGTGGAAACAAAAACTGATAAGGTAGTACAGGGTAAACTCAAAATGGAAAAAAAGTTAACAGTGTCTTTAGATACGCTATTAATGGGTCTTCCACACTTCAGTGGGGACAGTCAGGCTAATATAGATAAATTTCTAGAATCATTTGAGACATTAACAAATGCGACAGAATTAGACGATGGAATTAAATTATTAATTTTAAAAAGTAAAATCAGTGGAAAAGCGAAGGAGAAAATAAACTTGGATGAGGATTTAATAAATGAGAATGTGTATGAGCAATTCAAACTTAAATTAAAAGAAAAATTTCAGAGCAAAGTAAATTTCTCAAAAGCTCAGGCAGATTTCATGAATATCAGGCAATCACCAAAACAAACTATAGAAGTATATGCAATGGAAATAATAAAAAAATCAAATGAATTTTTAAAAGGGTCTGGATTCGAAAACAAAGATGGGGCAAAAGAATTTGTAAACAGTTTAAAATTAAATAAATTTATTGAAGGCATGAGGGCAGACATAGCATTTGAGTTAAGAAAGGCAGATATAAAAGATTTTGAAAGTGCATTAAAAATGGCTAAGACCATTGAAAATGCAATGCAATTTAACGTGGAGGAAATAAATACTATAGAGAAAAAAATAGCAAAGAAACCGATATGTGTGCATTATTATTAGAATTAACCTCGAAACAAACTGAACGAATCAAACAATTAGAAAAAAAAATTGAAGAATTAGAAATAAGAAATAACAGATCAGAAAGTCAAGAAAGACAAAAACATGACAGCACAAGATTTTGTGCAATTTGCAAAACTAGATCACATAACACTGAACAATGCTGGTACAAAACAAGAACTAATCCCAATATTGTAAACAATACAGTCCCTATAATACAAGAGAGTGAAAATGCAGGGGTTAGAAACGTAAGATCAGACGAAAATAGATCTAGTAATACAAATTATGGAAATTTCGATAGGGGTACTAGAAATAATTTCAGAAGAAGTTCACATAGAAATTTTAGACAAAGAGGTACAAACCGTCCTGCTATAACGTTTCCAAGGCAGTTGGGAAACTAAATGAGGGGTTTACCAAGAGTAAAAAAAATAATAATATAGTCCCTCGTAAATCCCTTAACATATCCAGGGGACTAAAAATGCATCGAAATAGCGATAAAAAATATGTGAATCAAACAGACAAGGAATTATACAGAAATTATTATGAAAAATATTATAAAGTACAGAGGCAGAGAAGCGAGAAAGATAACAATTCACGCAGGTATAATAAAAACAAAAATAAATCAAATGTAATTCATACACCAGATCGATATCTGTGCACAAAAAGATGGAAAAACACACAAGAGATTAAATATTTGACAAATATTGATCAAAATGATATAGGTAACTTACCCATCTTAGATTTGAATATAAATGGGGTACCTACACGAAATTTAATCGATACAGGCGCAACGTTAAATGCAATGTGTCCCAAAATATTTCAAAAAATCAAAGAAACAGGGATAAAAATTCAGTATTTGTCAAATAATGTAAACATACACACATTAAACAATCAGAGAATTAATTTCAAAAAATGCATTAAAATTACATTCAAAATTAAAGGGAAATTCGTGACAGGTGTATTTTATATATTGAACTTTAATTTTGATAAGAAGTATAATGTAATATTAGGTTATGACTTTCTAAAAAGAAACAAAATGATAGTAGACTGTAAGGCAGGACATGTACTATTTAAAAACATGAAATTGGAATTAAATAAATCTCCAAACAACCAAGAAATTCCAAATCATATAAATACCATGTCAATAGAAACAAATACACACACATCACAGATGGAGGACAAAATACAATTCCCACAGTCAGGAGTGCATGATCAGGAACAGGAAGAAAATGCAAAAATTTATGGGTATTTTAAATGCTCAAAAGATCAGACAAAGTCAAAAAACAATGAAAATGAACTAATAAATTGGGAGGCATCTTCTAGTAAACAAATGATAGAATTAAATGAGAAAAATGAAGAAAACATTATAAGGCAGGATACGTTAAATCAAAATTATCACTTTGCAAGACTAATAAGAAAAATGGATGTTGCACCGAAACAGTTTGGGCGGAAATAAAAGTTCCTAGAATATACCAACACGAAACAATATTCCTTGAACCACAGAGAAATAATTCGGGTACAAACATAAATTGCTCTATACATAAAATAGATAATGAAAATAAACTAAAAATTCAAATTTCAAATACAAAGGACCACAAAATTACTTTGAATAAAAATATGAAATTGGCGAAAGTTACACAACAATTCATAATAACGGACAAAACAAAACCAAAGAGAGAAATTATTAACAATTGAAACATGGTAGATGTTAAACAAATGAGAAAAGCTGACTTAAAAAAGGAAGATTTTAATCTAAGTCATTTAGATTCAGTGACACAAAAAGAAATGCATGAAATATTAATGAAAAATTATGCGGCATTTTCCAAAAATTACAAGACACTAGGACAAACATCATTAGTTACACCAATATTTAAATTAGCTCATAATTACCCCATTCAATTAAAACCGTATAAATTGGCTTATAATATGAAAGATGTTACGAAAGAGGAGATAAATAAATTATTAGAGGCAAAAATTATTGAACCAACAAACTCTCATTATGCAGCCCCCGTAATTTTCGTAAAGAAAAAATGTAACTCAAAAACAAATGATCCCAAACACATTAAAGTGAGAACAGCAGTAGATTACAGGGTCCTTAATGAAATCATAGAAGTTTCACCACATCCCATCCCGGATGCGAAAGAAATAATTCAGAGACTTAGTGGTAAAAAATACTATACTGTGATGGATTTTCACTCGGCATTCTTCCAAATTAATTTAAAAGAAGAAGACCGAGAAAAATTAGCATTCATTACGGAATTTGGTTGCTATCAGCCAACCAGATTAAATTTTGGCAATAAAATATCAACTATGACATTTGCTAAACTTATGGATAAGATTTTAGGTCACATAGATAAAAAATAAAATAGGGTACTTCATCGATGACATTATTTTAGGAACAGACTCAATAGAAGATATGAAAAAATTAATGCAGGAAGTTTTAGACATTTTAATAAAAAACAATCTAACTATTGACCCGCAAAAGATGCAAATATGTAAAAATGAGATAGGGTATAAAAGGGTATAAAATCAATGAACATGGTTATTCACCTTCGGAGGGAAATTTAAACAAAGTAAAAAAAATAATGAGACCAAACAATAAAAAAGGTATCTTACAACTGTTAGGGTTTTCGAACTATTTCAGAACATTGATAAAAAATTACAACGACATAATGGATCCATTATTACAACTTACAAGGAAAGACATAAAATTTAAATGGGGTGAAGAACAAGATAAAGCATTTATAAATTTACAAACCGCGTTATTAAATGAACCAACTCTAAGAGCTCCAGATATGAACAAAGAATTTTATTTGATCACGGATGCTTCAAAATACGCAATATCGGCGATTTTGGCACAAAAAGAAAATGGAATTTTGCATCCGATTGAATATTATGGTAGGAAATTAAAAAATTCAGAGAAAAATTATCCAGCCATGAAACAAGAGTTACTAGCAATACATGAATCAGTATTAAATTATAAAAACTTACTGTTAGGAAAAAAGATATTTTTGTTAACAGATGCGAAGGCGTTAACATATTTTATTAATTTGGAGAAACAGCCTGACATAATTTCGAGATGGCTTTTAGATCTCCAAGAATTTGACATAACAGTAGAACATATATCAGGATCACAGAATCCGAGTGATTTTTTAAGTAGGCACATAGCAAACATAACGCATGAAGATCAAGAGAATGAAATGTATTTATTTTTTGAAGCCGAAAAAGAGTTGTCAGAAGAAAACATTTTAAATGAACAAAAAAAATGCGACAAAATACAAAAAATAGTAGTATGTTTAAAATCAAAGAGAAATAATAAATACAAAAGAAAATACTCTTTATTAGAAAATGATCTATTAGTATTGAAACATTCAAATAATGCTACGGAAAATACGCAAAATATTATCATAGCTCCACATAGTTTAAGAGAGAAAATCATAAATACCGCGCATTCCCCACACTTCGGTTTTGAGAAAACATATCAAATGATTAAAAATAGATTTTACTGGATTGGGATGTACCAAACAGTAAAATATTTTTGTAGGAGATGTATTCCATGTAACTCTTACAAACCGCATCAAACAATAAAACTTCCGTTACAAGTAATGAATAAGAACTATGCATGTGGCCAAGCATTAAATATTGATATTGTTGGAAAATTAGTACCAACGCTAAAACAGAACAAATTTCTTTTAACAATTATTTGTGCATTTTCTAGGTTCTTAGAAGTAATACCGCTAAAAAATACCAATGCAACTAACATCATAAATGCGCTGCTAGAATATTTCGGAAAATATGGCCTATGCCAGTACATAAATTTAGACAATGCGCCTTATTTTAGAGGCAAAGAATTTACAGACTTCGCTAAGAATCTAAGTATAACATTGCGTTATTCGAGCATTTACAAACCCAGTAGTAATGGTACGATTGAGAAAGCACATTTAATTTTAAAAAATTCCATCTCAGCCATGTGTCAGGAAACTTTTGATTGGGACACGAGAATAAATTTTTTTAAGTTAAACTATAATATGTCGAAACATCGAGCAACGGGATACGAACCCACGGTGTTATTTTTGGGGAGAAAATTAAAAACTCCATTTCTAGATTGCAATGACAGAAATAACGAAACCCCTTCGCAATATATTTAAAAAATAAAACAGCATATGCATCAGGCGAGAGCAAAAGCATTGCTAAATATGAAAAAAAATTCAGAAGAGTACAATAGAAATAGAAGTATAAATCCTAAAGAATTGGAGATAGGGGATGAAGTCTATCTTAAATCACTAAGAAAGAATAGAAAATTAGGTAAAAGGTTTGACGGACCATTTTTTCTGGAAAGGAAGTTCAGAAACTCGAATTACTTGATACGAGAAAAGGAAGGAAATAAATGTTTAAAAATTCATATTTCAAAAATATTTAAAGTACCACCAGAAAAAGAAAATTAAAATAACCAACTAAAGGATATAGGAAGGATCTAGGTCAAAATACTAGAACAGTTATAAAAAAAAAAAAAAAAAAAAAAAAAAAAAAAACTAATAATATTAGATAGTAAAACAGTGTGGTTAGTTGAGACAAACATAATTTTATTATTGTGTGCTTCAGATTTTAACTGGTAACTGTTTGAAGCTGGTCTTCAAACAGAGAAATTAATATTTATGGCGGGGCCCCTTTATTAAGCTATATATATTCTTTTCTCCTTGCCAGTGAAGAATTTTAGTGTGGCCTTGATAACAATAATAAAAAAGATTGATAATAATAATAATAATTGTAATAAAGCTAACATTACATTGTATACAAAAATGTATCAAGTTGCGAGTGTGCAGATAATAATAATAATAATAATGATAAAGTCATTATTGCATTTTGGGCTGGAAAAACATAGCAATTGGATTATAATAAATCAATAACAGCTGTAATAATGGAGAAATGAACGTGAATTACATTGAGAATAAATATAATGTGAGATAGTGATTGGATGAAGACTCTAAAACGGAGATAGGAATTTTCCTCTTAAACACTAAAAAAAAAAAAAAAAAAAAAAAAAAAAATATCCCAAGCACGACCAAAAAAAAAAAAAAGCACGGGTTTTAGACTATAACATTAAGTAGATAAGGTGTTTTTAAATAAACTGTGTATAAAATAAAAGAAAACAAACAAATAAACAAATAAATAAAAGTTGTGTAGAGAATGTTGAAATATTCAAATAATCCAGAAAAATAACATAATAGTATATATATAAACTGTGTGTGAAATGCTATGATTTTGTTTATTTATATGTATAGATATATATATATAAATATATATATAATTTTTTTTTTAATTTTTTGGAAGAGGAAAAATTTAAGAAAAACATTTGTAAAATAAAGAAAAATATTTTCTTTTTTTTTGGAGTAGACTCACCCAACAACAACTATCAGTAATAGAGGTGCTCAAAAGCAACAGACATATATATAAATGTACAAAAATTACAAAAATATGTGTAGACTTTTTAGAATCAGAAAGATGAAAAATGAACTATACTTCAAAATGAGACTCTATACAATGGTAATATAAAAAGAGACATAAAACAAAGACAAAATGAAGTGAACTCTTACATTAAAATTTTTTTTTCGAAAACAAATACGAATGAACATTTAAAATTATATGGACTGTAATTTAGCACAATGGACAATATTGTGTGTATATTCTACATTTTTTTTGTTTAGGTGAAGATAACATTTCTATGGACTATTTAGAAAAAAAACCTTCGCAAAACTTCAAAAACTGATAATAAAAGGTTAGAAACTATAGACTGAAAGAATGGACAATATTTATTCTGTTTTCTTCATATTTTAGGATCATGAGTATTAGTATTTTGTTTGTGTGTATTTTTTGCATTTTATTTTATAGGTCAGAATGATATACCAAATGCTTACAAATGCACAGAGAATAGACCTAATGTAATACAGAATTTAAGTACATGATTTATATGACAGGATTGATTTTTTTTTGTAGAAAGGGGGGATATAAATGTTGTAATTAAAATTACACATTTATTTATTAACGAAAATTAAACAAAAATGTGCATAATTAAAATTACACATTTATTTATAGAAGGAAATAAAACAAACATGTGTGTAATCTAAATATATGTATAAAAATACTTTATGTTTATATAATACAATTTAAAAAGTGATGTGTATATAAATATAGGCAAGTAAAAATGTTTCTTTTCTAACATGAGCGATGTAAAAGCAGGAGGCCATCATTGTAAAATTGTAGGAGGGAGAATTGTAATGTATCCCTGATATGAATCTACCAGACAGTCAGGCGACGAGCGGAGAAAGCAGTTGACACTAAACTACAAAAGCTCACGAAAGTGGTTTATAGCAGCCATAAATGAGAAAAAAAGAGATGGAGGAGATTTCCAAGGACCGAAATTTTCTAAGAAGAGCAGAGGGAATCAAGAGAAGGTACATTGGTAAAAAAAAACGACCACTAAAAAAAAAAAAAAAAAAAGGGAAAGGTCCCATGTGTGGCAGAAGGCGGAGTCAAAATGGGCCTGTAAGTAAAATATACAAAATATCGTCAGATGATAAAAAATTTTGGAAGGAGTAAATATAAGCCCTGAATCAGCGATTGGGCAGACCGGGGAAGCGGCCGGTAAGATTGCCGAAGCAGAAATCGTCGAAGGAATGGAGCTTTAGGAGGTGATACGCTGAAAGGGAGATGCTTCCCGGAATTAAAGGTTGGATCCTCGATACCCTGACTGATGATGCCCTGAATATTTTAGTGAAACTTCTTCTCGAAAAATAGCCAAGGATGCTTGATGCCTAATTGCTGCATTAGTGTATGTTGAACGCTCGTCGTCGGGTGAGTCTCTACTTTAAATTATATTAAAAAGGAAAATATTTAAAAAAAAATTTAATTTCATTTATTCTTCCTCCTAAACAACAACAACAAAAAAAAAATGGCTGAGTCCCGCTTAAAGTGCTCACAAAAGAATATATTTAATTTTTATAAAGAATTTTTTATGTTTAAAATAAAAAATGAATAAAGGATTATTTGTTAGAAATTCTTATTGTTTTTTTTCTCAGTGGTTTCTAGATATATTATTCCTAGAAGACCGCTTAATAAAATAGGAGAAAAGATGGGAGAGCATCTCTAAATAACAATTTCTCTCCAACACTGTAAATCACCCAAAAAGCGATTTGGTGCCTATCCAGTTGAGGTCATAAAGTGAAATAATAATAATAATAAAATAAGATAAGATAAACTAATTTAGGAAAACTTTAAGGTGGACTCAGACAAAATAATAATAAAGAAACATACTAAGCAGTTGCTTAAATAAAATTAGATAGATATAGATAAATGAAGTCATAGCATTATAATGTCATTATATATAAATACTGAGAAAATATATATATAAAGAAGACATATGCAAATGTGTACATATAATATATATATATATAGATATAAATTACATTTTCATTAATAATAAGTAGAAGATGAAAATAAATGAAGTGTAATTAAGATAATTACAGTTGTAAATTTTGAAAAATTACTGGAAATATTTTATATGTACACATAAACAGCGAGATTGCTCAGGAAGGTTTCTTGAAATCAAATAATCTGATATTTTGTTTGTTTGATAATATTATTTTTGATGCCTGTATACTTATAAAACTATAAAAATTTTAATATTTTACTTTTGAAGAAAGTAAATAGTTTCCTAAAATAAGGAATAATAATAATAATTGAACTAGAATAATCTAGCTAGTCAATAAATATATGTATACAAGCATAATTTGTGTTAATGTTAATACATATAAGAATGATTTTTTAAGAGTTGATTTAAAGTAAAGATTAGAAAGTAGTGGATGTAAATGAAAAGTACTTATAAATTGAGAAATAAAGTTGCGAATAAATGTTATACAAAAACTCAAAATCAGAAGAAATCGGTGGAAACAAAAACTGATAAGGTAGTACAGGGTAAACTCAAAATGGAAAAAAAGTTAACAGTGTCTTTAGATACGCTATTAATGGGTCTTCCACACTTCAGTGGGGACAGTCAGGCTAATATAGATAAATTTCTAGAATCATTTGAGACATTAACAAATGCGACAGAATTAGACGATGGAATTAAATTATTAATTTTAAAAAGTAAAATCAGTGGAAAAGCGAAGGAGAAAATAAACTTGGATGAGGATTTAATAAATGAGAATGTGTATGAGCAATTCAAACTTAAATTAAAAGAAAAATTTCAGAGCAAAGTAAATTTCTCAAAAGCTCAGGCAGATTTCATGAATATCAGGCAATCACCAAAACAAACTATAGAAGTATATGCAATGGAAATAATAAAAAAATCAAATGAATTTTTAAAAGGGTCTGGATTCGAAAACAAAGATGGGGCAAAAGAATTTGTAAACAGTTTAAAATTAAATAAATTTATTGAAGGCATGAGGGCAGACATAGCATTTGAGTTAAGAAAGGCAGATATAAAAGATTTTGAAAGTGCATTAAAAATGGCTAAGACCATTGAAAATGCAATGCAATTTAACGTGGAGGAAATAAATACTATAGAGAAAAAAATAGCAAAGAAACCGATATGTGTGCATTATTATTAGAATTAACCTCGAAACAAACTGAACGAATCAAACAATTAGAAAAAAAAATTGAAGAATTAGAAATAAGAAATAACAGATCAGAAAGTCAAGAAAGACAAAAACATGACAGCACAAGATTTTGTGCAATTTGCAAAACTAGATCACATAACACTGAACAATGCTGGTACAAAACAAGAACTAATCCCAATATTGTAAACAATACAGTCCCTATAATACAAGAGAGTGAAAATGCAGGGGTTAGAAACGTAAGATCAGACGAAAATAGATCTAGTAATACAAATTATGGAAATTTCGATAGGGGTACTAGAAATAATTTCAGAAGAAGTTCACATAGAAATTTTAGACAAAGAGGTACAAACCGTCCTGCTATAACGTTTCCAAGGCAGTTGGGAAACTAAATGAGGGGTTTACCAAGAGTAAAAAAAATAATAATATAGTCCCTCGTAAATCCCTTAACATATCCAGGGGACTAAAAATGCATCGAAATAGCGATAAAAAATATGTGAATCAAACAGACAAGGAATTATACAGAAATTATTATGAAAAATATTATAAAGTACAGAGGCAGAGAAGCGAGAAAGATAACAATTCACGCAGGTATAATAAAAACAAAAATAAATCAAATGTAATTCATACACCAGATCGATATCTGTGCACAAAAAGATGGAAAAACACACAAGAGATTAAATATTTGACAAATATTGATCAAAATGATATAGGTAACTTACCCATCTTAGATTTGAATATAAATGGGGTACCTACACGAAATTTAATCGATACAGGCGCAACGTTAAATGCAATGTGTCCCAAAATATTTCAAAAAATCAAAGAAACAGGGATAAAAATTCAGTATTTGTCAAATAATGTAAACATACACACATTAAACAATCAGAGAATTAATTTCAAAAAATGCATTAAAATTACATTCAAAATTAAAGGGAAATTCGTGACAGGTGTATTTTATATATTGAACTTTAATTTTGATAAGAAGTATAATGTAATATTAGGTTATGACTTTCTAAAAAGAAACAAAATGATAGTAGACTGTAAGGCAGGACATGTACTATTTAAAAACATGAAATTGGAATTAAATAAATCTCCAAACAACCAAGAAATTCCAAATCATATAAATACCATGTCAATAGAAACAAATACACACACATCACAGATGGAGGACAAAATACAATTCCCACAGTCAGGAGTGCATGATCAGGAACAGGAAGAAAATGCAAAAATTTATGGGTATTTTAAATGCTCAAAAGATCAGACAAAGTCAAAAAACAATGAAAATGAACTAATAAATTGGGAGGCATCTTCTAGTAAACAAATGATAGAATTAAATGAGAAAAATGAAGAAAACATTATAAGGCAGGATACGTTAAATCAAAATTATCACTTTGCAAGACTAATAAGAAAAATGGATGTTGCACCGAAACAGTTTGGGCGGAAATAAAAGTTCCTAGAATATACCAACACGAAACAATATTCCTTGAACCACAGAGAAATAATTCGGGTACAAACATAAATTGCTCTATACATAAAATAGATAATGAAAATAAACTAAAAATTCAAATTTCAAATACAAAGGACCACAAAATTACTTTGAATAAAAATATGAAATTGGCGAAAGTTACACAACAATTCATAATAACGGACAAAACAAAACCAAAGAGAGAAATTATTAACAATTGAAACATGGTAGATGTTAAACAAATGAGAAAAGCTGACTTAAAAAAGGAAGATTTTAATCTAAGTCATTTAGATTCAGTGACACAAAAAGAAATGCATGAAATATTAATGAAAAATTATGCGGCATTTTCCAAAAATTACAAGACACTAGGACAAACATCATTAGTTACACCAATATTTAAATTAGCTCATAATTACCCCATTCAATTAAAACCGTATAAATTGGCTTATAATATGAAAGATGTTACGAAAGAGGAGATAAATAAATTATTAGAGGCAAAAATTATTGAACCAACAAACTCTCATTATGCAGCCCCCGTAATTTTCGTAAAGAAAAAATGTAACTCAAAAACAAATGATCCCAAACACATTAAAGTGAGAACAGCAGTAGATTACAGGGTCCTTAATGAAATCATAGAAGTTTCACCACATCCCATCCCGGATGCGAAAGAAATAATTCAGAGACTTAGTGGTAAAAAATACTATACTGTGATGGATTTTCACTCGGCATTCTTCCAAATTAATTTAAAAGAAGAAGACCGAGAAAAATTAGCATTCATTACGGAATTCGGTTGCTATCAGCCAACCAGATTAAATTTTGGTAATAAAATATCAACTATGACATTTGCTAAACTTATGGATAAGATTTTAGGTCACATAGATAAAAAATAAAATAGGGTACTTCATCGATGACATTATTTTAGGAACAGACTCAATAGAAGATATGAAAAAATTAATGCAGGAAGTTTTAGACATTTTAATAAAAAACAATCTAACTATTGACCCGCAAAAGATGCAAATATGTAAAAATGAGATAGGGTATAAAAGGGTATAAAATCAATGAACATGGTTATTCACCTTCGGAGGGAAATTTAAACAAAGTAAAAAAAATAATGAGACCAAACAATAAAAAAGGTATCTTACAACTGTTAGGGTTTTCGAACTATTTCAGAACATTGATAAAAAATTACAACGACATAATGGATCCATTATTACAACTTACAAGAAAAGACATAAAATTTAAATGGGGTGAAGAACAAGATAAAGCATTTATAAATTTACAAACCGCGTTATTAAATGAACCAACTCTAAGAGCTCCAGATATGAACAAAGAATTTTATTTGATCACGGATGCTTCAAAATACGCAATATCGGCGATTTTGGCACAAAAAGAAAATGGAATTTTGCATCCGATTGAATATTATGGTAGGAAATTAAAAAATTCAGAGAAAAATTATCCAGCCATGAAACAAGAGTTACTAGCAATACATGAATCAGTATTAAATTATAAAAACTTACTGTTAGGAAAAAAGATATTTTTGTTAACAGATGCGAAGGCGTTAACATATTTTATTAATTTGGAGAAACAGCCTGACATAATTTCGAGATGGCTTTTAGATCTCCAAGAATTTGACATAACAGTAGAACATATATCAGGATCACAGAATCCGAGTGATTTTTTAAGTAGGCACATAGCAAACATAACGCATGAAGATCAAGAGAATGAAATGTATTTATTTTTTGAAGCCGAAAAAGAGTTGTCAGAAGAAAACATTTTAAATGAACAAAAAAAATGCGACAAAATACAAAAAATAGTAGTATGTTTAAAATCAAAGAGAAATAATAAATACAAAAGAAAATACTCTTTATTAGAAAATGATCTATTAGTATTGAAACATTCAAATAATGCTACGGAAAATACGCAAAATATTATCATAGCTCCACATAGTTTAAGAGAGAAAATCATAAATACCGCGCATTCCCCACACTTCGGTTTTGAGAAAACATATCAAATGATTAAAAATAGATTTTACTGGATTGGGATGTACCAAACAGTAAAATATTTTTGTAGGAGATGTATTCCATGTAACTCTTACAAACCGCATCAAACAATAAAACTTCCGTTACAAGTAATGAATAAGAACTATGCATGTGGCCAAGCATTAAATATTGATATTGTTGGAAAATTAGTACCAACGCTAAAACAGAACAAATTTCTTTTAACAATTATTTGTGCATTTTCTAGGTTCTTAGAAGTAATACCGCTAAAAAATACCAATGCAACTAACATCATAAATGCGCTGCTAGAATATTTCGGAAAATATGGCCTATGCCAGTACATAAATTTAGACAATGCGCCTTATTTTAGAGGCAAAGAATTTACAGACTTCGCTAAGAATCTAAGTATAACATTGCGTTATTCGAGCATTTACAAACCCAGTAGTAATGGTACGATTGAGAAAGCACATTTAATTTTAAAAAATTCCATCTCAGCCATGTGTCAGGAAACTTTTGATTGGGACACGAGAATAAATTTTTTTAAGTTAAACTATAATATGTCGAAACATCGAGCAACGGGATACGAACCCACGGTGTTATTTTTGGGGAGAAAATTAAAAACTCCATTTCTAGATTGCAATGACAGAAATAACGAAACCCCTTCGCAATATATTTAAAAAATAAAACAGCATATGCATCAGGCGAGAGCAAAAGCATTGCTAAATATGAAAAAAAATTCAGAAGAGTACAATAGAAATAGAAGTATAAATCCTAAAGAATTGGAGATAGGGGATGAAGTCTATCTTAAATCACTAAGAAAGAATAGAAAATTAGGTAAAAGGTTTGACGGACCATTTTTTCTGGAAAGGAAGTTCAGAAACTCGAATTACTTGATACGAGAAAAGGAAGGAAATAAATGTTTAAAAATTCATATTTCAAAAATATTTAAAGTACCACCAGAAAAAGAAAATTAAAATAACCAACTAAAGGATATAGGAAGGATCTAGGTCAAAATACTAGAACAGTTATAAAAAAAAAAAAAAAAAAAAAAACTAATAATATTAGATAGTAAAACAGTGTGGTTAGTTGAGACAAACATAATTTTATTATTGTGTGCTTCAGATTTTAACTGGTAACTGTTTGAAGCTGGTCTTCAAACAGAGAAATTAATATTTATGGCGGGGCCCCTTTATTAAGCTATATATATTCTTTTCTCCTTGCCAGTGAAGAATTTTAGTGTGGCCTTGATAACAATAATAAAAAAGATTGATAATAATAATAATAATTGTAATAAAGCTAACATTACATTGTATACAAAAATGTATCAAGTTGCGAGTGTGCAGATAATAATAATAATAATAATGATAAAGTCATTATTGCATTTTGGGCTGGAAAAACATAGCAATTGGATTATAATAAATCAATAACAGCTGTAATAATGGAGAAATGAACGTGAATTACATTGAGAATAAATATAATGTGAGATAGTGATTGGATGAAGACTCTAAAACGGAGATAGGAATTTTCCTCTTAAACACTAAAAAAAAAAAAAAAAAAAAAAAAATATCCCAAGCACGACCAAAAAAAAAAAAAGCACGGGTTTTAGACTATAACATTAAGTAGATAAGGTGTTTTTAAATAAACTGTGTATAAAATAAAAGAAAACAAACAAATAAACAAATAAATAAAAGTTGTGTAGAGAATGTTGAAATATTCAAATAATCCAGAAAAATAACATAATAGTATATATATAAACTGTGTGTGAAATGCTATGATTTTGTTTATTTATATGTATAGATATATATATATAAATATATATATAATTTTTTTTTTAATTTTTTGGAAGAGGAAAAATTTAAGAAAAACATTTGTAAAATAAAGAAAAATATTTTCTTTTTTTTGGAGTAGACTCACCCAACAACAACTATCAGTAATAGAGGTGCTCAAAAGCAACAGACATATATATAAATGTACAAAAATTACAAAAATATGTGTAGACTTTTTAGAATCAGAAAGATGAAAAATGAACTATACTTCAAAATGAGACTCTATACAATGGTAATATAAAAAGAGACATAAAACAAAGACAAAATGAAGTGAACTCTTACATTAAAATTTTTTTTTCGAAAACAAATACGAATGAACATTTAAAATTATATGGACTGTAATTTAGCACAATGGACAATATTGTGTGTATATTCTACATTTTTTTTGTTTAGGTGAAGATAACATTTCTATGGACTATTTAGAAAAAAAACCTTCGCAAAACTTCAAAAACTGATAATAAAAGGTTAGAAACTATAGACTGAAAGAATGGACAATATTTATTCTGTTTTCTTCATATTTTAGGATCATGAGTATTAGTATTTTGTTTGTGTGTATTTTTTGCATTTTATTTTATAGGTCAGAATGATATACCAAATGCTTACAAATGCACAGAGAATAGACCTAATGTAATACAGAATTTAAGTACATGATTTATATGACAGGATTGATTTTTTTTTGTAGAAAGGGGGGATATAAATGTTGTAATTAAAATTACACATTTATTTATTAACGAAAATTAAACAAAAATGTGCATAATTAAAATTACACATTTATTTATAGAAGGAAATAAAACAAACATGTGTGTAATCTAAATATATGTATAAAAATACTTTATGTTTATATAATACAATTTAAAAAGTGATGTGTATATAAATATAGGCAAGTAAAAATGTTTCTTTTCTAACATGAGCGATGTAAAAGCAGGAGGCCATCATTGTAAAATTGTAGGAGGGAGAATTGTAATGTATCCCTGATATGAATCTACCAGACAGTCAGGCGACGAGCGGAGAAAGCAGTTGACACTAAACTACAAAAGCTCACGAAAGTGGTTTATAGCAGCCATAAATGAGAAAAAAAGAGATGGAGGAGATTTCCAAGGACCGAAATTTTCTAAGAAGAGCAGAGGGAATCAAGAGAAGGTACATTGGTAAAAAAAAACGACCACTAAAAAAAAAAAAAAAAAAAGGGAAAGGTCCCATGTGTGGCAGAAGGCGGAGTCAAAATGGGCCTGTAAGTAAAATATACAAAATATCGTCAGATGATAAAAAATTTTGGAAGGAGTAAATATAAGCCCTGAATCAGCGATTGGGCAGACCGGGGAAGCGGCCGGTAAGATTGCCGAAGCAGAAATCGTCGAAGGAATGGAGCTTTAGGAGGTGATACGCTGAAAGGGAGATGCTTCCCGGAATTAAAGGTTGGATCCTCGATACCCTGACTGATGATGCCCTGAATATTTTAGTGAAACTTCTTCTCGAAAAATAGCCAAGGATGCTTGATGCCTAATTGCTGCATTAGTGTATGTTGAACGCTCGTCGTCGGGTGAGTCTCTACTTTAAATTATATTAAAAAGGAAAATATTTAAAAAAATTTTTAATTTCATTTATTCTTCCTCCTAAACAACAACAACAACAAAAAAAAAAAAAAAAAAAAAAAAATGGCTGAGTCCCGCTTAAAGTGCTCACAAAAGGATATATTTAATTTTTATAAAGAATTTTTTATGTTTAAAATAAAAAATGAATAAAGGATTATTTGTTAGAAATTCTTATTGTTTTTTTTCTCAGTGGTTTCTAGATATATTATTCCTAGAAGACCGCTTAATAAAATAGGAGAAAATTTTAGTATTCAAAATTTCATTTTATGACCCAGTAAAAATTTAATGAACTTGGGTATTATTTAAAGTATAATTTAAATTATGATTTAGCTTATTATTTTTTAGAAACAACGCCATGTATCATACAGATGAGAGAGCATCTCTAAATAACAATTTCTCTCCAACAGTATTCCGATTTGCAGTTTATTTTTAGAATACAATGAATTAATATTTTAGATTACATCCAAGTGGTTTTACAAATATGAGAAGAAAAAATCAAAATCAAAACTATTATTTTACACTTAAAATGCACTTATTGTCATGGCAAATTAGAATTAATGATATATTTTACAAGTTAATAAAATCTGTGTCTTTCACGTATGTCTTTTATTAAAAAACTGTGATCTGTTATCGTTGATAGTAAGTTAATATAATTATAATCTGGTAGTAAATCTTTGTATTCATTCATTTTGCGTGAAAAGTAACGAATAAATTTCACAGTAAACATAAAACGAGTGCAGTTCTATAGATTATTAGTCGATTTGGTGTGACAGGGAGGAATTCTATTGTGGGATTAATATACATGCTTGATGCTTTGATAAGTATTATCACAAATACTGCTACTATCTCATTAAGAAATATTTATTCTTTCGATAATTTATATAAATTCTGCCTTTCTTTTAATTACTCCTAACATTCTTTTGGTCATATTTAGAGTAAAATTAGAAAAACATTGGGATTTTATTTTTAATATATGAAGTATGCATTCTGGAAATATATATATATATATATATATATATATATATCTTTATTTATTGCTTTTGTTCGATGTGAATGTTTATAATAATTTGGGTAGCAGGGATATATGATTCGCAATTGAACATCTGCTTTCCCACAATCACTTTCAATTCGCACGATCTGCAAATTATCTTCTAGCAGTTGATATTTTCGTGCGTTGTTTATTTGTTCTAGAGAAGACGTTAAAGAATATTATTATTATACCTTGATGGAATCCGTTTCCTAAATGTGTTTGTTTTACATTACTTTTTACTTTCTTCTGTATTCAATTGAAGAAAGTACTTGAATCGTAAAAATTTTCAGCTTCCGTTTTTTGATAGATTTACACGTTTTGAGGGTTATAGAACATAATTTGACTAGGTATTCTTAGAAAATATGTATATGTCTGTTTGTGTGTCTGCGTGAAAAAAAATTGTGCGACTGTATCTCGGGAACTACTGCAGTTAACTGGATATAAATATATATGCAGATGTACCTTGACCTAAATTAGTACCTACTACCTATCAACTTTTGGTGTCAATTTCTTAACAAGTGGCGCTGCTGGACCGCGATTTTCAGAATTTCAGGAAAGGCTATATCTCAAGAACTACCACACGATTTTGTATATAAATTTATATGCAGATACATTTTGACATAAGTTAGTGAATATCAACTTTTGTGTCAATTGATCAACAGGTCGTGCTGTTATACGTTGACTTTCGCATTTTCAGGGAAGGCTATATCTCATGTTCTGTTGTGTATAATCAAACAAAACTTTACATGTATCAGTGTAGCCATTATATGACATTACGCTGATTCAATTTGGATGCATATCAGCCAATAAGTGGCGCTGCTATAGTGCAATTTTCCCTGAGAACGGGATGTGGCTACATCTCAACTTCTATGGCATATAACAGTACAAAAACCGATGTATAAGGTAACCATTATGAAGACGCTTTTTTTAAAACTTTATTTATAGCGAATTAAACTGTCTTTCTTTTCTTATATTTAGTGTTAGTTTTTTCTAAATGAAAATCATTCATTATGGTAGATAATTTTAATAAATAATAGTTTTAAGAAAATATTTTTACTGAGCGAATTCCTATAGGAAAATATAGAAGAAAGATTGAGGTGGTCACAGCATACTAGCTTTAAATGAAATCACAACAAGAATTTCTTCTATATTTGCTGTATAAACAAGTATAAATGGAGGAAAATTCCAAAATTCTGTTTACATAAAAGCGATGATTGAATTTCATTAAAAGTAAAGGTATTAAATAAATAAAAATAAAAATAAAAATAAAAATAAACTAGTATGTTGTGCCCCCCACAAGACTTTCTTCTATATTTTCTAATACAAATTCGCTCAGTACGGATAATTTACTAAAGCTATTATTTATTAAAATTACCTACCATAATAAATGCAGACGATTTTCATCTTAGAGAAAAATTCATCTTAGACAAAAAAAGACAGTTTTATTCTCCATAAATAGTATATTAAAAAATGCGTTTTCATAATGGTTATTTCACTTATCAAATTTTGTACAGTTATACACCATACAAGTTGAGATATAGCTTTTCCGTTCTCGGGGAAAATTGCAGGACAGCAGTGCCACCTATTGGCCGATATGCATCCAAATTGAATCAGCATAATGTCTGATAATGGTCTTTTCAGATATCATTTTTTTTTTTTTTTTTTTTTTTAATTATACACAATAGAACCTGCGATATCTCTTTCCCTTAAATTATGGAAATCGTTGCATAACACCGCCACCTATTGAATTATTGGTACCAAAAGTGAAAGACAATATTTCATATCATGGTACATCCACATATAAATTTATGTGCAATTTTGTGTAGTAGTTCCTGAAATATAGCCTTTTTCTTGAACTGTGGAAATCACTGTATAGCAGCGCCATCTTTTGAGAAATTGACATAAAAAGTTGATAGGCACTAGGTTATGTCAAGGTGCATCTACATATAAATTTATGTGCAATTCTCTGCAGTAGTTTCAGAGATATAGCATTCCCTTAAATTGTGGAAATCACTGTACAGAAGCGATATCTGTTAAGCGATGGGCACCAAAAGTTGATAGGCACTAATTTATGTCATGGTGCATTTATATATAAATTTATATGCAATTATATGCAGTAGTTCCAGAGATACAGTCGCCACAAAATTTTTGTCACACACATACAGAGACACAGATTGATATTTTCTAGAAATAGTCGAATCATGTTCGGGACTCTCAAAACGTGCAAATTCATCAAAAATCGGAAGTGGAAAATTTTTACGAATCTAACACTTTCTTCTATTAAATATAGAAGAAAGTAAAAAAAAAAAATTAAACTTCGAAATCTTTTTAATTTCCAGAATGTAAATGCGAGGTTATACTGTATTTGTATTTCTTTAATTTATATATTAACAACAGTCGAGAAAGATTTATAATACTTTTCTAATTTTCATACAATTTCTACAAAAGATACATATTAGTTCCGTTGAAGAAAAGAAAACAGATCCAGATCCAAATACAAATACCGATCTATTTTCTGGCGGATATCCGCGGATACGAATAGGGAGCTCCGGTACATGTCTGCCCACCAGCGGCCGAGCGGTTCTGTGCTCGAAGCTGGTAGATGGGAGGTGTCGGGTTCAATCCCAGGTCACGCTCTTCGACCTAGCCGTTCGGAGTTTTCTGTGGTTTCCGTAAATACGGGCTAGGACCCCTTAGAAAGACTCAAACGGAAGACATTCCCCCTATAGGTTTAGGACACATCTCGAGAATTGGCCTTAAATCCCCCAACCGAACAACCAACCGATACATGTCTATGCGCAGAATGTTTGAATTAGTTACATAGTTGTAAACATGCCTATAAATTTATGTTTATAATTGTAAAAAATATTTTGAAAGGTGTTCTCAAGTCGACCCGACTTGTTGAAAACCAAACCCGACCCTCAAGAAAAAAAATTCAGTCAACCCGACCCGAACCCGACCCGCATGAGAAAAAATTCTGTCAACCCGACCCGATGCAGGACTCTACTATAGTTTAAGCTTTCATTTAAAAAAAAAAAGAAAAAAAGAAAAAAGAAAAATTGCAACAGTTTTCTAAATTTAACACTTTTGCGACCGCTGTCGTAGATTCACGTCATTTGAAAATGTTTAACTCCTTGTATGTTATTTAATTCTAAAAAATATACCCAATATTCATATTTTTACTATCAATATACTATGGATATAAAAGCTTTGATTAGAAAGAATATAACTATAATGTATATCCATTTGTAATATAAATGTGAATGCAGAAAATTTTATTTTGAAATATTGTAACTAGAGAAAATAACGCCCACAGGCGGACCTTACTGTGAAAAAGACAAAAATATGCGATCGCGAAAGTGTGAATATGAGATGTTTCTCTATCATGCATAAAGAAGTATAATAAAAAAGTTTCAAACTATTTTCCAAAAATAAGGTAATTTGGGATATAAAGGATTTAAACCTGTGAGTGAAAATTTATTTCATACTGCATATAATATTTAAAAATAAATAAAGCGTTTCAAAAATATTCTAATGTTTTTCTTTGTTTCATAGAAATATGCTTTCAAAAAAATTGTCCCTTAATGCTGACATCAAAAATTGCTGAAATATTTTTCATTAACTATACTGTCATAGATAACAATTTTTTCTTAATCTCCTACGAGTATTTTAGATCATACTTGAGAATGCGCAGTGCTGTCAAAGATTCAGAACTTTCGAATAATTTATGACTTGTAGTGAAAAAATCATTATATATATGTGTGTGTGTGTGTGTGTGTGTGTGTGTGTGTGTGTATCAAAAATCGATTTTCTGCTTCTAATAACCAGCTATAAATTATTTTCATGATGTGAATCCTTGACAATGAATTATACTTTCCGTGATATAATCTCTGAAAGACTAAAATTTTTAAGCATTAATGGTGAGAAGGCGAATCCTTATCAGTACAGACAAATGAAAAACTTTTATATTGAAAGAATTTTCAAAAAAAAAAAAAAAAAATTCTAGTAAAAAATTGAAGTTTTTCTTCCAGAATTCATTACTAAAAAGTAAGAAAAAAAAAAAAAAAAAAAAAAAAAAAGGGGGGAAAAGAAATGATAGAAAGAAAAAAATCTGCTTGAAAAAAAAAAAAAAAAAAAAAAAACTAATATTCGATAATATATGTTTATATAACACTTCTCTTTCTTCTCTTTTTTTCTTTCTTTCTTTTTTCCTTCTAAGCATTATATAATAATAATTTACAAGGTACATTTTTGAAGGAGATATCGGAATAGGTCTGATTTTCTCATTAACGGCCCTCTTCACTTATCGTCGCCGTAAGCCCCAGCCAATGTTATTCTATGGGGAAATTTTCTTTACAAATAACTTATTAACTAATACATATTTTTAAATTCTGTTTTCCCATTCAGAAAATTCCCAATCGTTAAACTGACGGATCTTTTTTAAAAATGTATTTTTTTAATTTTTAATATCTTATTTTGGAAAATGAAAAATATAAAAATTTTACGTATCAAAAATTCGTATTTTACAGCTTCAAAATGAAATAAAAAAAAATAATAAATAATAAATTTTTAAAAAAGGTTCATCAATTTAACAATTGGGTATTTTCAGAATGTGAAAGCAGAATTTAAAAATATGTATTAGTTAACAAGGTATTTGTAAAGAAAAATTTCCCATAGAATAGCATTAGCTTCGGCGTCCGGCGGCGGTGAGTGAAGCGGGCCCTCAATGTAGAGAATTGTATTACTAATTTATATTAGTAAGTTTACTATTATAAATTATTATTATTTTTTATACATAAAATTATATACTATTATTTTATGAATATATCTCTTAAAAAATAATAATGGCATTTAAACCTTGTTCATATTTCATGGTGTTGTTGCCTGGCATTAAGTTTTTAATTATTATTTATCAATATATTTCCATCTATTGCAATAAATTTCAAATTCTTTATAAATATAAAAATTTAGGGAAAAAAAAAAAAAACAGAAATCTCAATTATACGAAAAAGTTGGCGTTTATCTACATATCTACATATCTATCTATATCTATCTATCGATCAATGTCGATCAATCAAAATTAAATACAGGGTGGTCAGAAAAACATGATAGAAAGTATTTTAAGTTTCTGATTTCAAATGTATTGATGCAAATATAATTCTTCCATATTATAATAGCACATATAGTGGCATTTCAGTTGAATGCTTAATTACCAGAAATAAAGAATAAGCAATATAGAATCACAAACCTTTTAAGATCGGTTATATATCGTAGGAGAATTTCATGAGAATAACCGATGTAATGTCCCCGTTCGACAGGCATGTCGTTCAGAGTTCAAAATGAAAAGGACGCTTAGTGAAGAGATAATCGCGCAGTAAGTTATAGCGCTCTAAAGTCGCAGTGATTTTCAAGCCATCAGATGACTGATGTAATGGTCCTAATCTCCCACTGATTTTCATTGTTTACAGTTTGATGGACAGATGTGAATCTACAGGGAGTGTTTAGGTTGCAAAAAGAAAGGCGTCGGGACGAAAATCAGCAGTTGTTACTGACGACATCAGGGAGCCTGCGCGCGCATACTTTGGACATAAGCCAACCACTTCCACTCGACATTCGGCCCAACAATTAAGCATATCCAAAACATCATTACAAAGGCTAATGAAAGCAGTAGGATTGTGTCCTTACAAGATCCAAATGTGACAGCCGCTAAAGGGGGGGGGGATACTGAGAAGTGGAGAGATTTCGCAAACCACATAATCGAGGAACTTAAAAATGGTTCCATCAGTGAATACAAGATCTGGTTCAGTGATGAGATCCATTTTCAGTTGAATGGTTTCGTGAACAAACAAAACTGGCGCCACTGAGGTACGGAAAATCCTCATCTCAGCGCCATCTCTTCACTGCATCCACAAAGGGTCATGGTGTGGTGTGCCATATCGTCGAAGCAGATAATTGGTCCGATATTTATTGATGGTGTGGTCACAGGAGTGAAGTGTCGAGAGTTGCTAGAGCGTCACTTTGGCCCTGATGCGGGCCATCTCAACAGGACACGCCGGTACTGGTTCAAGCCAGATGGGGCTCGTCCCCAAAAAACTTCTGACGTCTTCACGTGATTTGAAACGACGTTTGGTGAGCATTTGATTGCATTGGATGCAGAGAAATTCACGGGTCATGGGATAGAGTGGACCCCATACAGTCCGGACCCAAATCCGTGCGACTTATTCCTATGTGGTTACATCAAGGTTAGAATCTATAGGAATAGCCCTGATTCACTAAAGGATCGAAAATTGGCTATCAGAAGTGAGATTGATGCACTTGATTACGACACACTCCAGCGCATTTTGACAGAGTTTTGGAACCGGCTTTATAACACTATAGTCGGGGACGGTAGACATTTTAAGCATCTTGTATATTAAATGTCATTCATATCTTTATTCAATAAAATATGTTTCATGTTCTTGCATGTTGTCTTTTTTCCACAATGATCGCTTACTTTCTATCATGTTTTTCTGACCACCCTGTGCATACAAACACATGCATTTTTTTTTTTTTTTTTTACTTTAACGTTAGTTAATTTTCAATATAAAATTAAAAGTTGCATTGCATATATAGTAATGCATATATACATGCGACACAGATTCTAAATATATCAAATATTTACAATAAAATACTTTTAAAGAAGTAATTATTTAATCCTTATTTAAAAAAATAAAAAATAATTTAATTCTAGATTCTTCAAAAAATAATGAACCATGTCATGCTTTCTTAAAATGGCATTGTGGATTTAAACATTTTAGGGGAGATGGCTCCATTGATTTCGCGTCACTGAAGTTTTCGTAGAAAAACTTAGTTTCCATTTAATATTTATAAATTGTACTATATTAGGTTTCTTAAATAAAATATTATATTCAGATGAAAATATTCACGGTTTCTGATAGATTTTTTTACAGAATTGATATTTCTAAATTGCATACTTTCATTTTACTTCACGAACTCATGATCTTAAAAAAAAAATACAATTATATGTACCATAGCCTCCTATACTAGATGCCTTCCGCGTGGCTCGGACACTTGGCGGTAGACAGCGCCACCTGATACAGATTGCGCGACTTTTTTATTCAACATCCACCAAAAATTTTTAAACGTGGGATTTCACATGCATAAAAAGCGAATAGAATAAAAAAAAAAAAAAAAAAAAAAAGGTCGATTGTATATATCATATATATCACTTCTTAAAATTATTGCTGACAGTTGAAGAAAAAAGTCGCGCAATCTGTACCAAGTGGCGCTGTCTACCGCTTGAACTGCTGCCAAGTTTCCGAGCCACGCAGAACGCATATAGTTTACGAGGCTATGTATATACATACTTGCCAACACAACCCGGAAGACTGTTAGTCCCGCCCTTTTCCGAATATTTTTTCACACCAATTTTTTTCTTAGAATACTTTTCTTCTTATCTAATCATAAATATATTTAAAGAGAATTGCTCTAAAAATTAAGTGGTGTACAAAAAGGTGTAGGAACTAACAATCTTCCGGGTTAGGTGGCAAGCATGTATATGCATGTGTGTATGTATGTATGTATATTTAATAGAACTTACTTAAAAGAAATAGAACTGAATTTTATAATATCTTTAGAAGAAAAAAAAATTAAGAATATAAATATAACAAAAATCATGTTTTCTTGCAAATTTTTGCATAGACGTGAACTTTTTAATTTTGTCTCAGAAAGAAGTTAATGAATTTTAAAATCCATTCTTAATTCTTTTAAGTACACTATTAAACATTTCAACAGAAAACTCTGTGTAATCTATTATCTTAGGTCTTACATAAAATTACAGAGAAAAATAAACGGAGATGTTAAAAAACTTATTTTATGCATTCATTTTAATAACTAATATTAATTTAATTAATTATTATTCAGAATATATTTAGGACTTTGAACGGTTTTTCTGAAGTAGAAGCAGTCATTTTTAATTTTAATAAAAAAAAAAATCAAAAAATAATAATTTATTAAAAAATACAGAATAAAGATTGATAATCTCGATTATTCACTTTTAACTAAGATTTACTGTAAATTGACAGAGACTCTGGATAAATATTTACATTAAATTTACAGAAATTTTTAACAGTGTAGCTTCTATTATACAAAAGATATTATTAAGTGTTTTTTAAATACCTGTAGACGTTTTAGCATTTTGAAGATTGTGATATCATGAAAAAAAAAATGCAAACTCAATTTAAACATTTCAAATCCATAAAAATATATGTCAGAAACTATAAGAATTGCTACCTGTACATATATTTTATTGAACAAACCTAATATAGCTTTGTAAATTTATAAATTTATAAATAAAAATTTAAGTAAAAAAAAAAAAAAAACAACAACTTTTTTTTTTATTGTGGAGCTCTAAAAAGCATAAAATAAAAATTTATTCTTGCAAAGACATGCAATAATGAATGAAAGTTTCAACACTAAGAAAATTTTAGAGAAAAATATAGATATTTCACTTTTGTAAGAGATCAAAATTTTTGAATATTCAAAATATTTTAAAAAGTTATTGAGAAAAATATTCTTAGCCATTAGTTAACCATAAGTACCAAAGGTCTCGAAAGCTTTTAAAAATATTTTGAATATATAAAAATTTCCATTTCTTGCAAAAGTGAAATATTTATATTTTTCTCTAAAATTTTCTTAGTGTTGAAACTTTCATTTTCTTATAGCATGTCTTTGTGAGAATAAATTTTTATTTTATGCTTTTCAGGGCACCACACTAAAAAGCTTCTGATAAAAAATCTTTTTTTTTTTTTTTTTTTCTTAATTTTTTTTTCTGCTCTTTAGTTATAAGAAACCTTCTTAAAAAGAAACGAATAAAAAATTCTTAGGATACTATGTAGACTTTGAAAGATTTTTTTTTTACCAATTGACACCTTTCTATTAATTATCTGCAAAAATTATCACATCTGCCTTTGGAGAATCGAACCCACGGCACGCTCTAATCAAAAATCAAAGAACGGTAAAGAAAAGTCATAGAACATGATAAAAGATTCCAACAAATATTTATACTATAAAGAATATTGTTCTCGAATGCTTTTTAAAATATTTTGAATATTAAAAATTTTTTATCTCTTGCAAAGTGAAATATTTATGTATTTCTTAAAATGTTTATATTTTTGTGTTTCAACAATTTTCTTATTGTTGAAACTTTTACTTATTTTTTTATAGCATGTCCTTGCAAGAACATATTTTTAATGCTTTTTAAGGGTACACAATAAAAACTCCCAGTTTTTGTTTTTTAATTACATTTTTATTCTTGTGCGTTTTATTAACTGAAAGAAGCTTCTTAAAAAAATTAATAAAGAAATTTTAAGATAGTGTATAGACAACGAAGGATCTTTATTTTATCATTTGACATCATTCCTATTAATTATATGCAATAAAGTAACACATCGGTCCTTTGAACTTACAAACATCGCGTTATCAACATGAATCTCTATCCAATTGAACTAACAAGTGACGAAAAAAGGTGCTAACATTTACGTTAAAATGGAGGCGTTTTGATTTTCAGTGTGAAACAAAAACACGATGACAAAATCCAATTTCAGTAAAAAGCATCTGAAAAACATACTTGTTTATGTATCTTTTACTTAAAACTTTTTATTTTGTGCTTTTTTATCTGAAATATTTTATGTTTTTTAATATCTTAAAAAAAAAAAAAAAAAAAAAAAACCTCTTCAAATATTTTTAGGATTCAGTGTAGCCAATGAAAAATTGTCTTTTATGAATTGACACATTTTCCATTAATTATCTGCAAGAATTAACACGCCGGATCTTCGGGGATCGAACTCTCGGCCACCGCGTTATTAACGTGACACTCTAATCAACGAAGCCAAGAAACGACAAACGGAGTAGCTTATATTTACTTTAAAATGGACGCGCTTTGTTTATTATCGTGACACGAAGACGCGATGACAAAGTGTCAGTTTCATATAGAAAGCTTCTAATAAAAAGCTTTTAATATTAAATGGAAAAATGAGCTTTTATATTATGAATCCTTCAGTAGCGCCAATTCAAAGGAGTCAAAACTCCTTAAACTAAGCTTTATATGTACTCTCACTCTTACCCAAGAAAGTCCATACCAAAAGCAGAATTTAAAGAACGATGCCAATATAACTCATACTTACTCGTTTTGCATACTAAATTTCAGAAAGTACGTAGAAATAGTAGATCTCAATTGATTTTTACTTTCTAGTGAAATTTTTAACATTTCACTTAAACTTTATTACATGGTACTTCCACTTTTTGTGAGCGCAAAATCGTTTACAATTTTATTTTGTCTTGTTGGTTATAAATATTCATTTATTATAGTATATATTTTCCCCCTCCCCCCCCCCCCCCACACACACTCAATGACAGAAATATCTTCTCATTTTTCTCCACTATGTCTAACCATAGCCTCCTAAACTAGATGCCTATCGCGTTGCTCGGAAACTTGGCAACAGTTGAAGCGGTAGACAGCGCCATCTGGTACCTATTGCGCGATTTTTTTATTCAACAGCCACCAAAAATTTTTAA
This sequence comes from Salticus scenicus, assembly GCA_963930645.1. NCBI lineage: Eukaryota > Metazoa > Arthropoda > Arachnida > Araneae > Salticidae > Salticus > Salticus scenicus. The sequence continues at coordinate 243,535,095 of OZ005659.1, forward strand.
AAGTGGGATATGATATACATAAAAAGCGAATAGAATCGAAGAAACGTCGATTATATATATCATATATCACTTCTTAAAATTATTGATGACAGTTGAATAAAAAAGTCGCGCAATCTATACCAGGTGGCGGTGTCCACCGCTTCAAGTGTTGCCATGTTTCCGAGCCATGCGACAGGCATCTAGTTTAGGAGGCTATGGTCTAACATTCTTGTATGTGACGAAGCTGAGTGGCGAGTGTTACTAGTGCTTCTAACACTGCTCACTTCAAAATACAACATACAATGTTGTTAATTAAGAGTTGTGCGAAATATTTCAAATGAAATTGAGTTTCGATTTGTAATGTGTCGCCGGTCGCCGGTCATTTTTTTAAGCTTAAAGGCGATTTGCAACATTAAATGTTGTATTCCAAAACAATGCCAACATCCATATCTCAATCAGGATTTGAATCTGGCACCAACAGCAAAATCATTCGAGCGCTAGCAATAATTCCTATATACAAAAAAGTGTACTTTTTTTGGACAGGGATTATTGCTAGTGCTCGGATGCTTTTGCTGCTGACTGTATATTGTGACAGTCGCAAAACTTTCTTATATATAGGACTCTGTAAAACAACGTCACATAGCAGCTAACATGAACCAATATTTAACGCTAACTTCTCACGGTAAAGGTTTTACATATAAATTTTTATATAATTTTAAACAACAATGGTAAGGTGTAGCTGTATGTAAAATTGAAGAATGTGTGTACGGTAGAACCAACTATCGGTCGATATACCTCAAATTAGCTCAGTATTGTTTTACATGATAGCTATTCACACGCTAATTTTGCTGTTACGGAAAATCAGATAACAGGAAACTCCCAGCATAGCAGCGGCATCTGTCAGTTGATAAAGCAACCAAATGGAATTAGTGTAGTTTTTCATTGTGGCTTTTTAGAACATACACTGAGAAAAAAAAATATACCGCTTTCATCCTGAACGAATAGGTGGTCCTGTTCTAAATCCCTAAACTAGAAATATAGATTCCCGTGCTATGAGTATAAGGCACTCCAATACACCGAGAAAAAATTCTATAACTCACATCTAGAATCTAAATTATGGCTCTAGAAAATATAGTTCCATGTCATCCTTATACATTTCTCATAAATTTTTTTCTAGTCCCCTTCGAAAGCGAATTCTAGAGACCTGTATTAGAATTCTTCAGCGTTTGCCTATACTATCGAGGACAAACTTATTTGAAAATATCTCCAAATAAATGTGGATACAAGAGGCGGGTTTCAATAGCTACAATCTTGGTTTATGACCCAATTCTAGAAAATCAAGCGAGAATTTCTCGTAATACAAAAGATTCAGAATATTCAGAATATTGATTCACCATCTAGAAATGGGTAGATTAGAAATTCTCGACAATTCCGTCTATTCAGTTTATTGGCGTGCCTTATGCGCCTAGCTCGGAAATCTATATTTCTAGTTTAAAGATTTAGAAAATGACCATTTATTCATTCTAGCTGAAGGCGGTATATTCGATTTCTCAGTATATAAACATTTATACAGTTATAAACAATAGAAGCTGAGCTATAGCCTTCGTATAAATGAGAAAATTTATAGCATAGCAGCTTCATCTGTTGAGTTATTTACACCAAAGATAGTAGGCACCAATTTTTGTCATTATGGGCTAACTATAAACTTGTATGAAATTTTGTGTGTTAGTTCTGGATCTAGAGTTGCAGGAATATTTTATTAGTCAATTCACGGATGCTGTGTTTTAAGTGGTTGGTCAGTTTCTGAAGCAGCGAGATTCCTTTTCTGTGCTTGACTATGTTGTATTATATGTGAGAGTTTTATGGGGATGTTTTGGAACTATTCCTTGAACTGGCAGTTTTATTATTTCGAGAATATACGATACATAAACATTATTCATCGACTTCGACTAGAACCTGTCTTTTTCTTCATGCAAGAAAATGGACATTTCTTTAACAATACTTTCTGTAAATATACAAGCAATTTTAAATTCTGCATGTCTAAATTTCAAATCTGCAAAAAAGTTCTATGTGAATTATATGATATTATATGATATAATTATATTCGTATCACAATTTATATGAATTATATGAATATAGAGTGTTTCAGTAATATTTGTCTACATTAATATTATTAATGTATTATCTCTGTATACTAAATAGGACAAACAATGAAAAACAGATAAAAAACTGTAAATAAAAGCAGTGTTTATTATAACACTTGTAAAAATTTACATTACCAAATAAATCTAACCAATAAATACAATTGTGAAAGTATTTGATTTGCAAAGATTTTAGAATGAACAGCTTTCCTTAAGTCCTTTTATTGTTCTAAATTTAAAAGCAAGGTGTAATATACACGAAGGGGCTATTTCGTTTTACTGCATCATGTTTTATGAGCATTTGTAAAAGAGATGGCAATAAAATTCTAAAGTTAAAATGCTTTGTAAAGATCCAGTTGAGGGATATTTTTAAAATGTTAAATTTAGAATATTGAACATCTTCATAAAATAAAACAAGTGGAGAATACAAATGCGTAACTAAAAACCAACAATTATAAATTTATTCCTATTTATCACCGGTATTAAAAAAAAAAAAAATCAATCTCATGCATTTTCGACGATTAAGTAAAATTGAATATCAGAGAACATTTGTAGAAAGTTTCCGGTATGAAGTCTCCGTTAAAAAAGCAGAGACTTGAATGTTTTCCAGAAGAATCCAATGGTCTCTGACCTAGAAATATTGTAGCAGAATAAAAGTCTCTTCTGAAAGAGTTCAGTTTGTGTGGAAACCTAGATCTGACCGGTGGACTCTGAGAGACTGTATTTTAAGCGGTTAATCAATTCTCTGTGATTAACTGTGTTGTACTATTAGTGCGAGTTTTATTTGGATGTTTTGGAAACATTCCTTGAATTGACAGTTTTTTCTTACTGTTTTGAAATATGCTGCATAAAGGACATTCATCAACTAGAACCTCTCTTTTTCTTCATGAAAAAAAAAAAAAAACATTTTCGTAACAATTCTTTCTGTAAATATTCATGCAATTCCAAACTGCGCACTTCTGAATTTCAAGTCTGAAAAAAAAAAAAAAAAAAAAAAGCTATATGAATGAAAACGATAAAAAATTCTTCTCAAAAATTACGCTATTTAATTAGTAATACTGAGCATTCGAATACTATCCATCTTAATATTATTAACGTATTATCATTATTCACCAAATAGGACAAAGAATGAATGTTTGCTATAACTCTCGTAAAAAATTACATTACCAAATAAACCCAACCAATAAATGTAGTTGTGAAAGTATTTGATTTGCAAATATTTTAAAATGAACAGTTTTCCTTAAGTCCGTTTATTGCTCTAAATTTAAACGGGCGATGTAATATGCACGAAGGGGCTATTTCGTTTTACTCTATAATGTTTTATGAGCATTATTTGTTCGTGAGTAAAAGAGACGACGATAAAATTTTAAAGCCCTAAATTTTTTGTGATGAACTGGGTAGGGAACATTTTTTTAAATGCTATATTTAGAATATCGAACATCTTCACTGTGAAATAAAACAAATTAAAAGTACAAATGCTTGAACAGTGGATATTGCAGATTTTAAGTAAGCTTTAGAGTTGCGATGTTAACATATAAATTCACTGGTTTGTGGTTTCTAAGTGTATATGTAAAGAATAATTACCACAGAAGAGCCTTTTATACATATTATTCGGATAAAATTATTCTAGAATTAAAAATAAGTAAAAATCCTTGTAAGTATGTGTCGTACATCTCCTCCCAAACCACTAAGTTTATTTCAACCTAACTTCACACAGTTATTGCTTTTTACCATAATTTGGCAAGGGATGCCAAACTTCCAGTACTGTGGAAATTTGACGCCCCTAGCGCATGCGCAATGGGATGGAGTTAGGAAAAACTCTCTTGAAAATCACATTTTCGTACGGTTTCAATAGTAATCATGCAGCTAGAAACTTCCAATTTGATAGATTACCTACTGCAATGTATACATTCTCTCTAATTATACATTTTTTAAAATATGAAATTAAAAATCTGTGAAAAGATTTAAAAAAAAAAAATTTCTAAAATTGAATTTTTGTTAAAATTTTAAGAATGCATTTGAAACATTTTACTGGGAATACGTCAAAAGGACATACTTCCTTAATATAATTAAAATCAAATTAATTTTTATAATCTTCTAAACAGACGTCACTTTCAGAAAATGCCCCAAATGAAATACGATCGTCTTTGAAAATGACGTCACATCTCAGAAGCCGTACGATAGGAAACTGCTATGCTCTGCTATGATTGTGGGGTGTTTTATTTATTAGTGGTAGAATAAGTAATAATAAATAGTAACTCCAAATTATAACATAATATAAGAAGGCTGTTGAAAGTTACAGATAAATATTTTATCCGTTCGCATAATAATAATAATTAAAAAAAAAAAGCTATATTCTTAGAGATCTTTTTTTTTTTTTTTTTTTTTTTTTTTTTTTGGTATTAGTGTTGCAGTCACAGGATTATGTTTTACAAATTAATTACACTGACTGAAAAAAAAAAAAATCTTTTCGAACTCTGATACCATTCTTGCTTATTTTTATATAAAATGACCTCCTGAATCCGAATATGACTTCCATTTGGCTCTGTCACCCACCGTTTTCTAGGAACAGAACCCCCTTCCTGAATTTTTATCACTATTCGGTAATTTTATGACCTTGAATTTGATTTAAAGAATAAAAAAAAATTAATTTAACACCGAAAAAAAAAATATATAAAGTTTATCTAATAATAGATAAAAAAAAAATATATAAGCAATGTAATACATAATTTCAGTGGCAAATCCCCCCCCCCCTAAATTTTCCCCTTGCCGCAAATGTTCATGTTTTAGAGTTTTCCAACTCTGTACCCCCCTCAGAAGATTACATCTACAGCTAAAATAATCCTCTTCACACCTAAAAATCAAATGTATAGCTACAAAATTACCGAAAAGGGATAAAAATAGGGGGTCGTCTCTAAAAAATGGTGGTTGATAGGGCTAAATGAGCGTCCTACTCGGAATCAGGCGGTCATTTTACATAAGAATTTGCCACAATGGTGTTGGAGGCAGCTTTCATGCCGAGCAGTGTTAATTGAGAAATAATTCATTAATAGTGATTGATAACTGTTCATATTTTTTAGGCTAATATTAATCAATTTTCTTTTTTTTTTTAATGATATAGAAAATTCCATCCCTAATTCTTTTAGCTATATCTATAGAACCTATAGTTCCTATTAAACAACGAAAACAATGAAGTCTTTTCCTAACAATCTGTAGAAGTTTTAGCACTTTGAAGATCATGAATCATGAAAAAATTCGAACTGAGGAAACAATCTGTAAAAATATATATCAAAAATGAGAAGAATTGCACTGAGAAAAAAAATGTACCGCTTTTCTCTAGAATGAATAAGTGGCCATTTTCTAAATCCCTTAACTAGAAATATAGATTTCATAGCTATGCGCATAAGGCACGCCAATAAACTGAATAGACGAAAGGATCGAGAATTCCTAGTGTACACATTTCTAGATGATGAAACAATGTTCTGAATACTCTAAATATTCTGAATCATTTAAATGCTTGATTTTCTAGAATTTGGTAATAAACCAAGATTATAGTTGCAGAAACCCGCCTCTTGTAGTCTCATTTATTTGCACAGATTTTTAGATAACTTTGCCCTCGAGAATATAGGCAAACGGAATTCTAATAGGGGCTTCTATAGAACTCGCTTTCAAAAGGGACTACAACTTATAACGATGACATGGAACTATTTTTTCTAGAGCCACAATTTAGATTCTAGATGTCAGTTACAGAAATTTTTCTCAGTGTGTGGCCTGATTATATATTTTATTCAACAAACCTAATATAGCTCAATTTTTAAATATTAAATGAAAATATAAGCATTTATATGAAACTTTCAATGGTGCCAAGACAATGGTGCCATGTCCTTTTAAGAAAATCTCAAATATAGAATAGGCGCTATACAGGTCTGTAGAGTGTGGCATTTTTTTATCATAAATATCCTGTATTTCAACATGGCATTATTAAACAGCAAAAACATTTTCATCACAAAAAGTTAAATTGCATTTTCTACTTAAAATTTTGTCACGAATATATATATATATATATATACATACATATTTTACTGTATACAGCTTTTATCATCTATCTTGCTTTCAAACAAATGAAAAGGAGAGAACATTTTTGCCTCTTTTTTTATCGTGCATATTTTTCAGTAGAATTTAATTTTATGAACCTAGTTTTCAAAGCCGTTTCTGAAATTCATTACAAAAAAAAAAAAAAAAAAAAAATGCTCAGAAGAAAGGAATAAAATAGACAGGGAGAGAAAAAAAAGAAGTCTCACAGAAATGTGATTATTTATTTTAAAACTTTTTACGAAGAAAAAAGATTTTTGAATAAAAATAGTTAATGCATGCCTTTTGATTTAATGCCGCTGCATCATAAATTGTGACTATATGTCTGCACATTTCATAAGAAAGTCTGGAATTTTTATTTTTACTTTTATTTTTTCCCCATAGGACATTAATCAGAAAAAGTAAAGAAATTTAGATTTTTTTTTTTTTTTTTTTTTTTTTTTTTCCCGACTTCATTTGTTCAATATCATTTCATCATTTTCTTTATCAATCTCCAGCGCTATCACAGATTATCGTTCAACCTCATACGTTTTAAAGTGATTAACAAGTCCTTTTGAAAAATGCCCATATTAAAAATTTTCACCCCTGCTTTGGGGGCGGGGGGGGGGTGATGACCTTCATACGCGAGATAAAAATTCTGAATCACTATTGTTATTATATACATATATATATACTCTGTTAAAAAAAAAAAAAAAAAAAAAAAAAACACATAAATTTACTTGCCTTCGTCCATTTAATTTTTACGGTGAAGACCGTATTTCACCTATAAAACGGGCAGACCCGTATTTTCTGATATTTGATATTTTTTGTTATACCACAAAGTTCTCAGCAATCATTTACCACCTTTTTTTTTTTTAATAGTAATTTATATTAATTCTTTGTAAACATATTTTACAAACGATTTATGTTTGTAAAATAGCTTTAGCATAAATTCTTCTGACATAAAAGTCAGAAGCATTTATGATATCTTCGAAAGAATCATACACAAACTGATTTATATATGAAGTGGTATTCAAAATGTGAAATTATGGGCAAAACATTAATTAATGGGTATTTGGCTGGAACTTTTGCTGTCTGAAAAAAACCCGTAAATTTGATGCAAATTTTTTACAGTATATATACACTGTTAAAAATGGTTTCTTAAAAAGGAGCTAAATTGTCTCAAAATAGCTCCGAAACAATATATTCTTAAATTTGAGAAACCATGTACTCATTTTTGAGTATACTGACATGCTTAAAAATGGGGTTGACTAATAAGAATCAAAATATACCCATGTTTTTTTCTCATGCCAGTATACTCAAAAATGAATTCATAGGTTTTCAAATTTAATATAGATATAAATTTCGTTTTCTTCAGTTTCACGTTAAAAATGTAAAAACAATTTTCATTATGTGCATTTATACGAAATTTTGTGCTATACTGCCCTATTAAAAATTATGAAAAAATTGAAAAACAGAGCCAACTGTTAAGCGTGTGGTCCTCAAACGCAATTACCATCAGTTTAGGTCAAAGTCTAACAAAATACCAAATTTGGTTTAAATTCCGTTCATTGGTTTAGGAGATACAGCGTTCACAAAATTTTGATATACTAAATACACAGAAAAATGGACGTTTTTTAAAAATTGTGTTCAGGACATCTCAAAACATGTAAATGGATCAAAAAATTGGAAATTTTCACGAATCCAATAATTTCTCCTTATGTATATAGAAGAATGCAACAAACAATATTTTTCTATTTATTTTAATAATACGAAAAATTCTTTAAGCATATACATATATATATTCATTGCACCACTATTCAATTTGCAAATGAAACGAAGTATTCATATCATGTTTTGAATAGTTAATGTATATTGAGATATTCCATTTAATTTCAGTGTCGAATAAATTCTGATTATTTTCAAAAGATAATTAGTTTATATAATTATTATCTAAAATATTAATTCTTTAAGTAACACATATGTAAATAGACAGCAAAATTATTTAAAAATTACAAATATTAGATCATGTTATCGGGATTATATGAATTTAAACGGACTTTTTAAATCGAATATAAATAAAAATCTGAAAGTTTGGATATTTAATAAACCTCTCAATAAGATTTTAGATAAATTTTATCGCTTTAAAGTATACTTGTTAAAAAAAAAAAAAAAAAAAAAAAAGTTATTAAAAAAATAAAAATTATTTTAACACTATCTAAATTTTTTAAACGTCAATTTCTTTTTCAGTGCACCACTATTCAATCTGCAAATAAAACAGAGAATTAAACAAATGTTTTTAATTCTAGATGTATATTCAGATGTTTAATTTCATTTCAGTATCGATTAAATTATAACTATTATCTTAAAATAATTACTTTCTGTAATTATTATCTAAAACATCAATCCTCTGACTAGTTTACATCATGTGTGAACAAACAGTAACATTAATTTTAAACATTAAGTATATGGAGTATGATATTGGAAATAAATTAATCGAAACTGATTTCTTAAATCGGATATGAAACAAAATTCGAAAGATTCGACTAATAACCCTATTAATAAGAATTTCAGATAAATTTCAACGCATTAAAGTATTACACTGCGAAATACCATAAAATCGAAAGCTATTGAAGTAATTGGTCCATAAATTTTGTTGCTTCAAGTGAATCTGATTTTGATCGATTTTACATAAACGAAAATTGGATAATTCTTAAATCTATGTCAGATATCCGATAAAAGTTTTAGAAGGCATCTGTTTTTTTAACTACCTGCAATAAATTATTGGGAATTTTAAAAGTTTATACCACATTATTATTATTAGCCGGAAATGATTCTTTCTTTCAATTTAGAAAATAATCATGTGTGGCATTTAGACCGCTTTCCCTGGCAATATATTATTACACTTTTGCAGTCGTGTGACATATGAAATATTGTATTTAAACATTTATTGTGCATTTTAAACAATTAAAATAGATTGTAATTTATTTTAATTTTGTAATTTTTATTTAAAAAAATTCACTTTAAAACGCGTATAAAACGATGCATTTAATTAAAATAATTAAAATTACATCGTGTCAAGGCCTTTCGCCCTGAACATCAGGGCATCATCAGGACAGAGCCATTTTAACTAGAAGTAGAGTAACATTTGATTTATATATACAAAAGAACCATATTACGGTTACTGTTATTTTACATGAAACAGATGATACAGTTGAACACAGATCAATCACAAAGAAACAGTCTGAAAGCGTAGAGTCGAGCTTCACTTGGTTTACTATGGAGACACTTTCTGTGCAACAGTTGAGGCCTTCTTAAATATAGTTGAATTCTATTATGCTTCTATGGAGCAGCTTATAGTCTGTAGTAAAAGGAACGTGCACAAATTCTCCATTGAAGTGACTTAACAGTTGCAGCTTTTAAAACAAGTCTTTCTTTTTTTTCTTGTAAAGGTCTAAATTAATGCAAGTTCCTTTTACTACGGACTATAAGCTACTCCATAGAAGCATAATATAATTCAACTATATTTAAGAAGGCCTCAACTGTTGCACAAAAACTGTCTCCATAGTGAACCAAGTGAAGCTCGACTCTACGCTTTCAGACTCTTTCATTTGTGATTGATCTGTGTTCAACTGTTTCATCTATTTCATGTATAATAACTGTAACCGTAATATGGTTTTTTTGTATATATAAATCAAATGTTACTGCACTTCTATTTAAAATGGCTCTGTCCTGGTGATGCCTTGACGTTCAGGGCGAAAGGCTTTGACACGATGTAATTTTCATGATTTTAATTAAATGTATCGTTTTATGCGTGTTTTAAAGTTAATTTTTTATAAAAAATTGTGGTTTTTTACAAAGACGCATGTGGTTATGATGTCTCTATATGAGATGTAATTATATATTATAATTTTGGACTACATTAGAATTTATTGTATAACCTATTAATAAAAATTATTTGTCATTTCATTAATAAAAATTATTTGTCGATTCCTTTGTATAAGCCAGACTGATAGTCATTTTTAACATTCTTGTATATATATGCAATTAATGGGCAAACGTGAAACTTGTGGTATACTTTTAAAATATTAATTACACAGCTTGACAAAAATGAAGTTGACAAAATTTGATTTGATGATTTTAGCTGATCTTTGCGTTATTTGATGTGCTGAAACCGAAAATGCACACCATTTTTCCCTATCACGTATACATTTTTGCCAATACAGGGTGTTTTCCGACACAATTTCTTACATATATCATTATAACAGTAGGCCGGTTGGTTGGTTGGTATGGTTTTACGTCTCACTAGTGCTGTGCTATTACAACAATAGATATCCATGATTAATTAATCATTGAAATATACTATAAAACTTACCATAAAATTATATTGGTTGAAGAGTAATGGAAGAAATTGTATAGGTAGGCACCCTGTATTGACAAAAATCTATACGTGATAGAGAAAAACCGGCTTCATGTGCAGTGCCTACCAAATAACTTTATGTGTTTCGGTTTCAGCACACCATAAAACATAAAAAAATCAAAATTATAAAATCAAAATTTTACATGTCGACCTGTGTTATGGGAGTAGAGGGTTGAAAATGATATCATTCGAAAGATAGAATTAGCCAGATTTGCATAATACAAAAATTATTTTCTTACGATGTTAAGAAGGTATTTAAAAATACTTTTATTTTTTATGCATTTTTTAATTTTATGCACGTATTCTTTTTTATTAAAAAATAGACCCTATTACCTAAAGTAGAAAGTTGTTAAATCTGGCAATTTTTAAAACTCACGTAAAACCACAGAGACAGTAATTTGCATAGATGTAGCATCACTATACTTTCGGCTACAATTTTATTAATCTAACTTAAAACAGCTATTATAGAGTGGTAGAAATTTGAGAGAGTGACTGTTAGATCGAAAGTTTATACTGTTGAAGGTATACACAAATTAAAAAAAGATTTGATTTATAATAGTTCTGTTTTTTTTTCCTCTAATTTATTTAAGATTTGACTATTTTCTTTCTTTCTTTTCTTTTCTTTTTTTGTAATTTATGTCACTTCTAATTTAAAGATATATTTTTAAACTAAAACACAATGCATTCCAATCAACTGAAATTGACTATTTATTAAGAAAAATAATCTGGTGTGTCACTCACACGACTTTCTCTTACCCTGAAATTTAATACTATAAATACAGGTTGCAGATTAAAAGGTAAGATAACGAGTACTGTTATGTAGACCTGTGTTAAACAATTCATATTAGGCTTCTGAAGAGTTTTATCTGATAATTAGGTCCGAGTGAGGGGGGCTACCGCCCCCTCAACCCTCCGTTTCATTAATGCACCTACATTTATGTAGAATTTAATTCGGTTATTAAAAAATAATTCTGTTTTTAAAAAATAATTTATTAAAATTATTATTTAAAAAATTATCTTTTATGATAATGCAGACGATTTCCATATTAGAGAAGTAGTATAACACCAAATGTCCAAAAAAAGTCCATTTTATTCTCAATATAAACAAAAAAAAATACGACTTTTTTTTCTAAGTTTTTTTTTTCGTTAAAAGTAAAAAAAATCGATAACTTTGTTTTAATTATCGCAGATCGATGGTTCGAAAATTCGTTTTAAAGGTATTGGCGAGCTCTTTTGAAAGATACCCATCATGAAAATTTACTCGAGAGGGGATTTCCCCCCCCCGCCCCAGGGGGGTGGGGGCGTGGCTCCTACATACACAAAACAATTTTTCCCAGTTAACTATCTCTATTACAAAAAATATATATTCGTTTAATTTGTTTTAGTGCAGTCTATAGACGTTAAACTCTACTTACCTGCTATTTCCCCCATAGACGAAATGTATTAGAATTCTCTTGATTGTCCCTGTACACGAACCATTTGCTTGATCTTAACGAAAAACTTACTGTAGCATCCCTATATGATACACATTTAGAATACCAAGTTTGAACTTTCTGCCATAATTTGTTTTTTGAGATATGCTGATAACAGACAGACACACAGACACACACACACACACATACACACAGACCATTTGCTAAAAACATGATTTTCGTATTCAGGGGACCCTAAAACGTGTAAATATAACAAAATATCGCGTTCGAAAATTTGACCCCAAAACAATACTTTCTCTACGTTATGGGTAAGAGAAAGTAAAAAATGGTTTTATTACTATATTGTCTGCATATATAAGAAGTACAAGATTCGGAAAAAAAATTTGATTTCCAGTTTTCGATGAATTTACACGTTTTGATATTTCCTTGCATTTCAACGAACTGAAAGTGTCTATTTATTTTTTAAAAAAGGTGGAAATATTACTAGCTTCTGCATGTATAGGAAGAAAGTAGAAGATACAGAAAAAAATTTAGATTTCCAGTTTTCGATGAATTTACACTTTTTGAGGTTTCCTTGCATTTCAATTAACTGAAATTGGTTACTTATTTTTAAAAAAGTGGATTTATTATTCTATCCTCTGCATACATAAAAAGAAGTTTAAGATTTGGAAAAATTTTTGATTTCCGGTTTTCGATGAGTTTACATGTTTTCAGATTTCCTTGCATTTCAAATAATTGGAATTGTCTACTTATTTTTTAAGAAGTGGATTTATTATTCTATACTCTACAGATATAAGAAGAAAGTGTAAGATTTAGAAAAATTTTAGATTTACGGTTTTCGATGAAGTTACACGTTTTGAGATTTCCCGAACTCAATTCGACCATTTTTAGAAAATATCTGTCTTTATGAGTTCAAACACTGTACTTTATAAACCAATGGAATTAATTTAACCGAATTTGATAATTGGTTGGTCCTTGGTTTGACATGGTGCCTATAGCTTTTGGGCTATATCACATATCACCCAACAAGGGGAGCTTCCCCGTTGCGATTTCCTCTCATTTCAGCTCAGGAAAGGCTCAACATCTACAGTGTACCAAACTTAGAGAAATACATTAAGTAAAACACTGCTGATTCAGTTTGAGTGCATATCGACAAACAATTGCCACAGCTGTGTTGCAATTTTATTCCGTTTAGAAGAAGACAATAACTTTGCTTTGCAAAAAAGTGCTCGAGTTTCGACCACTGGGAAATACTAGTATATATACTAGTATAGGATTCATGAAAATTTTCGACTTCTGATTTTCGTCGGATTTACACGTTTTAAGAATTTCCGAACATGATTTGGCCATATTTAGAAATAATAACAGGAGACTTGGCGTTGGAATATTAAATCCTGAATAAACTACTACGTCAGAAATGCCAAAGAAAAATATTTGAGATGCATACAGCTGTTTCGGTATCCTTAAGCGTACCATCTTCAGTGCAAAAAGAATTCTGAATCTGGAGAAGTGCTCGTATATATAGGAGAGAGACCGAATTTAGTTCAACCAATAGGATTACGGGAATTGTGGGGAGTGTGGCCAATAGGAATTTAGAAATGTTAGCTGTGTACGCTTGAGGCTTAAGGCTACTAAAACAACTGTATGCATCTCAAATATTTTTCTTATTTGAGATATTATTTGAGCTATTACTTTATTTTCTTATATTTTCATATTTAGACATGTTTGCCTGTGTATCTTTAAGTTTGTGGGCGGTGTATCTCAGGAACCAGTGGGCGGAATTCAATATAAGTTTATATTCAGTTGGACCATGACTTACTTTGGTGTTGAATACTTTTCGGTGAAAACCGCTCTACAGGAGGCATAGCTACTTCGTATTTTTATTTATTTATTTATTTATTCATAATTTATAAAATGGCAGTATAGTAGTACGACAAGCTGTAGAAGTAAGTATAATATATCTTAAAAATTTATACATAACCACTATTTGAATCCATTGAAAGGACAAACAAGAAGTTTTCTTTTGTAAAAATATTAAAAGTAATTAATATGTTTAGAAAATATTGCAATTGGGAAAACATTTTGTTTTCAGAATTGAGGAAAAAAAAATTCTTTTTTTCAAATATTTGGCTTCTTATATCAAACTGCTTTTATTTATTGAATTCATTATTGAATCAATTAATTTTTAATTTTTTTTTTTTCTTTTGTCCTCGAAATTCAAGGACACCGCCATCCCAAGCAGCACCGAAACGTTCTCTGAACGTTTAAAAATTGTTCTGCAAACACGTTCTAAGAACGTTCCCTTTGAACGTGTTATAGACGTCTATCTGTCCACCTTGAAGACGTACAATAGTACGGTTCAGGGAACGTTCAATGAACGTGTAGCTATCACCATCGGTGTTATAGAAGCGTTCAGAGAACGTTCTATGTATACGGTCTCAGAACGTTCTAAACGTTTTTAGAACGTTTTCAAAATGTTATACACATTTTCAGAACGTTCTAGAAAACGTACTGTAAACGTTCTAAAATAGTGTAGAAACGTTCTGAAAACGTTCTATACACACGTCCTCACAACGTTATGTAAACAATTTTTGAACGTTCTTTGAACATGCTAAAAATGTATTTCATGTATAATGAAATGGAAGAACTCGCAACAATTGTTCCGGGTCGAAAGAAGACACGACCCTTCGTAAGACGAACATAATCTGCACGAGTGCTGCAAATACAAGAGCTACTTTTATACATAACCACTATTTGAATCCATTGAAAGGACAAACAAGAAGTTTTCTTTTGTAAAATTATTAAAAGTAATTAATATATTTTGAAAATATTGTAATTGGAAAAACATTTTGTTTACAGAATCGAGAAAAAAAATTCTTTTTTTCAAATGTTTGGCTTCTTATATCAAACTTCTTTTATTTATTGATTTGCCATTGAATGAAATAAAATAAGAAAGCAGAAGTGAGCTTTTCATAATGGAGTTTATATTGCCTGGGGAAAACATGATTTAGAATTTAAAAGAAAAAAAAAAAAAAAATTCTTATAAAAGTTAAAGTTAAGTATAAGAAGAAAGATGCTGCAAACGCTTAAGTATTCCAATGAAGATTATGTGCAAAATAAAATACTAAAAATGTTTTAACGTAAAAATCTAAATATTCACTTTAACATGCATTTGTACTTGAATTACTTCCATCGTATTGGTTCTTAGTGTGAACGCTTGAGACGGTTTCTATATGTCAACTAAACTGTCACATATGGCAAATTACTATATATTTTTTTATTATCTATGATTATGATTATTTCCTAATATAAGTTTTTATATCCGTGTTTAAAATCCAGCTTAACTGTGCATAGTGAAAAAATCGATATTTCGTTTCCGATATTAAAAAGGGGAAAAAAATCACTTTTATTAACTAGATTTAATACAATAACATTTAGCTCAGCAACATAAATGCATAATATTAACCCATTAATAATTCTCTCTCTTTATTTTTTTCATTCTCTCTCTCTTTTATCCACATATATTACAAAGAAAGCATTTCAAATTTTGGAAACTGAATTTTTGTTAAATTTACACGTTTTGGTGCCTCTTGAATTCGAATAACACATATTTAGCGGTTGGTGTCTCTGTGTATCTGCTATCAGCATACCTCGAGAACAAATATTATCGGGAAGTCCAAACTCAGTATTTTAAATGTGTTTCATATAGGTACAGCGTCTAGAATAAACAGTGTGGCAATCGCCTATAACCGTGATGTTAAAATGATGCTACAAAAATTAAGCTTACCCAGATGTCGCTGTAATCGAAGCTATTGCTCAAATCGAAGACCTGGGGGTCTACCACGAGCTTAGCGGATTCGTTTCCACGTCGGAATTTCTCCGATGTGACGTCATATTCCGACAGCCGCTCTTCTTTCGCTAGCACGAACATATCGGATTGCTTTTGCTATCGGAAAAGACCAGTGGAATCCCTCCCAAACTTTCCGGCAGACCTTTTCCGAGTGGAATCATATTCCGATAGCAATCAGCAATGGCGTCGTCCATCTTTCTTTAGGTGTTTTGTGTTTTGAAAGCTTCATATTGAAGAATTCGGCCGTAGTTCAGCGTCCATTTGCAACAAAATACTGCAGAAACGAAGGTATGTTTTATTTTTATTTCTATTTGTAATGTTTAAAGTAGAATAAAAAATAATAAGGATATTTTTTGATCGCATAACAGCATCAAATTTTAATGTATTAATTTTTCTATACTAAGTTTCGACTAACTTTTAATAATGTTATATTCCGCTTTAAGTTACATCGCTGATTATTCAATTTTTAATTATTAATACAAGGGTAATACTAGTTTGGGTCAGAATTAGGTAGTGAATATTTTTTCTGTTTCAAATACATTTCTTAATATCATAGCTAATTTCATATACTTTCATATTTTAGATCATAATGTTACAACTGATACTGTAAATAAATTTAGTTTCTGAAAATAATAAAGCATCATTAAGTATTCATATTTTCACCAAAACAAGATTAAAAAAAAAAAAAAAAAAAAAAAATTTCTTTTATGAAAAGCTGGAATTTACCATACGAAAAAGTCGATAATATTTTAAGTAAAAGGTGTGTATAGTCATTTTTCTTTACATGTTTAAAATACTTTAAACATTTTACTTCTGCATTTTGTAAACATAAATGCAGAAGTGCTTGTTAACTGAAAAATAATTTTTCTGATTTAAAAATTTCAAACCATTGTTAATTCTAAAGGGTAGATAACTAATATATGTATCGGAAAAAATATTCGCCTCTTTTTCCAGTGTTAGTTTTGACTCAATAAATACAGATTTATTTAAAATAATATATAAATATTATTGTGCTTTTGAATATACTTAATACAGAGTTAACAATAAGGATGTTTGTTTGTTATACAGTGAATAAATTGTTATTAGTGCTTTTTTTAGCATTTTAAATTTTAACAATTATAGTAAGAGTGTCACATTGCATGTTTAAGTATATATAATATATATATTAAAAAAACTTAATTTTAAACATTTGATCTAGAAAATTTTTTCTAAACTGACTTAACAACTAAAAAGTAGCATTAATTTGTTGTACAGTTTTTACATTTTTGGTGCCAAAATAGATTTTCACTACTATGCCCCCCCCCCAATTAAAAGTTAATAAATAGATAAAAATAAGAGACCATTTACAAATTCTTAATTAGCCTTGTGTATGACAAATCACAAATTATACATAGTTATACAATTTTTTGCTGTAATTATTTTGTTTTCTAATTGTCATGAAGATGTTTAAAATTTCTTTGTAAAATTGTCATTTTATTAGCTAAAAAAAAAATAAATATATATCAATATTTGTAAATAATATTATAAAAAGAAAATTACATTTACAATAATATTAGTATCCCTTTCAGAATGTTTTTTATTCTTTCTGCGACAAGCTTCATTACTGCAAACCTTTTCAACAAGTTGACATTTGTTTAATAATAAAATAATAATTATAGGACCAATTTTCAAGCAATATAAGAAATATAAATGCATAGAATTTAGGTGTTTTGAAATAAAATTATCAGAAATGTAAAAATACTTAAAAAAAAAACCTAGGGGGGGGGGGGGATTATTTGTGTACTATTTGTGAAATTTATGATTGGAAATCAGCATCTGGGAAATACTGTAGTGTTTTGCAAACAACTACAAAAGGCATGAAATTTCTTAATACGCTGTAAAATATTCTAATTTATGTTTTTTTTAAATAGTGTTTCCAATACTCTAGATCCTTCCTCAGAATTGAAAATTAAAATTGTAAAATATCTACTACCTTTTGTCTATTTTAAGAACTTTTAATGTAGCTAAATAGATTCACTAAGTTATCTTACCCCCCCCCCCCCTCCTCTTCCAATAAAAATAATTCTTAACAAGAGAACTTAAAAAGCTCTGAATATTACTTTTACAAAATGAAATAAAATTAAGAGTTTCAAACCAAAACAAATCAGTTTTAATAAAGCTTTATCAACGTATACTTAGCTTTAATTTTTTTTTTTTTTGGCATCTTTTAATTTATAATTAACAAACATATTTAATACTACTTATTATGTGTTAAGCAGATTTTTTTTTCTTTTTCTTTAGACCTGTGATAAATGTGGAAGAATTTAAATCTGCAATATTTGATGGATTTGTTGGAGGTAAGCTATAATTTATGAAATTTTAAGTTCCATAATAAAATTCATTGTTTCACTGTCTTTTTGTCAAAATCCAAATATAGAATATATGTTTAAATCAGAGTTTAAACTGCCATTAGTTTTTGCGCTTGTTGTTGAAATATGTCAGTAAGAATTTTTGCTAAAGTATGAGCAAATATATAGATTTACAATTATTAAATAATTCGAAAATTTGACTATTAAGATAGTTTTTATTGATATTGAGCATCTTTCAATGATATTATCTTTTTTAAAGAATATGCTTTGTTTTACTTTGTAACTTACTTGATTTTACTTAATTTAAACTTTAAAAAAATCTGTAAATTTAGATTTAAGCAGTTTTGTTAAATACAATGAGTATATTAATCCTATGTATCTATTCTTAAAAATGGTAATTAACATATTATGCAAGCAATATTCTAATAATTTAAAATAAAATTGCTAAATAGATCTGGCCTAAGAATCCCTGTGGCAGAATGTAGGCGACACAGCGACTTTGTCGCAGAGAAGAAATTATCACTTGCAAAAAGATTTGCCCATAGAAACGAAAGCTATTTCTAAATTTCAGTAGAAAATAGAAACTCATGTCTTGTATTAAAGAATTCTTCATCAGTCTACTAATAATATTGGTCTTTTACAGGTGCATGTTATGTGTAAATAAGAAAATATGTCAATATTGTCTTACATTAAAGACTTGCCGCAGAAAGAAAGCGTAAATTTGTCGTAGGGCTAAGAATTAAAAATGCTTAATTTTGTCGTCAACTTTTTACTAATTTGTCAATAAAAAAAAATTAAAAAATGCATGTGGCAGATGCTGTGTTGTTTAGTGATTTCAGTATGTAAAATAATAAATAGAAAAATTATTTATGCACAAGAATTGTTCTAAAACCAAATGTGCTAATTTGATCTCTTGCTGAATGTAAACAATATATGAAAATCAGATGAAAATAAATCTAATTTCGCATAGCTTATTTATGTACCTTTCTGTTACGTTTTAAGCTCCTCCTCAGTATGGACCATATTCCTCCTTTGCGTTCGAGACTATAAAAAATCAGCTGTTTTCGGTAAACAATTCTCAACTCTACCATAGCAAAGCATTGTGGCTTGCAAATTTTTATCTTGCAATATTATTTCTAAGAGTTACAGATTATATGAAATTGAAGTAAGAGTGATATAGTAATAACTTTGTTTTGTTTTTAATCCAGTTTTAGTAATATACTTTAATCTTAATCAACATATGTAATATTAAAAGATGTCATGTGAACTGTGGCGATGTTAACAAATTTAAATGAATGTTCCATCTAATAGATTCCTTTATTAAAATGATTGAAATTCTAATTATTTAAGCTTTGATGTCTATATATATATGTGTGTGTGTGTATAAAATGTTCTTATTAATCTTTTATTCATTATATATATATGTATGTGTGTGTGTGTGTATACATAAAATGTTCCAAAATTTTACAATATGGAATAGTCTTAACTTTATCATTCGCTTCAGTTGTTTACATTTCTCTTTTGTTCTTGTTTGAACATTGTTATTAAGTTTCACTGCAGAAATATTTAGGAAAATGTTATGCGTAACAATAATATGGCATCTTGAATCTAATTTATTTACAAAATATCGACCACGTGTTCGGCGATTTTACCTACGGTGACGTCACATGAATATTGTCCATTGTGCATGAAATATTGTCAACATCGAATAAATTCTTTTGTGTTTAATGTGTGTCATAAATATTTCTTGAAATTATGATAAAAAAACATTTATAAATGTTGCTGAAGTGAAGTTGAGTATTTTAAATATTGGAATAATAATAACAATAATAATGCCTTTTGATTTTATCAATTACTGTGTTTTATGCTTATTCTAAATATTTACATTTAATATCAGATATAAGCAGTAATTTTACACAATACTGAAAATATGGTATGTGTATTAAAAAATTATATAAAGATATAATATTTATATATAAATTGCAAAATACATAAAATTTGAATAATCCTATTGTAAAATGTCCAAATCATGTTTTTAGTATTATATCAGAGTCACATTGAATAGTGTTTTTAGTCGAATACTTAAATTTCAATTTAAGTATTTTTTCACACCAACAACAGTTTATTTTTTAATTTATTGCATATAAAAAAGAATAAAGAGCATTAAAAAATATCAGCATAAAATCTGAGCATTAACCTGGCGTTCCTCATGCTAATCGTATGTACGCAAATGCTCATGCTGGGCCTGTGAAGCCGTTTATAGATTTATATATCATGCAGGTCATTAAACAATATATTAAGTGGTTACTAACAGCATAATTTAAGACAATTTTAGAGCTCTAATTTTATTCATTAGAATTATTTAAAAAATAGATATATATATTGGTAATTATTCTAATTATGCTTTTGCTTTGTTTTAAAATATGTAACACCTTCCTTATTTTCATTTTAGGATACAATGACTAAATGTGCTGAAGATTATTGATGTAGAAGCAATGTGTTCACAGAATTTTTAAAAATATAATGTAAATTACTAACGTAATAACAAATAAATATTTTTACACACTAACAACATTAAATAATAAATAATTTTCAATTATTTATGAAGTTAGTTTCCTTTACATTTCAATTTGTTGTTTGTTTGCATTTACTCTTTATATTTAATTTTCATTAACTGAAAAAAACTGCATTTTGAAACATACATTGCATTTATATAGAAGGTGCCATAAAAAAAAAAAATCATATCTTTTTTTTTTTAATTATAAATGGAAAAATTATTAGTGTAGGCCTATGTATGTAAAAATGTATGAAACATGTTCCCTATTGAAAGTCATATGTGCAGTTTATATTTGATTACAGGGGGCATAGAAACTATTTTAATTATGTTATGGCACATGAATGTCAGTTTTTCGAAGCAGCCTCATTAGTGATGGAGGGGCTCTGCTCTTAAAGTGCCACTAGATGGGAAAGGTTTCGAGTCGTGCATGTTGGCCAAGCCTTTTGGAGTTTTCCATAGTTTTCTCTGAATCTCATGTGAATATGTGGTAAAGAGACCTTAGAAAGATCCCTCCTTTGAGGGTTTCCACCTCTTCCTAGGTCCATTAAGTCGACAGCTGGCCGTAATTCTCATACCACCACCTAATTAAAGTATATCATGTAATTTCAATTAGAATGAAATTGATATATGCAACTGAGGTTTACTACAGCCTATTCCTAGACATTTCAACTTTTCTTCATGTATTATAGCACACACACACAAAACAAAGTTGAAATATCCATTGTGAGAGTCTTTCTGAGGGATCCTAGCATGCATTTATGAAGTTTTGGTGAAAACCATGGAAAATTCCAAAAGGCAATTTTGCAGGGTTTTTTTTTTTTTTTTTTTTCATTTAAAAATATAATAATTATATTCAAACTTATACATGAAGGAACTTTAAAAAAAAATTAAGCTTATCTTTACAATTTTTGACAGCTTTAAACAGTAGTATTATACTCACTCTTGTCATGTCAAGAAATACTTTGATGTCAAAAACCCAATCACAAAGATGTTATATTAAAAAATATATAATTACACATTACCTAATTGTTATTTTCATATTCTGAAAATACGCAACCATGAAATGAGTACTGGTTTTCCAAAATTTTTGTAATTTCAATTTTGAGTTTTAAAATATGAATTTTCACTAAATGCAATTTTCTCATTTTTGAGCTGCAAAGTAAAATATTAAAATTAAAAAAAAATCACTTTTTGGAAAACGGGTACTCATTTAACAGTTGTGAATTTTCTGAATGTGAAGACTGAATTTAAAAATATCCATTAGGTAATGAGCAGTTCTATAAACAAATTTCTCCATAGACTTGCATGGTATTTGGTGACTTGAGACGGGGAAATTTTAAGAGGGAGTGAGCAGCCTTAATGATGCACAACTAAAAAAAAATTTGATAAATTTATAAATTTCAAGGGGGGACTCTCAACACTCCCTCACATAGTACCTATATAACTACTACTGTTGGTATGCTTATTAATCTTGCTAACACTGACAAAAGAAACAAAAATTGCTAAACAATACATTAATAACAGAAATGTTGTTTTGCAAAAATGGGTTTTAGCGTAGAAATTTTCAGTAGCCTACCTTGAGTCAAGCCTATATATAATGTGTAATATTAATTGTAATTCACTATACAAAGCTACACCGTTCAACCATACAAAAATTAGTACGTACATTAATCAGAACAAAATTTAGCTTTCACAGTATCAACAGTACAGCTATGACAGTTCAACTGGATAACTGACTCAAAAGACATTAAATAAAAAAAAGAAACTATTTTAACTTTAACACTTTCACGCTGGTGTGGTCCACCGGTGGCTCACAGCAAAAGTATCCGATCACTAGCAATAATCCTTGTCCAAAAAAAGTACACTTAATACTGCTTTGTTAAATAAATCCTTGTCGAATCATAATCTTAGTCAGTCTAAGAACATGATTCAACTAGGATTTATTGAAGAAAACAGTTTTAAGTATACTTTTTTGATATCGGAATTATTGGCTAGTGCTCAGATACTTTTGAGAAGAATGCGCCAGCGTGAACGTGTTAAAATTATTAAAAAAGAAAAAAACAAGTTGGAAATATATATATATATGTGTTCGTAAAATAAAAGTATAAAAAATAAAGTTAAAATGAAATTAAGAAAAATCATGTTGAAGAAATGGAACAGCTTTAGTATTAGTATAGCTCTTAACCCTTGGTGAAATTGAAACTTGCAACTGAAGTAGCTTGGATATTTCTCACCAAGATTTTTACTTGCACAGATACAATAGCTATTTTAATTTATACCCTAATTATGTTAATAACAATGAACCTGCCAATATCAATAAAGTTAAAAAAAAAATTGTCCCTCAAAAGAAATTTTAATCTAATTTAGATAAAATGGAGAGTAAGTTTTAATTTTTACACCAACTATGTGAAAAGGGCCAGAGCCGAGAATCAAATCAAGCCACGGAGTGCCCGGGTTTAATATATGGCTTAGCATTTTTCACATAGTTGGTGTAAAAATCAACATTACACTCCACTATATAAATTGAATTTTCATGGTAGATAAATTAATGAATTAAATTTCTAAAGTGGAATCGTTGTACTGTGTACATTTGGTTCTGTTCAATAATGAGTTTGAGACCACTGGGTTAGGGTATTCAGCGGTGTCTTTTTTTTTTTTTTCTTGTTTACAACTTGATAGGGGTTGCTGCAATACAAAATTTTATGCATTGCTAGGTTGGGGTATTCAATAATGTTTCTTTGTTTGGTTTTGCTGTAATATGAATGCTACAATACAAAATTTCATCTTTTTATTACTTTCTTCTATATTCAATAGAAGAAAGTATTGGATTCGTAAAAATTTTAGACGTCGGGTTTTTGATGGATTTACATGTTTTGAGAGCTGTAGAACACGATTTGACCATTTTTAGAAAATGTCTGTCTGTGTGTGTGTGACAAAATTTTTTGGCGACTGTATCTCAGGTACTACTGCACAGAATTTCATAAAATTGGTTTGTAGTTACACATTGGTATAAATTAGGGCCTATCAACTTTTGGTCAAAATTGCCCAACAGCTTGCGTCGCCATCCCTTTTTTTCTAAATTTTTAACATGGTGGTATAGGACAAAATTTTGTATAAATGTGCATAAAGAGAATTATTTTTTAATAATCATTATGAAATTTAAAAGAATTATTTGTAATAGAGATAGTCAAATGGGAAAAAAAAAATTGTGTATGTAGGAGCTTCGCCTCCCCCCCCCCTGGGAGAAGTCCCCCCTCGAGGGGAGTAAATTTTCATGATCGATGGGTATCTTTCAAAAGAGCTCATCAATACCTTTAAAACGAATGGTTGAACCATCAATCTGCGATAATTTAAAATAAAGTTATCGATTTTTTTCGTATTTAAAAATAATAATAATAATAATAATAATAATAATAATGTAATATTGAGAATAACATTGACTTTTTTTTAATATTTAATGTTATACTACTTCTCTAATATGGAAATCATCTACATTATCATGGAAGATAACTTTTAAAAATAATAATTTTAATAAATTATTTTTACTGGCTGAATTTGTATAGGAAAATATAGAAGAAAGTTGTGGTGGCCACAACATACTAGTTTGTGATAGGTTATAACTTTGTAAATTTTAAATGAATTATTCTTTGAAAATTTTTATAATGCTATAGTTAGTTTTTGATGTAATGTCTTGTTTATTTCTGATGTATTTAGATCACTAATTGCCAATAGTGTAGTGCTAACGCAATGCAAAACACATTTAACTTTAATCTCGTATATTTATTAAATTTTGCGATTTTAAATGTACTATTCTTTTTTAATTTTGTCCTCTAAAAAATTTTTTTTGACCGTACATAGTAAATTGTTTGGTTCACTGAAAAATGTGCTTTTTTATGTAGACGATCAATGGTAGCAATTGAAATACAATGAAAAATATTGCCACTATGGCAAATTTTGAAAAGTTTGCGAAACGGCACTCCTAAACTAGATTCTCCCCCAAATTATTTTTCTTTCTCAAACAAAATGCAAAAAAAAAAAAAAAAAAACTAGATGTGTATTGCACATACATGTCGTGTTTATAACAAAATATAAATTACTATATAGCAGGGGCAAGGCGTCGTTCAGGAAACTATGGAAGCGCTTCCAAAAGCAGAGGAAGAATCAATTCAGTCTTTCGACGAAGCGACATTACCTGATTACTTTTTTTAAATCTTAAATAGGGAAAGCTCTTTTTCCATGCACGCTTCGCCACTGCTATATAGTTTACTATTTTTAAGAAAGGCAAAAAAACATTTATTGAAATGTTTATAACTTTCATTGTTTGATTCGATATCTCTTGAATAAACATTAAACTAAGTGAATTTACAAGTTCGTAACTTGCAAGAAACAGTTACATTGTCATCAACATTGTTATATTAATGAGGTGATTAAAGAGCAATATATTATTACATAAGGACTGTTTTTATCAGTTTCAGTATAAGTTGTTAAAATTTCTTGTATTCCCATTAATTTATGTACTTAAGTTTATACCATGTGTTTAATTTTCATCAATAACCCCCCTTACATAATTACTAATTTTTTTTTTTTTTTTTTTTTTTAAGCTTCAGGAATATACTTTAAAAAAAATATGTTGATATGAAGATATTTTTTACTTTGGATTTTACGTTTTAAAAAAGTAAAAAAATTCGTTGGAACTTGAAAGTATATTAAGTTTTGGCTCACAGAGGGCAATTCGATGTGATAGTTTTTGTTAACATTTAAGAAAATATGTAAACAAATGCTGAGTTATACAATTTCACTCAAGTTATTAAATTCCCCTTTATACAGATTGTCTATATATACATTTAAAGAGTATATTACAGAAGTGTAAGTAAAAAAAAATGTGGCCCTTAAATTTATACAAATAGGCTTAAAACTGAAAAGTGAGATACATTTTTCCATAAAATAAAATAAATCTTAACCTGAAATAGTGTTATGTGCAGTATTTCAATCGGTATTTAAAGGCGCTGAAGGAGTAATTTTTTCAACAAATGGAATTGAAATATTCATAGTATTTAGTTGACTCAGCTGTTAACAAATTATAAAGTAATAGTTAATAAATCTAACAACAAATACATTTTACACCTTCTTATCGACAGTCAAATCAAATGCTTTATTTCTTTTTTCATTGTGTATTCTCACAATCTTACTTAAATATGATATATATATATACATATATATTTAAAACATACTGAATTGTATTATTATGTTATCTAAGGAAAGTTTAAAGGAAAAGTAACGAAAGAAATGTCAACAAAACATTGAAAACATCGAAAAAAAAACGTACGCGAGAGAAAAATGTAAACATGAAGCTATGATGCCACACGCTCGCGTTATTAGAAAATATTCGCTTTTCTGTGATTGGTCGATTCAATCCGATGCCGACAGCTTTCATTTCGCTCTATGAGAAATCCGAAGGCCATTTCCGATGGCGGGATGCTTAAAATGCATATCGGAATGTTTTTGGTGGAAACTCCCATTTCCGATGTCGGAAAGTTTCCACGTGGAATTCATTCCGATGTGTTGGTGCTAGACCCCCTGATGACAAATTGTCGATTGCGATACCTGATTCTTTGCTAAAGTTCTTTGAGGCAGAGGATTTTCTACAGCGATAAGTCTTTTGAGCTTCTTTTTTTCTTTTTCACCAAAGACTTCCTTTCGTCCATATTCTTTTCCTGGAGCCTTAATTGCCAGACAATTTTTTTTTCTTTTCGAAGTTTAGACAGTAATCCACCAGAAAAATGTCTTTTCTGATTTCTAAATGCTTTATTTATAACACAATTTGAGCAACCATCCTTCAAAAGCTTTAAAATTTTGTTTCGGGTTTGAGGATCTGATTTCGGAGCCATAATTTACTCCCACTAATAAAAATAACTAGATTGGTAATTTAAACGTCTCACTTTTAAAATAAAATTGGTAGTAAAGCGATTAAAATTTACCATAAATAGTTACATGCTTTTAAAATTGGTCACACTAATTTTGAATCAACCTGTATAAGAAAGGAATGTGATTTTAAGATTGTTTAATAAACTAACAGAATTGGGCAAGATGTGGGGATTGACGAATAGGAAATTGAGAAACAATAGTCATGAAAAATAAAAAAAATTAAGGAAGTGTGGATTAATTGTGATTTTGCTGTACCCCCTTTGTCGGACTGTTGAATGTTTTGCGTTCAATCCCCACTTTCGTAATTTTTTCTACATTTTTCATGACTACTGTTTGTTAATGTCCTTTAGTCAATCCTGCACTTTCTGCCTAATTCTGTTGATTGATTTAACAATTTTAAAAGCTGATTCTTTTCTTATATATAGGAGGACTTTCATTTTGTTTCATTATGCACTGATGACGGTGTGCAAAATGCTACCGAAACAGCTCCCTACTAGTTTATCATTTCTTTTGGATTACAAGATATCTACGAATTTTTCTTGAATTTATATATCTATTCATTCATCACGTTTTTCGAGACCGTGGGAGCTTCTGTGCAGTTGCTGACTCATTGAGTCCAGAATTAAAACTAGTATGACGTGGACACCACATGACTTTATTCTATATAATTTTACACAAAATTCATTGAATACAAATTATTTCCCATTATAAATTCAGACGATTTTTATCTGACAGAGTTATAAATGCAGAAAGAAAGTCAATTTTTTTGCCAATATCAAAAGTTTTTTTCGTTAAAAGACAAAAAAAAAAAAAAAAAAAAAAAACATAACTTTGTTTTAAATTATCACAGATCTTAGTTCAACTATTCATTTTAAAGGTGTTGACGAGATTTTTCAAAAGACACCTATATTGAAAATTTACTCCTGCCAGGGGTGTAATCCCCCCCCCCCCAGGGAAGGGAGGGAGTGATGCTCCCACATGCACAACATTTTTTTCCTAGTTAACTACTACTATTATAAATAATTCATATTAATTTTACAATCAGACGTTTAAAATAACTCTCATTATGTGAAATTTTGTCCTATACTGCCATATTAAAAGTTTAGAAAAAATGCGATCACAGGGCCACCTGTTGATAAATTGTTCCACCAATCTAATCATCACCAGTTTATGCCAAGGTTCAACTAAATACCAAGTTTGGTTAAATTTCATTCATTGGTTCGTGAGTTATAGCGTCCACAAAATTTGTGATACACACACACAGGCAGACAGACTGCTAGGCTCTAGACTGGACTGACAGACATTTTCTAAAAATAGTCAAATAGTGTTCAGGACATCCTAAAACGTGTAAATCCATCGAAAACTGGAGTTCGAAAATTTTCACGAATCCAATACTTTCTCTCTCTGTATATATATAGAAGAAAGTAAATAACGGTTGATAATCTTTTTGGTTGAGATCAAATGGTGATAAAAGAGCACAGAATGACTGGATGTTTATCAAATCTCAACTTGTTGGTCAATTTGGCACCCCACCAAACTTTTGGGATTGTCCTCAAAGCTAGGCATGAGAAATATGATTATTCTATAGTGTATATTAATTTTATTAACTTACTGTATAGCAGGGGAAAATCATGACTGAGACTGAACTTTCGTTCTCTTTACTATAAAGCACTTAAAAAAACTCTAAACTGCAAAATTAGACAATTTAAAGTTAAAACTTTATTTTGAAAAATTTCTTGTTTCTCCAAAAAATTTCTAATTTTTTATTTTGGCAATAAATTTTGGAATAACAGATTATCATATAATTTAAAAAGAAGTTTCTTTAAAATCTACACTTGAATTTTTTTTTTTAATTTTTTTTTTATTATTATTATTATTTTTTCCATCATAGAATACAGAAATAAGACAATAATCACACAAAATGGTCATTATAATCAAATTTATTCAAAATTTTTATTAAGCTTTTAAACAATCCAGCTTCAAAATTTTCAATAGTATGCAGCAAAATTTCATTCACTTCATTTATTATGAAATGAGAATAACTGACATTAATCAATATTTCATTTTATATAAAAAACAGTCTTAAAAAATATATGAACATGACACATATGCAATGTAATACAAAAAATTTTACAGAATACATCAGTTTTTCATCTTATAAAAATAAGTAGCAATATTCCATATACAAACGCGCAGTTGGCTGTGTGAAATCCGCAACTCTCTGTAATCCATGGCTCTTTCCTCAATGTAAACAACAGAAATTTTTAATTACTTTTCTCAAAAGAAAAAAAAAAAAAAAAAAAAAAATAGATAGGTAATTGACGACTTTACCTTCTGTCGTCATTCGACGTCATGGTGAAATTTAACCTATAGGAGTCTTAATTTACCCCACAAATAAAGGACTATAGCCAATCATAACGCAGCTTTTCCCCACACACAAAAGGAAACTCTGCCTCGTTCTAGTCGTCCATTAATTAACTTGTTTGAAATTGTAAGAAAAACATCTGTTTTTAGCAAAAGTTTTGCAAAATATACTTTTTTAATTAATTAATTGCATTTTTTGAAATTGCTAAAAATCTCTGATTATTTATCTTTTATTTAATTTATTATTAATTTGATTAGTTATTAATTTATAAATGTAATTTTCTTCTAAATATGTTTTGAATAATTTATTCAATATGATTTGTATTTTAACTTTTACACTAAGATTGTAAATTTATATTCGAAGAGGAAAAATGTATGTAAACTAAACATTGATCTGCAAAAGCCTTATTCCCAACAATTGCAGATTTCACAGACTCAACTGTATAATGAAAATACAAACAATACATGCAGAAAAACAACTTATACATAGAACATGAGTATAAAATTGTAGAAAAAATGAATAATCCCTGTAAAATCGGCATATTCAACACAAAATCACTGATTGAGCTTTTCTTTTCTTGTATCTAATATTGTAATCAGAGACCAAGTGCATAAAATTGCAAATACCACGACTTACTACAATTTTTGTTGCAATGAGCAAATTCAAAATGTTGCTTTTAATAAAATATTTAAATAACTTTAAAATATTTCAGTACAATGGTATAAAATTTAGTTTTTCCTTGTGTCATTCATTACGAAATAAACAACTGGTTTTAATAACCTTCCGATGTAGAAATGGTATTTAAAAGTACTTATAAAGAATGTGAACATGATACATGTACAATATTACAAATATATTTTGATTGAAATCATCATTACATCCAGTAAACTTAAAAAATATTCTCTACATAAGTACAATACAAATATAAGTTAATTACATGATTTTGACGCACATTATTAAAATATGAATTCTATGCAGAGAAACAAATATTACTCAGGACATGAGCATAAAATGGTAAAAGAACAAATAAAGTCTGCAAAATCAGCTGAGCATATTTAACACACACACACACACACACACACACACACACACACACACAAAAAAAAAAAAAAAAGAAGAAGTCCTTATTTCATATTTTATTGTTTTTCTTTTCTTTTCTTTTTTAAACACTGTAATGAGGCAAGTGTATAAAATTGCAAACTTGATGACTTACTATAATTTTTGTTGCAATAACATTGATCCAAAATGTTGCTTTAAATAATCCTTTTCTTAACCTGCGAGAACACGCACTCATTTTCGAACACAAGAACTCACGCCTGGTATCTCATACCCTAGTTCATTTCGGCTATTTAAATATCAATAAACTAGCAGGCAACGCCCGCTTCGCTGGTCCCTATTTTTAAAAGAATCACTATAATTACTGAATTCTCAAAATTGCATTAATTTTTATCACATGAAAAAAAAAAAAAAAAAAATACGTGTGGCACTCGAGGACTGCCGCGGTAAAGCTATTGCATAGCATTTTTTAACAACTTATGCAATTATAATTATTTATTTATTTTATTTATACAGTATTTTTTTTCTTTGATATTAATTCAAGTTTTTTCTTTGATATTAATTCAAGTTTTTTCTTTGACATTAATTCAAGTTTTTCTTTGATATTAATTCAAGTTACACATTTTGAGCGTGGTGACCGATAAAAAAACAATTTTTTTCTTTTATTGAATAAATGAGAATATATCCGCAATGAGAATATATCAAAAATATCCGCAATCGATTTGTAGGTATCGAAAACCTCGATGTACCAAATTTGAATGATCTAACTCTATTTTTTGAGAAAAGGTATTTTAATAGGTTTTTAAAGGCCTGCAAGTCGAATGGGGATATTCAAGTTTTTTCTTTGATATAATTTCAAGTTACACTTTTTGAGCGTGGTGACCGATAAGAAAACAAATTTTAATAGAGAGAAGGTATTTAATAGGTTTTAAAGGCCTGCAAGTCGAATGGGGATATTCAAGTTTTTTCTTTGATATTAATTCAAGTTACACTTTTTGAGCGTGGTGACCGATAAGAAAACAATTTTTTTTCTTTTAATGAATAAATGAGAATATATCCGCAATAAGAATATATCAAAAATATCCGCAATCGATTTGTAGGTATCGAAAACCTCGATGTACCAAATTTCAATGATCTAACTCCATTTTTTAAAAAAAAGGTATTTTAATAGGTTTTTAAAGGCCTGCAAGTCGAATGGGGATATTCAAGTTTTTTCTTTGATATAATTTCAAGTTACACTTTTTGAGCGTGGTGACCGATAAGAAAACAAATTTTAATAGAGAAAAGGTATTTAATAGGTTTTAAAGGCCTGCAAGTCGAATGGGGATATTCAAGTTTTTTCTTTGATATTAATGAATAAGATAACAATAATAAGAAAACAAATTTTAATAGAGAAAAGGTATTTTAATAGGTTTTAAAGGCCTGCAAGTCGAATGGGGATATTCAAGTTTTTTCTTTGATATTAATTCAAGTTACACTTTTTGAGCGTGGTGACCGATAAGAAAACAAATTTTAATAGAGAAAAGGTATTTAATAGGCTTTAAAGGCCTGCAAGTCGAATGGGGATATTCAAGTTTTTTCTTTGATATTAATTCAAGTTACACTTTTTGAGAGTGGTGACCGATAAGAAAGCAAATTTTAATAGAGAAAAGGTAATTAATAGGTTTTAAAGGCCTGCAAGTCGAAAGGGGCCATTCAAATTTTTTCTTTGATATTAATGAAAAAGATAACAATAATGATAAGATAACAATAATGATAAGAAAACAAATTTTAATAGAGAAAAGGTATTTTAATAGGTTTTAAAGGCCTGCAAGTCGAATGGGGATATTCAAGTTTTTTCTTTGATATTAATTCAAGTTACACTTTTTGAACGTGGTGACCGATATAAAACAAATTTTAATAGAGAAAAGGTATTTAATAGGTTTTAAAGGCCTGCAAGTCGAATGGGGCCATTCAAGTTTTTTCTTTTCTTTGATATTAATGAATAAGATAACAATAATGATAAGATAACAATAATGATAAGAAAACAATTTTTAATAGAGAAAAGGTATTTTAATAGGTTTTAAAGGCCTGCAAGTCGAATGGGGATATTCAATTTTTTTCTTTGATATTAGTTCAAGTTACACTTTTTGAGCGTGGTGACCGATAAGAAAACAAATTTTAATAGAGAAAAGGTATTTAATAGGTTTTAAAGGCCTGCAAGTCGAATGGGGATATTCAAGTTTTTTCTTTGATATTAATTCAAGTTACACTTTTTGAGCGTGGTGACCGATATAAAACAAATTTTAATAGAGAAAAGGTATTTAATAGGTTTTAAAGGCCTGCAAGTCGAATGGGGATATTCAAGGTTTTTCTTTGATATTAATGAATAAGATAACAATAATGATAAGATTTTAATAATGATAAGAAAACAAATTTTAATAGAGAAAAGGTATTTAATAGGTTTTAAAGGCCTGCAAGTCGAATGGAGATATTCAAGTTTTATCTGATCTACTTTATACACAAATTTTACGCGTACAGCTATTCACTGTTGTACATAGATGATAGATACCTATACACCTATATACTTTCTCACAAACAGCTGCTTATGTATTCGTCCGATTTCGGAGCAGCTCGTCTCGATCTGTGCGAGCTTCGTACAGCCGAAGTCTACCGAACTGTGTTAGGTTTTTTTTCGTTACGGGATTTTTCGATTCGGTTGCCGTGCTCAAAGCCCGCGATAAAAGCTATACAATAGCTTAAAAAGATAAACAAAATCTGATTAGGAAAAATTTCGCACAGGGTTCTCACTGCCTTCGGAAAAAATTCCCAAAATGCTCTAACTCTTATTTCTATTATTTTCTCCCTTCGCCCCCCCCCTCCTGTCTATCCTAATAATTTTACAAATTTGAAAATATCCGCAATCGATTTTAAGTATCAAAAACCTCTATGCACCAGTTTTGAACGATCTATCTCTATTTTTATTTTTTTTGCCCCTCTGCTCTCCCCCCTTCCCACCCCTCCCAATAATTTTAAAAATTCGAAAATATCCGCAATTGATTTGTAGGTATTAGAAATCTCTATGTACCAATTTTGAATGATCTAACTCTATTTTTTTTTGCCCCTCTGCCCCCCTCCTTCCCGGCGCTAATAATAACTTTACACTTTCGCAAATATCCCCATTCGACTTGCAGGCCTCTAAAACCTATCTGTACCAATTTTGAACGCCCTAACTGTATTTCTATTTGTTTTTGCTCATAGCCCCCCCCTTCCCGCCCCACCTAATAATTTTACAAATTCGAAAATATCCGCAATCGATTTGTAAGTATCGAAAACCTCTATATACCAATTTTGAAGGATCTAACTCTATTTTTATTTTTTGCCCCCCCTCTTCCTTCCCCCTTTCCCGGCCCTCCTAATAACTTTACACTTTCAAAAATATCCCCATTCGACTTGCAGGCATCTAAAACCTATCTGTACCAATTTTGAACGGCCTAACTGTATTTCTATTTGTTTTTGCCCCATAGCTCCCCCCTACCGCACCACTCCCCTTCCGGCCCCTCCTAATAATTTTACAAATTCGAAAATATCCGAAATCAATTTGTAGGTATCGAAAACCTCTACATACCAATTTTGAACGATTTCATTGATTGATGAATGATTTCATTAATGATTTCATTTTTAAAATACTTTCTGTTGCACATAAATATTACACAAATGTGTATCAAACACTCAAAAGAATTGTGACACACGATATTATTGTAAATAATGCTGAGTTTTTATTTTTATTTTATATAATTTTATCCTGCATTAAATAATTTTTAAAAAGCTAGTGTGATTTCAGATTTCAAGAAAAATCCTGTAAAGAATACATTACTAGAAGAATACAGTTTTCTATAAAGTGGAATATGTCAGTTAGGTGATAAAATCAAAACAAACTAATGTAAAATTTTTTATTTATTTATTTATTTTTTTTTTTTTTTTTAAGATCAATTTTTTTTTTAGATCAAATATCTATCATGTACTGGCAGGTAACTTACTCTCAGGACAGAAGTATGGCATTGCACAATCAATAAATAATCTAGCAAGGCTAAATATTAAAACAAAAATCACCAATTTAAATTTTCAACAGCATTGGCTGAAACATAACAATTTACAAAATGATTTTAATCCTTTATTTTATACCATGTGTACTACATCGAACAAGATTTGTTGACAAAAATCATCTCTCATTTTTCCGAATCAGAAAACATATGTTAAAAATGAATATAGGGTAAGTGCACCAGTGATTGACATTTTTAGAGCAAACTCTCATGTTTTTAATGTTCTAGTCACCAGAAAATATCTTTAGAAATCTTAAGTTAGTGCTTATGGCATGAAAGACATTCAGAACCACATATATGTTAAAACATATACATATGATAACAATTATTATTATTATTACTACTTTAATTTTTATTTGTCACCCACTCAATGTTCCGGTAATTGACACTGCCTGTTTTTCCTTTTATCAGTCATTGGCACCCTATGTTCCAGTGTTTGACACTGCTAGTTATTCATTTTACCCGTTATTAGCACCCTGTGCTCCAGTGTTTGACATAAAATGTTAAAATTCCTATATTTAAAATATATGATTTTTCTTATTTATTAATTATTTTGGGACAGATGTCAATTACTGGAGCATGCCAATCGCTGGAGCACCTACCCTATAATTTTTTTTATTTAGTATGCCCTTCAAAATAAGGAGAAGGTATAAACTTAAATATACTCAAAACCACATAATCTCCTTGAAATAAACTATCACAAGCCAAGCATTTTACTTTAACTACATATTCAAAATAGAGCCAATGTTTACTAAAATTATTAATAAACTGTTTATTACTAATCGTTATTAATTCACAGAGGACAGCATGTGTTTTGATGGAAGCAGATCACTTGGAATTCCTTTTCAGCTTAAAATAACTTTTCTATACATTCAAATATAAACAATCATAGGACGATAAATTAATAAGTTCTTTATTCCAATTAGGGCAAAAATTCTTTTTTCACTTACCTAAAATTCAAAAAAATTCTCAATCGGTTATTATGTGCTCACGTTATTCTATGATTTTTTCGTTCTAAGTAAGGGAGACTTTTCCTCGAGAAAATCTCAAATAGAGGAGCACAGGAAGTTACTCTGTAAATATATATATCTCGTGTTTTGAATTCAGTTTTTTGATTTTATTTTATTTTTTCTGGTTGGTGTTTCAATACATCAGGATGGATTGTGTCTAAATTGCCTCTCTTTCATTTCGGGTGATTTTTTCTTGCGGGTTTAAGTTTTGGTTTCATTACTTTTTAGGTTCATGGTGTGTTTTTGTTTTTCTGGAAAATAATTTGTCATTGTTTCATTTGATTCATTTCGGGATTCCTTTTTATTATGGGTTCGTAATCAATCTATGGATTTCATGGTTTTATTGTTCTTTATTTGCTATGTTTCTTTTTTTTCCATCCGCGTGTCTCCTAATCTGGTCTTGGCAGGCTGGGGGAGTGCTGCCGGCGTAAAACTAGTTTAACCCCACAGGCAAGTCACAAGTCTTGCCGCTTGCTTCTTTTCTTAGGTTGTTTATTTTCCCTGGATTTCGATTTAGTTTGAGGTTTTCTGTTGGGATTTGGTTGAGTTGGTTTGTTGTGTCGTTTGTTTTGCGGGCTGTTGGAAATTAGATTTGGTCTCTTTGAATGTGTGTATTTCAACCCCTGATGGATTTTTTTTTTCCCCGCCTTTCTGGGCTTCTTCTGCATGGAGAAATTGTTCATTCTTATTGGTCATTGTTGTTTTGACTGTCTTGTGTCTGTTGCTTGGCTTCTACTGCGCTTAATGGGTCATTATTTTTATTGCCGGGTTCTCTTTGTTCACCTTGAAATATTGTCCTAGAGTTAACCTTCTTTTCATCAGAGTCTAATTACACGGTCCTATTTCAGTTTTCAACAGATATTGTTGTACAGTGGATTGGCGTCAGTGCTATTGTTGAACTTGATAACTGAATCAATATGGGATATCTTGTTGCTTTGTTTGGCATGTGTATGTCTCTTTGGTGAATTGTTTGACTAACTATTTTTCGTTCTCATTCTTTGCTTCTACTATCAAGAGGATTATATATATATATATATATATATATATATATATATATATATATATATATATATATATATATATATATGTATGTATATATACTATTCAAGACTACCGATAGGGGTTAATGACTCATCTTTAATATTTTACAATTTCAATGTTGAAAAGAGCGAAAGAGAAATTTGGGAGAGTAGCATATGACACATGGTGTTTGCATGCTTTAAAAAAAAAAAAAAAAAAAAAAAAAAAACAGCTATTTTAATATTTGAACTATTTTTTCTTTTTTTGCTGTAGAGATATTGAGCTGTCATCTAATTAAAAACAAAACTAACATAAAAATTTTTAAAATATTGTAGTAGTCTTTTGAACATGTTGCAATATTTTTTAAGCATAACATATAACACATAGTGTTTGCATGCTTTTTTAAAAAACAGCTATTTTAATATTTCCACTATTTTTTCTTTTTTGCTGTAGAGGTATTGAGTTGTCATTTAATTAAAAAAAAAATTAAGAAAAAAAAATTAAAAATATTGTAGTAGTCTTTTGAACATGTCGCAATATTTTTTAAGCATATCCACTTTTTTTTATCTCACCCACCTATTTAAAAATATACACATTATTTCACATTTTTTGAATTTTACTTCAGTGCAATTAAATTTGTAGTCATCAAAGTTTTATTTTTTTTACACATTGATCATATCTGTACTCCTGAGGTGAAGGACAGCATGTGTATTTTGTGAAAAGAATTAGCACCATGATTCTGATGAGCATATTTTTTTCTATATAGAGGCATTAAGCATTATGTACAGTTAATATAAAATATATGGAACAGTATAATATAATACCATGCCCATTTAATGCTGACTCTAGAATAAAAGGGTTGCCACAGAGGGTTTAATAACAAAGAGCAATCTATTAAAAAAAAAAAAAAAGCATAATTTGCTGTCTTCTATAGGGTAGGTGCTCCAGTGTTTGACATGCTCCAGTAATTGACATCTATCCCGAAATAATTAATAAATATATGTATAATCAAATATATGTATTTTAACATATTTGTGGTTCTGCATGTCTTTCATACCATATGTACTAACTTAAGATTTCTAAAAGTATTTTCTGATGACTAGAATATTAAAAACATCAGAGATTCCTCTAAAAGTGTCAATCACTGGTGCACTTAACCCATAATTATTTTTGTTAGTGACAAAAGTAAATTACTAATTATATATAAATATGCATCTGATATTCCAGGAATGCTGTAAAACTATTGCTAGAAGGTTACATGTCAGGAAGAAAAGCATTTAAAATGTTTTGAACATTTCAAATATTAGAAAAAAAAAAACTTGGTACTAATACTAAAATGTTGTTAAAAGGGCTGCCGAGTGCTAAAATGGGTTGAAAAAGGGCGGCTGGATAGAACACTCTGCTGAATTAGCCTAGAATCAGCACTACTTTTTTCATGGCAAATGTATAGAACAGCATTCCTAAAAAAAAAAAATAAAAAAAAAACTTTTTGGTGACGTGGTATTCTTTACCTCCAGGGTATAGATATATTTTTTCATGTATATGCATTTTTAAACATCAAGCATCAGATGGTTTTGACTCGAGGAAATTAAGAAAGATTTCGAAAACCATATAATAAAAATAAAGAATCAGAATATTGTAAAAAAACCTCAGTTGGAGATATAAACAAAAACTCAATTTTATGATTTGTTGAAAAAATTAGATTGAATCTCCTTAAATCATCTTCTTACTCCAAACAACATTTCACAGCCAATTTAATTTTTGCCTTTTTGCTCCATTGAGTGAATAAAACTTGGGAAACAAAAGTTTCAGACAGAATGTGTCAATACTTTTTAGGAACAGTTTTCAGCCTATAACGTAATACTCGTATTGTTGAGCGCTTCTTGTCTCTTTCATCTTCTGGTAAGAAGCACCGAAGTAAAAAATCCCCAATATTATCAAAAAGACCTTGACAAACAAAATCATTAAGAAAAATATGAATATTTCCACTCATTATTTTCTCTTTCTTAAAAAAATGTGCTACTTTATTTTCCGACTCTAAAAGCCACTGCAAGAATGAAGAGGACAAGTCCATTGCTTTATTCAATATCTTTTTCACAATTCAGCCATATTTTATAAACAAAAGAGGCAGAAAATATTAAACTTTGAAATTATTCTTCCACATTTTCCTTCCCTTTGTTGATTCAAACTGCCACTTTAAAAATCTATCTACAAAATTACGCTGTTTTAAAATAATGATTGATGAAATGTTTACAAAGTAAGTTACGATCTATTTTGTTCTTAAAATATTCCTTATTTGGAGGTTTCTGATCAGACAACCAGTCTAATAACTTTACAGCTTTCTCATATTTATTTCCATTTATAAGATCTATCAAAATATCAATAAAAAACTCACTCCGCTTAAAAGTTTCCTTCTCATCGCTAGATACAAATATGCATTCAACAAACTCATCCAATAATGAATAGTCATCACTGATTATGAGTTCACGATATTTGCTTACTCCACCGTCTAAACATTTGTCTCTGAAATGGGCTAATTGTGGATCATTGAATACTAATTGAAAACTAGCGAGATCCCACATATGTAACAAGTCACCCACAAAATGCATATCTTGATCCATTTGCACTGCTCTTTGTTTTAGAGTTCCCGGAACCTTGCACCACACTTCGTTAAATATACATTGATATGTATTATTTTCCCCAACATAACCATTATTGTGATCTTCTCTCATTTTCTTTGTGACTGCTTTTAGAAGCAGACTAATTGTTTCATCATTTTCCGTAAGGGACGGCAAAACATCATCAAATACTGGTAATAAAAGTTTTTGCCACGGCCATGTAGATACCAACATTTTCAACAATATGAATTTCGCATCTAAAGGTAAACCTAGACGAAATTTGGTAATTCGCGTAATACATGTTAATACTCCATTTAATAACAGTTTTCTATCAGCTACATTCACTTGGTTTACAAAAAACACAACCAATTCTACAAAATTCTCCATTTTATAAAAGTCATTATTTCTTTTGATCATAGACATAAAAGTATTGTACTGCATAATGGAAATGTGAGCACAATCTATCAAATTCCTATTTTTCTCCTCTTTCTTTAATTGATTCCAAAAATAAAAAGCGGCCTTGCTGTTGCCATAATATACCGATAATCTCAACATATTCTCATTTATAGTATATTCTTGTTCATACACGAAATCTCTTGTCCTATTAGGTAATTGCATAAAAAATGGTAATAATCGAGACATATTATCATTTTTATAACAATGCCAATAAACTAACATATAAAAATGCATATCATTAAAATAGTCCATTTTTACCTCTTGTGGCACTTTATTCCCTAAATCATCAATGCATTCTTTCAAAGCATAATCACAGGCAAACTTGTACACAATAGCAGCATTAAGACGTGGATCATGCAACCATGTTTTTATAATCTTTACTTCATCCACAGTGCCATAAGGAGTCCAATATATTCCCTCAACAAAATTTATAGCTGCCATATTTAGTTTCATATTTAGTTCCATATTTACGATTGCATGCATAGTTTGACACACAATATTTGAAAACCAGTTATATATTTTCCCCCCTAATTCCTTTACGAAATGAATTAATATGATTTTCAGTGTAGAAGGCAACGTAAAATCACTTAATTGTTCTATCACTTCTCGAATCAATGTGTGCCACTCATCTCTACAATCTTCTTCGCTCTCATCATATTGTGCAAAAATCTCTTTCAT
Source organism: Salticus scenicus (assembly GCA_963930645.1). NCBI lineage: Eukaryota > Metazoa > Arthropoda > Arachnida > Araneae > Salticidae > Salticus > Salticus scenicus. The sequence continues at coordinate 243,575,104 of OZ005659.1, forward strand.
TCTGAGTTTGACAGTTTTCTTTTCCCAGAGTGATATGGCAACGCTTAATGCAGCTCTGTACTGCAAATTTAATTGCATGCTACAAGCCATACTTCAAACTTTATAATGAACAAACAAAAAGCACTGAATAAGAACTATATTAAAATAAAAATATTTGTACTCAAACACAAAATATGGAGATGCATGTTAAAGTAATAAAATAAAAAATAGGGTTATTAATTATTTTAGTTGTTAGCTATAAAGTAAAACAAAAATACTACAAAGTGCAAAAGAAATAAAATAATCACATATTTGCTTGATCCTGAACAGTAATATTATCTTTACATACAAAATTCAGTAATATATACATTTGAATAGTTGTTTTATTACGTCTTGCACTATTCTTAATAGACGATACAAATTCTAATTTTATCTACATTTACAAAAGACTTTTATATTCACAGGTTGAGGGAAGAGAACTACTTTGGTCTGACGATGATTTTAGTTAATATTTTTTAGTTTCATTCTCAACTAAACCATGTCAAAGAGCTGATTTTTCTCACTAGAAAAAAAAAAAAAAAAAAAAAATCTTTGATAACATACATAGATTTTTCATTGGCACTGTGTGAGTTGTTGAGGGAGAGATTCTTTTATAACTTCAGATTCTAGAACAGAAAAAAAGGTCAGTTTGAGAATAATATTACATAAATCACAAATTCAAAAGAAATAGTCAAAAATCAAAACTACTTCATAAACAAATTTGCCTAAATTGTGATTGGGGTTGTTGATGAGTTTCTTTCAAGGTAGAAACGACTAGAAGAAATAGGTTTCGACCCAGTGAAATAAATGTAAGAGAACTGTTTTATGGTGAACGCAGAGCAGTGTTGGGCATAATTGATTAAAAAGTAATTGAATTACAATTAAATTACAATTATAATTATTTTACGGTCAATAAATTAACAAATAGCTGATTACAAATAAACTGAATTACTTATTCAGTTTATTTGCGATAATTCAATTTATTTGTAATCAGTTACTTGTTAATCGATTGACAAAACAAAAATATAATTGTAATTTAATTGTAATTCAATTACTTTTTAATCAATTATGCCCAACACTGACGCAGAGTTCCCAACTTTTATAATTTATTCACGAGCATTTTTAACCCCGCCCCTTTTTCATACCGGAAATTTTGAAAAATGATTTCCTTCTTATTTAATCGTTGCCTTATTAAAGAGAAATAATCTACAAAAATTCTGGTGCGAAAAAAAGGCGGGGCTAAAAATGCTCGTGAATAATTTTGTGATTTACACGAACACGCTTTCAAATAATAATAGCTTATTTCCACAAAATTTGTCAAAATTCACCTTTCCAGACTCACTTAAATACCCAGACTCTCAGTAACCAGTGACCACTCTGTTGTAATTAGCAGAATACATCAAAAGAATATTACAAAAAGAAAATCTAGTAAAATAAAACAAATTGGTATTTTAAAACTAAAAATAATCGGTGTGTCTCACACACACGACTTTTTCTTACCCTGATATTTAAATTTAATACTACAAATACAGGTTGCAGATTAAGAGGTAAGATAACGAGTACTGTTATGTAAACCTGTGTTAAACAATTCAAATTAGGTTTCGGAAGAGTTTTATATGATAATTAGTTCTGTGTGAGGGGGGGTGCTGCCGCCTCCCTCAACCCCCCGTTTCATTAATGCACCTACATTCATATAGAATTCAGTTCGGTTATTCAAAAATTAATTCTTGTTTTTAAAAAATAATAATCGACAATAGAATTTAAGCTAATGTTTTGGGTGCCCAGTTAAAGGGACACCAGTTAAAAGAACCTCATACAGTTACTTCACTCTTTCTCCATTGAAAACCGGCTGTCGCCGTCTCCATTCTTATCCTTCCTCCGAGGTCCCTATTGCCTGTGACAGTAGCTTACCAGTGGGGCTTCCATCTAGGTGTTTATCAGATGACAGTTTCGAAACAGACAGTATCGAAGACCAGATTCGCTTGGAGTTCTGTTCCAACCTCGGTTGCGAGCAGACGTGTATTTTACTAGCTCCGCGCTGCGCCATCTAGCGGCCAGCGTTTTAATTAAAGTTCTTTCCTTCAACGTTTGAGAGTTGACTCTTTCGCAGTGTTTCTCGGCCTTTTTCAAGGCCAACCGTGATCAACAAGAGCGGAACTGCGAAGATCTCTCTCAGGAAGATCTTTTTATCCTGTGTTTTTTATTTAATCAGTTTTTTTTTTCCTTTTATAATCATGAATGATCATATTCCTACTATCATGGAGACGGGGATTGGCGGTGGTGAGACTAACCTCCAAACTTCAAACTTCGACAAGCCCGTCATAGCGGCAATGTATCGTGAAATCGATCTGAGACTTCTCTCGCCAAATGAGGCAGAGGAGCTCATGCTGAAGCTAAGAGCGAACATCGCTTGCAATGATGCTGCTCTAGCAAACCTAAGGAAAAGAAAGACGGATGACCCCACTTCAGCTGCTAAGAGATCGTCACTACAAAAGGAGAGACTGATGGCTTGGCAGGCCGCTAGCCTTCTCTCCCAGGTTAGTGGCGTTTCTATATATTTTACGTCAACTCCACCCATTGCCAATTCTCCTGTTGAGGAAAATTTTAGTTCTAATGAGGGTCCAACTCAGAATTCTCCCAACATATTTTAGCTACCGAAAAGGGTAAAAGAGGACCATTTACAGTTCAAAAGAGGACTTAGGAGGACCATTTATAATAAAAAAAAATCTGGTGTGAAATAACTACACAACTTCCATTACCCACTATTACACGTATTATATATGCATTTTTGAGAGATAATGTGATCAGAAAACATAAAAGTGACCTAAAGAGAAAATCGTTAGAGCCGTTTTTGAGATACCAACTTTATCATTCGAAAGGACATCTAATAGAGTGTTTATATAGCAAATTTGAAGAAAATCGTTAGAGCCGTTTTTGAGATACGGACTTACGGTCCCACTTCCGGTTAAACTCAATTATTGACAGGAAAACAATAATTACATACAAAAGCATATTTAAAAGTGAGTTAAAATGGCGAGTTTGGAAAAAATCCGTACAACCGTTTTTAAAGGAACGCCTTTGCGAGGCCTGAAATTGAGCTATTTATACAGGACGCCTATCAATTTTCCTGAACTAACTAACTATATCATTCGAAAGGACATCTAATAGAGTGTCTATATAGCAAGTTTGAAGAAAATCACTAGAGCCGTTTTTGAGATACGGACTTATGGTCCCACTTCCGGTTTCTGATGTCCCACTTCCGGTTTTTCAATTTTCACCAAAATTTGGAAATTTCATCTGTACACCAGACGTATTTCAATTCTAAAGTTTCGTAGCTCTATCTTTATTAGTTTCTGAGCTATAATAGCCAGAAGATTCTCCACATACCTACACACACACACACACACACATACACATACATACACACTGACCAATTGCCAAAAACTGCTTTTTTGGACTCAGGGGACCTTAAAACATGTAAATCAGGTGAAAACCCGATATCGAATTTTCAGACCGAATACAATACTTCCATTACCTACGGTAGTAGGGTAATGGAAGTAAAAAGAGGACTTCAGAGGGACTTTTTTTATCCAAAAATTATAACAAATGTAAACATTTTACACTATCATCGTTTTAAACACCTCGTTAAACAATCATTTAATCATAAAACATATTAAATATAACATAACAATAGCTAATACCAAAGAGGAAAAAATATCCAATAATTTTTATTTACCATTTATAAAGGCATCTATACTGTTGCATTGGAAACTTCTTAAATTTATGGGGGAGGGGGGGGGGGGAACCATAGTAGTAGTAGTTATTTGAAGAAAAAGTAAAGCAGTTTAATTCCTGAGTAAGTTTTCCAAACTTATTTAATTATTAAAGATTTATTCTTATAATTCTAGAATGATACACTGGGAGAAAAAACAAAAAACGAAAATTACGCAGCAGATTGTGAGATTATTTGGAAATTACACAGATTATGAAATAACACATTTGATTTTCTAAATGATATAATGAAATTCCAAAAAGAAAAAAAAAATATATATATATATATACAAGATTATTTGGAAGTTACACAGATTATGAAATAACACTTTTACTAAATGATATAAATAAATAAGATGGAAGATTGTGAGATTATTTGGAAATAATTTAAAATATTTGTAGTCCCTGAAAAAAATCTTTTCTTATAGGTTCTGGGGTTATAATAAACTAAATTTAAAAGTAGCATTTACATTGTGGGTGGAGAAAAATTATTCTACACTCATCATCATCATCAAAATTAACTTTTCAGAGTTCCTAGGAACGGCGTTCCTTCACCTCTAATAGTAGTAGTACGTAGAATAAATAATATAGTAGAAATATATGGCCAGGTAGGTCTTTCTAGATTCAGGCATGAGAGTGCAGAAAATAAAAAAAAGAGGAAACACGTGTGTTCATAAAATTAATTTTAAAAGAAAAGTAACACGCACGGGGAAAACTATACAAATGTACGCTCATAAAATTTATTTCAAATGAAAAATAATGCTCACAGAAAAAACTATACAAAATATTTTAAAAGTGACAAATTAAACTAAAAGAATAATGCACATCAACACAATAAATTATGTGTTAAAAAAAAAAAAAAAAAAAAAAAAAAAAAAAACGTAAGCTAGCAATCAACATTTAATCATTGGCTGGTGGTGGAAAGTGGGAAAGGGGGGGGGGAGGTAAAAAGCAGTTCATGAGAGAAATATTAAACACAATTCTACTTCTTTATAGGTTCTAAAATATCATAAAGTAAGTTTAAAATTAATATTGTGGATGGATAGATATTCAAAAATAAAAGGCTTCCCATAGAATGTTTGATCGGCAATGGTTAGAGATGAAAAAGGGGGGGGGGGAGGTAAAAAAAAATTACATGAGTGAGAAATATTGAATAATTCTGTTCTTTTATATGTTATAGAATCTGACAAAGCATGTTTAAAATGAATATTGACATTTATATTTTGGATGGAAAAAGATGGAGAATCTAAAGTTTTTCATGGAGCGTTTGAACACTGATCGTTATTGGAGTTAAGCATTTTTAAAAACTTATTTTTAAGTCATTCAAAAGAGGACTAAACGGACCAAAACATTAAAAAGAGGACAAAAACGGACCTCACTATGAAAAACGGACTTTGGAGGGAAAAAGAGGACCATTTGGGAGCCCTAATAGGTCCGAGAGCACTGAAGCTGAACTGGAGGCGCCATCTACCGACGCGGAGATGAGTGAAAGCTCCAATCAGCTTAAGCGCTCTCGTGGGGAGGAAATCGGCAGTTCGTCCGAGGAAAATGAGATTAATGACAACTGGCAGGAAGTTAAGTGCAAAAAGAAAGGTTCGAAGGCTACTCCTTTGACCAGTTCCAAAAATACCGATACCAAAATTAAAGGCAAGAAGGTACCTGCCTTCCATATTGTGCCTCCACCCCATTGGCAAATTCTGCTCTCAGGGATGATTCCAAATCTTAAGAGCAAGGCCCAGGGGCGCTTTTTAAAGTTAAATGTTGACAACGAGGATGAATACAGGCTTATCCAAAAACTTCTTATCCAGGAAAAAATTCAGTACAAATCATATCTCCTTGAGGCGGATAAGTGTCTCAAAGCAGTGATTAAGGGACTCCCCATCAACACTGCTCCTCAGGAAATTTCTAAATTATTGTACATTTCTGGGTTCATGGGTGTCACTGTGACCCAAATGTACAGAGGACCCCCCTCGAAGAAGGTCCTCATGCCGCTTTTCCATTTGGCTATTCCCAAGAATCAGCTTGAAATTGAAGCTGATTCGATCTTCCAAATCACCGAATTCATGGGAACGGAAGTTACAGTTGAACTGTACAAGGGCAAAAGGGTCCCTCACAGTGTTATAATTGTCAGGGCTACTTTCATTCAGCCCTGGCCTGTAATTTTGCTCCCCGGTGTGTAAAATGCGCCGGTGAGCATACTTCAAAAAATTGCAGGAAGCCCTTTGATGCGCCCTTCAAGTGTGTACATTGTGGAGGTGCCCATCCGGCTAATTTCCGGAACTGCCCTAAGTTCCCAAATCAAAATTCAAAAAAACGCTAAATCAAAGCGTAAGCCCCAGGAAATCACAGAGACACCCAAACCTAAGGTTTTTCAGAGTAGGAAGGTGGAACAGTCCTGCAGCTTTGCAGGGGCTGCCACAGGGCGCAACGAGAGCTTAGCCCCGCCCCCAGTCAAATTGACCAATCAGAATTCTTCGGTCCCAGCAGACGCAAGTTCGGAAACCGAATTTCTAAATTACGTCATGACTTTAGAAAAGTCATGACAAAAAATTAATTGTTAAGGCCTGGAAAGGGCTCTTCCAAAAATTCGTGATGCGTCCACGAACATGGACAAAATATTTTTGTTGTACGAGAGTTTATCCCGTTAGTAGTCGCTGTAGACAGCGCCACCTATTACAGATTGCTCACTTTTTATTTAACTCGCACCAATAATTTTAAAAAGTGATGTGATTAACGTTTCTTCGATTTTATTCGCGTTTTATATATATCAAATGCCACTTCTAAAAAATTTTGGTGGCTATTGAATAAAAAAATCTGGCAAAACTGAAGGATGGGCGGCAAATCGACCAACTAGCGACTACTTACGGGTTAATAACTCTTGAGAGCTAGGGTTTCCCCCCCCCCCTGTTTCTCATTCCGGCATTTTTTCCACCTTCACCCCCCACGGGAATCTGAATTCTTGTTTTACGCTTGGTTTCTGGAACACCAATGGCCTCCGGAGGCAAGCGTCTGAGTTTAGAGATTTTGTGTATAATAATAATTTAGATGTTATCTTGGTTAGTGAAACCCACTTTTCCCAGGGTAATTTCACCAAAGTTGCAAATTATAAATTATTCAATGTTGACAGGCTTTATAATGGCAACATTTCTGGCGGCACTGCTATTTATCTTAAGAACGGCTTCAATGCTACTTTCATTAAAGTCCCAAATTTAAATTCCATTGAAGCTACGCTTATTATTCTGGACTTTCTCAATATTCCAAAATTACTCATTGCAGCAGTATATATTCCTCCTAATAATGTAAGGAACGACCTGCTTGAGCGAGAACTTTCCCATCTCACTAATCTTTATTCCAATTTTATTATTGCGGGTGACTTTAATGCCAAGCATTTGACTTGGAACTGCACCTCTAATAATTATAGAGGAAAAATCATCAGAAGGTGGGTAGATCAAAATCATGCTCAAATTATAGCCTCCCCTGAACCCACCTCAACCAGATGTAATAATGTTATAGATTTTGCTATCACCCGCAATTTCCCTTATAACTTTAGCATTCAAACGCTACACGAGCTCAACTCTGATCATCTGCCTGTAATTGTCAGTTTCCGGACTGATAATTATTTTTTGGATTTACCTGCGTCTCTCACCACCAGGTGGAGCCACTACACGGAGATCCTGGCTGACACTCAGCCGCCCTCAATTATTCCATCTACTAAGTCTGAAGCTGAGAGTGCTATCAGTATCCTTGAGGAAAAACTTCAAGATTCTTTTAGCAATAGCTCAGTTCCTAGAAAGAAGGTCGGTAATTATTTCCGGTTACCTGACGATATTAGACAGATGGTCAGAGAACGAAATCGTGCTCGCAAACTCTGGCAGGTCAATAGGTCCCCGTACTTTAGGAGCAGGTTTAATATGCTTGCTTGGAGGGCTAAAGCTGCAGTTCTGGAGTACAGTAAAACTCACTACAACAACTTTGTCGAAAGCCTTTCGACTAAAGACAACACAATTTGGAAGTACTCTTCCCGTATTCGTAGGCCAGAAACACGCATTCCGGCTATTGACAGCCCCAACGGAATGGCAGTTACTAACACTGAAAAGGCTGAGGCAATTGCTCTTAGTCTTAGAAGCCAGTTTTCACCTCACCACGATGTCTTAAATCCTAGGATTGCTCCCATAGTTGATAATAGTGTCAATAACTTGCTTAACAAAAATACAACAAATACTTTAAAACCAACTACTCCATCTGAAATTATCAACTATGTCTCCGGTCTTAAAAAGAACAAGGCCCCGGGCAAGGATAAAATAACCACTAATATGCTTATTAACCTCCCCCTTAATTTTGTTTTTTATGTAGCTTTTTTAATTAACCGCATGCTTATTTTAAATATCTTCCCTGGTAGCTGAAAAGCCAGCGTGATCATTCCAATTCCGAAGGGAGCTGGAATGAATGCGCATGCGCCGGAAAGCTACAGGCCAATTTCTCTTCTCAGTTGCATGTCGAAGATCTATGAATATGTTCTTGTAAAGCGCTTGAATGAGTTTACTGACTCCAATGACGTCATAATGCCGGAGCAATTCGGATTTCATCCGAAACACTCCACTCAGCATCAATTATGGAGAGTCTGTGAAATTATTCATGGCGGGCTCCAAAATGGAGTCACTAGAATTATATTCTTAGATGTTCAAAAAGCTTTCGGTAAGGTATGGCATGACGGCCTTATCCACAAACTAATATCCATCGGTCTCCCAGACCAGTTAACTAAAATATTGCATGACTATCTCAACAATAGAACCTTTTCTGTTAAAGTTCTTATTCTAATCCTTCACCCATTTTTAGTTCTATCCCCCAGGGCTCCTTGCTCGGACCGTTTCTTTTTAATATCTACGTCAATGACATGCCGAAATATCCGGATGTCAAATTAGCGATTTTCGCTGACGATGCTGCCATCTGTTGTCACAAACGCACAACAAACGCCGTTTTCGAAGTACTCCAGACTTATTTAAATAAATTTTCGATCTGGTTAAGAAAATGGAGGATCAAAGTTAATAACTCCAAAAGTGCCGCCATTTACTTCACAAATAAAAAATATGACACCTCCACTAACTTCTTACTTAATAATCAGCCGATACCCAGGGAACTTTGCTATAAATACCTAGGAATTTACCTAGATTCCAAATTAACGTGGTCTCGTCACATTTCAGAATCTCTGATAAAAGCTGACAAGGCCGCAAAAGCCCTTCACTCTCTTTTGGCTTATAATAGCCGCCTGTCTCTTAAGAATAAATTATTATTATACAAATCAACGATTCGTCCGATCATTACCTATGGGTGTATGATATATGGTTCTGCTGCTAAAACTCAGTTAAGAAAAATTCAGTTATTCCAAAATAATCTTTTACGTAGGTTTGTCCAAGCTACTCGTTATGTCCGCAATGATGCTATTCACCGAGATCTTCGAATTAGGCCAATCTTTGCCGAAATTCGAAAACTTACGATGAAGTTTCACAGATCTGTTCCCAATGTTGGAAATCCTCTGTTAAACTCTATTCATCGATACGATCCTGGAGTCGGTCGTGGAAAGAAACGACCCTTAGCTATTTTAATAGGGGAATCGACTTTCTGCCCGTCTCTAAGAAGAGTAGAACTATTACGTCTGGAGTTACATAACAGACATACCTAGGAGGGGGTGGGGGAAAAATGATTGTTTTTAAATCACTTTGCTTTACAGTTATAGGAGATTTTGCATAAATATATCTTATTATGTATAAAAAATTGCAGAGAGGGTTACATTATCCTGTGAGAGCTAGGGGGCACATGGAAAGAATATATTTTGACACCACCCTGTTTCCGATCTAATGAAACATTGCAGAAATATTACTTGTTTATAAAACATTACAGTGAGGTTACGTATCAGCTTTTTTCTCTTCCTAAGTTTGTACGCGAAAAATTCAATGCATTATTTAAATCTGTTAAAGAATGATTCAAAAACGAAATTTCATCTTTTAATCTGCCCCCCCCTCCAACCCCCTTACGTAGAAATAAAAAAAAATTACACTCTCGTTGATGTTTAGCATGTGTTTTACAAGTAGAAAATAAGAAAAGTTCCCTTTTTTCCGTGCTTTTTACAATTGCTACTTGTGAAATACATGTGTGCTTGCAAAAACTTTTGGAGGTTAAGGTACAGAGAAAAATAAAATGTTTTTTATATCATAACATCATCTTCTTTTTCTCTCCCTTTTAAAACCCCTTAAATAATTTCGAAGACACATATCTTTTACAAGAAATTATTATGAAAGGGGCCCTTTTTTTCCGCGATACGGAAAAATGAGCACTTTTCTTAATCGTTACTTGCAAAATACTTGCTAAACATGAACAATAGCAAAAATTTTTTGTTTCTACAAAAGGGAGGGGTGAGGGGGGTTGAACGAATTAAACAAAAAAGTTCTGTTTCAGAATAATCTTTTTACCAATGTTTGATATTAACTTTTTAACTAATGTCTGATATTAACCCGTTAGTAGTCACTATAGACAGCGCCACCTATTAAAAATTGCACACTTTTTAGTTAACCGTCACCAATAATTTTATGAAGTGATGTGACCGACGTTTCTTCGATTTTATTCGCGTTTTATGTATATCAAATGCTATTTCTAAAAGATTTTGGTGGCTATTGAATAAAAAAATCTTGCAACACTAAGAGATGGGCGGCAAATCGACCAACTAGCGACTACTAACGGGTTAATAATACATGGAATTTTTGCATACTAACTTAGGAACTGAAAGATACTGCAATACGTAACCCCAGTAGCGTATCCAGACGCAAATCATGGGGAGTGGGGTAAACTAGGGTAGGGTGCCTCCCACATCGTTGTGGGAAGTTCCTTGCACAGCCAACAGATGGCGCTGCCTCAGATGCTTATCTTTGAACGAGATGACGAACGGGAGTCAGTAGAGAGCTGCCTGAAACGAAAAGCGGTTGAGACCGTCAGCGCGAAGGCTGATGTGGTCATTTAGTCCTAATTGGAGCACAGAATGCTCATAATAGTTGTGTAGAGCCATGGAGGGCTCAATGCATCAATCTCACATATTTGATAAAGTGCGCGAAGGTACTTTTGTGAATTCTAAGTGTGAGCAAGTGCTTAAATGTTGTTACGGTAATACTGATGACGAGAGTTTGTTATGTGCTAAGCCTCGAAACCAGCTGTTGGATAATTATGCAAATTCTGCTATTATCATATTTTCTTTGTGTATCTTGTGTTGTATGTGTGTTACGTAATAAATGTTTAGTCATCTAAGTCGCAACTCATCATTGCCCCACCTCTAGACACCCAGCCAAGATTCTACAAGTGGGGGCTCGACCGGGATATTATGGATACACCAACAAGTTATGAAAGGTAACTGTTATATATTTATCATTCTGTTTCATAATAAACAATAATGATTAATGCATATATTGAGCAAAAAGAGTTTGAGTTACTATTTTGAATTAGAAATTAATGGAGAAATATTTTTTTTGAGAACAGTTTTGGTTTCACTGTGTGATGAAATAAAATAAATACATTACTTGAGAAGAATGAATAGAAATAAGAATTATGATTGAAAAAATATTCTGAATAATCTTTTAGTATTTTGCTTATTATTGTTTTCGATATTTTTTTAACAATATTATCTTAAAACGAAAGTGAAAACAATAATTAAAGAAAGAATAATGATAATGGTGATATTATATGAAATATGTGTATATAGTAATAATTAAGAAATATATAAGATGTTCTAAATATTCTGTTGTATAATACAAATTGTTCTGCATGTGGTTATTTAAAAATCATGATAATTTCGATTTGAGAACAAAAACCACAGAAGCACTTTTAAGAAAATTGTTCTCATATTATTTTGTTTCTATTTAAGTATGATATTAATTTGGTAGAAATATTGAAATATCTTTTGGTATAAGTAATTATTTAGAGTTATAATGGCCCAAAACGTGTTACAAGGTATTAGAAAAGCCGATTTAAGAACAATTGCTGAAGAATTAGGCCTAACTGTTCCAGCAGAAGCTAAGGTAGTTGAAATCAAAACTCTAATTGAGAGTTCTGACATTTATAAAAATGATTTAGAATTTGTTAGAGGTGTTATTAAAATGTTAGTAGAAGAGCAAAAGTTGAAATCTGTAGAAGAACAAACCAAAATTGAGATAGAAAGAATTAAATTATCCCAGTTAGAAAAAGAAATCAAGCAAATGGTTAATGATGGAAATTCTGCTAGTATTACATTACTCTTTTTGTGTATTTTATGTTATGAATGTTTCGTTCATACTTCAAATACAGTGCTGTCCAATTGAATTCTACTCATCATTGCCCCACCCCTAGGCGCCCAGCCAAGATTCTACATATATATTATGAAATGCATAATTTCCAAGAAAATATATTCATTTAAAAAAGTGCAAATTGTAAAAAGATTAACAGAATTTTGCGGTAAAAAATGTATTCAAGTAATTAAATTTTCAGCTTTTCATTGAAAAAAAAAAAAAAAAAGTTTTGCTTCCTGAGTAATAGTTATAAAATTCTACGCAAAAGAGAATATATTTTAATGCGATAGTAATTTTTTAATCTATTCTTCCACGGGAAAGCATGCAGTATCTGTTTCATTCCCTAGCATCGGTTACTATAACAATTTCTTAAAATTTCTTTAATATAAATTTAACATAGGAGCCTCTTGGCCGCTTTTAAAATTTTGTTGTTGTGGCAATGAATTAAAATTTATGTTGCAATTGCGTAAGCAAAAATTTTTCGAGAAACATCCGAGCTAGTGTGGTGCTGAATTTAAAGTTTTGCGAAGAAATTCTGTTCTGCAGTTGTTCCTTTTTTTTTTTTTTTTTTTTTTTTTTTTTTTTTTTTTTTTTGGGGGGGGGGGGGGTATATTTTTCTTAATTTTATTTAAATAAAAAAAGGTTTTCAATGTCTTTCTTTCTTTTTTCGATGTGAAAAGAAATATATTTACTTTTGGCATCTTTTTTTTTTTTCTCTTTTTTAATTTTAAAGGGAGGGGGGGGGGTCATTTAAAATCTCCCTTTTGTTCATAATTATAAAAGAAAATAGTTTTATAAATCACAGTCCAATTTTATTATTTAAAACTTTTATTAATTTTTACATTTGATGCTTTTGTGGACAGAATTTTTTTCGTGTAAAGTAAGAAAAAATATGACTTACGTTTAATATTATTGTAGTAGCAATTACTGCAGTTGAATCAATGGGTATGTTTGTGCGGGTTAAAGTCAAGAACCTAGATTCACACAGATCATAGGACATAAAGCCCTACAGACAATAATGTAGCTAATTTCCTTTGTTTGTTCATGTGCGTAAACTAGTAACTAAATGCATATGATTTTGAATAGAAAACTTGCTATTTTGACCTTAAATAACCTGTATCTTTTTCCAAACAAGCTACTAATATTTTCGGCCTGAGTAATGCACAAAAAGTTAAGCCCGAGTTCTGCACGGCCCAAAAATGCAAAGTAATATTAAACCGGAGATCAAATTTAAAAGTTCAATCCGAATTCAGCCTGAGGTCCAGGCCAGGCCTCAAATACAGGTCTATGTAAACTTTTAGTTTGAATATTATTGCAGTTAATATATTTACCTAATTATAAATCTATAAATACACTAACCAAAATAAATAAAATAAATATTATATAGGGAAAGGATGATGAGGAAAAATATGTTTCAATTAAAATTCAAATATTATTACTGTTTTAAAATGCTTCAATTTATAATTAAAATATTAAATTAAAGTCTGATTACCGTCTCACAGAAAAATTACAGAATCTCATAAAAGTTTGAGAAAAGTTAGATTTTGATGAAATCCTACAAATTTCCTTTCTTTGTACCCGGAGTATTATTCAAGATGAGGGTGTGTGTGCATTCATGATTTTATGACAGAATCGTGCAGATGGATTTAATAATACATTAAAAGCATAGATTTGTGTGGGTGAGCGGAGGGGAGGGGGGCTTCTAAGCTTACACCTGGCTGCAGTGTACTCGCCTTCCCCATTTATTATGCAAATACAATCCTTTATGGAGCTCTGAAATACAGAACAAACATTTTTTAATCACTAACCCATTACTGAGAAATTTTTATTTTTAATTACAAAATATATTTGAATAATTATGCAAAGCTTGAGTTGCATATTCGCAAATTTAGTAAAATAACTAAGAATTCTTTTAATTATACAAGAGATTAAGGAATAACAGTAGTAATGCAGGTCTGCCAAACATTATACATATATTTATTTCTCATACTTTGTTGATGTACATGGGCGTAGCGAGGGGGGTGCAGGGGGGTGCACTTGCACCCTCCTAGATCACAAACATAAAAATGAAAATTTGCATTACATACAGTGTCTGGCAAAAGTTTTGAAATGGTATGTTTTTCTGTCCTAACATTTTATTTAAAAAAAAATTCTAAATAATGTAAAATAGTAATTTGTCCCTCTTTAAAATTTAACACTCATGACTATTAAAAAAAAAAAAAAAAAAAAAAAAAAAAAAACACGAAAAAAAGAAGAATCCAATGTCAGAAGCATAGGCGTAGAGATATGGGAGCCTCCCCTCCAATAACTTCTAAGATGGTGCTCCCCTCTTTTTCTCTAAATGAAGCAAAATTTAAAACTTCAAATCAGCATGATATATAGTTACGCTCATCAGTGCCTAACTCTGTCACGCTTTAAGCTTAAGAGATAGGCTTAAGAGATTTCCTTGGACTTTGTGTGTGAACACAAGTTCTCACCTAATATTCATACTTTAGTTAATTAAAAAAAAATCTAATTGTCCGATCGATAAGCTGCTTAATCCGACGGATTCAGAAAAATCGCCCCTTTCATTCGGTACCTTATTTTAACGAATTTTTTATTATATTATTTAAAATTAGTTAAAATATGTAAACAAAAGCTTTAAAAAGACATTTAATCTTTTAAATGTTGCCCTTTTTTTTTTTTTTTTTTCTTTTTTCAGCATAAAATAAAATATGCTTTCACGCGGGAAAAAAAAAAAAAAAAAAAAAAAAAAATTAAAATATTAAATTTGCGTCTATATAATGTCGTGATCTAAAAAATACGTCTATAAAATAATAATAATAATTTTAAAATTTAAAGATAACGAAGAGATAAACAAAGTGCGAAAAATTAAATATAATGAAATTAAATTAAAGTATAATGAAATAAAATGAAATGATTATTTTCCAACGGGCGCTTTAGTCGCCCTACAACTAATTAGTTGTCTGTATAAATAAAGAAAAGAGTTTGTCGGGAACACATCTGGGTGGACCATTCCTATTTTTGATTGGTCTAGATTTAACAACTTTAGTCATGAAAGTCGGTCATTTTTTTCTAAATAAAAATTGATGATTTTTTTTTAATAAAGATACTGCATATATGTTCCACATTTTAAAAGAGCTCTAAAAATTGTTCATTTTTTGAGTGGACACTATTTATATCAAGTTATTAAAGATATTACGTTGCAAAGCTTTCTTTTAAATAATTAAAATATGAAAATAAATATTAGTTATAATTTAATAGTTGCCAAAAATAAATAAATAAATAAAAAATTAGGTTTTTTTTTCTTCCAATATAAAAATAATTACATTTAATTAAATGTGAACATTAAAAAATTGTAAAAAATTAAATTATGCATCTCACAAAAATTGACGTCATTTTCACTTTAAAAATTTCTACACATTGATAAAGTGCTAATGTAGTTCTATAGCTATAAGATTCAACAGAAAATTTAGAAACATGGTATATATATATATATTTAGTCTTATAATTATTTGTAATTTTGTTGTCATTTCGGCAATGAGTTGATATAGGTATCGCAAATGCATAAGTAAACATTTTGGTGAGGAACGTCCGAGCTACTTCAGTACCACATTCAAATTCCGCCAAGAGGCCCAAAATCTTTCAATGTTTTTGTACAATTTTTCTCAATTTTATTTTGAATGTTTTTGTAATGCGAGTGGGGAAAAGAGGAAAAGCTTTTTTTTTAATTGGTCTAATTATACAAAATATCTCCATGTAAAATATTATGCGTTTTCCGTTCTGTTTATTATCAAAAAGAAAACGACTACTGCAGTTTTTCCTATATTATTGACATTTCTATAAATTAAATTAAATTATCCAGTACCAAGACTTTGCGGTGAAGACGACTCTGCCGAAGTCAGTGAGGGCCCGAAGCAAAGTTTTTAAGCAATCTCAATATATTTTCTTTTTCATTTTAATTTGTAGAACAGTATAAAAAATATTGATTCTTTTTTAATTCATTTAAATACTAGCGAAGCGGGCAAAGCCTGCTAGTTAATAACAAAAAATAGCATTTTTAACGCAATCCCCCCCCCCCCCTTCGGTTAGTTATTTTTCCTGTAAATTTTGCGTTTTAAGATTCTTTTTTGTAAACAAACTAAGAATAGTTGCTTTCTCTGCTACTTTTCAAGAAAAATAAAGTCTGGTTTCGACTTGAGCTCATTCGTCGGCTTCTATTCAGAATCCTTTGATGTGGTCACCCGAGATCACCGGAGCTCAAAGCCTTCGAACGGCTGTTTCTAACCCCCTGCTGAGATAATTGTAGGGGCCGGGGTAGATATCTTTGTCAATTTTGCATGCTTTCCTTTGAGGTGACTGCGCAATCTGATAAAGTCCGGTTTCCATTTGCGCTCATTCGGCGGCTTCTATTCAGAATCCTTTGATCTATTGAGTCGAGCTCACCGGAGCTCAAAGCCTTCGAACGGGCTGTTTCTAACCCCCTGCTGAGATAATTGTAGGGGCCCGGGGTAGATATCTTTGTCAATTTTGCATGCTTTCCTTTGAGTTAACTGCGCGCCAGTATCCACTTTAGCTCAAGATCAACGCTCAAAACGTCATTAATCACGCTTCCGACACAAAGAGCCAATGTCTTGTCATCAGTTGTAGCCCTTTCTTATCAGATCGCGCAGTTAACTCAAAGGAAAGCATGCAAAATTGACAAAGATATCTACCCCGGGCCCCTACAATTATCTCAGCAGGGGGTTAGAAACAGCCCGTTCGAAGGCTTTGAGCTCCGGTGAGCTCGGCTCATCAGATCAAAGGATTCTGAATAGAAGCTACGGAATGAGCGCAAATGGAAACCGGACTTTTATGCGATAAAGACCAAAAAAAGAAAAAAAAAAGGCCATTCTTTCTCTGTCACAACAAAACATCAATAAATTACGTCCCTAAATGGGCCCTAGGGCATGGAGAGTGTACAGTATATTCTGAAATGGTCAAGTATCAGATTGCAGCAAAATGGATCAGATTGCAGGAAAATTAGACAAATCTCTTAGCAGGGGTCCTTCCTCGACTGATTACCGATGAGCAAAAGATGTTTATCTTTTTCTTCAAATTTGAGTGGGTTAGTGTGAATGAAAAAGATCTTCAAAATGCTGCACTTTGTTATGGAAGTGACAATGACCATTGAATAGTGATCAGATTACATCAGATACCAGAAAGAATTAGCTTCAGAAAGACAGTCGTTAAGTTTAAAGTTAAACATGCATAGTTTTTAATCAATATATGTAAATATTTAATTAAAATTTCTTACTTGCTAAGCCATCAACATCAAATTGTGACAATTTTTCAAAGTGTAGCACCATACAATGCATATTTGACTGTTTTTATTTATATAATACAAAAAAAATAATTTTTGTTATGTCTAAGATTACTGCATAAAATTATTTTAGTTTATGAGAAATAAATTTGAATTTGTGTAAATTTGTTAATGAAAGGATGGGCCTTTAATCACAAAAATATCATTAGGTTTTATTAATAAAGAGAGTTTAATGAGAAAAATTAAAAATGTATGGAGAAGAAAGAATGGAAATCAAAATTTTAGAAATTTTATTTTTTTTTATGATATATAGTGTACTTAATTTAATATAGTAAAAAAAAAAAAAAAAAAGAACTTTATAAATTATCTACATTTGTATAATGTATCACTATATTTTGTGCACTTTAAAGAATTAAAATAGTCTTTAAAGAGATACCTCTCATACATTATAAATTATAATGTAATTATTTTTATTTTATCAGTTCTTGCAGACAAACCAGTACGGTAGTTCTGTTTATTCCATTTTCAATAGGGAATGCTATAATAAACATGATTCTTGTATCTATCAGTTTATAAATGCATTCAAAAAATATTTAATGCAATTAGAACACATCACTTATGAACGAATCAACAGACAGGCTGACTGAAGCTCCAAACACTTTTGTTAACTTTGTTGGTGTGAAGTTTAAATTGATCATACTTTATTTAAGTTTTAACAAGGAATTAAATTACAAAGGAACAACGCGCAATATGTATGAGTTATATTCTTAGATTTTTTTTTTTTTTTTTTAAATCAATATCTCATTGCTCTTGCTTATATGTTATTTATTTCTTATACGAGTATTATATGGAATAGAAAAATAGCCTATGGGTAGGAAAAAAAAAAAAAAACAGATGAAAACTCTACGTGTACTTTGCAGTATATTACAATAATTGTTTTGATTGCATTCTTGCTATTTTATAAAGTTTAAAATTGCCTTAAACAAGTATTTTACGCCTTCAGTGAGAAGACAAATGTTCATTGTACGTGGAATTGTTATATTACAGAGAAATTTTGACCATCAAATAAATCTTAAATAAATAACTGTACTTGGTATTGGTAAACTTCAGTCACACATCTATCCCATATTTGTTCTCATAAATTTCTACAATAGATCGTGGTATACTTATGATAAGAGCAATGAACTCATACGATAGTCAGGCTTGGCTGGAAACTGAAATCCCTCACCCACTAGGCTACCTTTCCCTTCCTTTCAATAGATTTCCTTTATCTTGATTTTCTTCATTATTTTACTGATGCGGTTTCGTACTTTAGTTTTCATTAGTTTCCATCTAGGTAATGCAAGCTTATGCGGAACATTACCCTGTTCTTTTCATCGCCAGTTTTTAAAATAGAATGTTGATATTCAATAATATTCATACCAGTATCACCAGTGAAATTTTAAAACTAAACCGACTTGTTTATGATAAAAGTAATCCTTATATTTTTAAAATATCCCTTATTTTGTCCGGGTCCATTAGTTGTCAAACTGGATGCTATATAGCATGTACCAATAAATCACCAAATATTTATCCCATAAATCTGTGGGAAAATAATAGATTCAGGACACCAACCACTTGTTCGATTTCAAAAAAAAAAAAAAGTTCTAAGTAACATAGCTACATGATACAGATTTAGAATACCGGATTTAAAATTTCTGCTAATATTTGTTCTTGTGTTATGCTTACATGATTCAGATACAGAAAGACACATATTTCAGCCACATCAATTTCTAAAAAATATGTTTTTCAGTTTAAGAGGACCTCAAAACTTATAAATATACTAAAAATCCAATGTCAAAAAATAGGCACAAAAACAATACTTTCTCTATCATATAGAGAAAGTAAAAAATTAACTTAACACAAAATAATAACCAAATATGTTTAGAATATATTGTTAAACTATAACAATGTAAAATCCAGAGAAAAAATAAATTATCAAGCAATATTAAAAAAAAAAAAAAAAAAAAAAAAAAAAAAAACTAATTAAATTTAATTTTTATAATTTAATTCAAATAATTTTCAGGTAATTTTAATACATTTAATATTGTTTCTTTTAATACACATGTGTGTAATTTTTTATGAAATTCTAAGACAATAATATGCTATATGCAATGAAGATTCGTAAAGTCCAAAATTTTCACAAGTTCGACCTGAGCCCATCCAATAATTTGGAAAACTCTTCTCCTATGGTCAGAAGGTAAATCGACAGCTTGCAAATTTTAAAATACATGTGCAAATTGCCTAGAAAATAAATATGATAATAAAATGTTAATTTATTTTGAAAATTCTCTGGAAAATCCCCAAATTTTCAATCGAATTTAAATATTTTTGGACTCTAAACTCATCCCTATTTATAACTACTTTTTAATTTTTGCTACAATCGGACTAAAATTTGAAATTCCCTAAAGAAAAAAAAAAAAACTAATTTTTCAAAAGTTTTTATACTCTAGTCTAATAAACCATGTGATTTATTTTAAATCTTGAAAGTGGAGTTGAATGCTTGTAAACTATAACATTTTAAAATGTTAAAGCAAATTTCGCCTGAGAAGAAAAAAAAAAAAAAAAAAAAAAATCGCATTTCAATTAATTAAAAGTGTGTATCAAACATATTTTTATCAGTTATCTAAATACAACTCCTATTAAATCAGCGTTCCAAAAAAAAAAATTGAAATTGGTCTATTCATTTGGAAGCTACTGTGGATCAGACAGACTAGCACAGGCTGCAAACTTAAAACATCTGCTTTTTTGGGGGAGGAGGAGGGGTCAGGAATGTTAAAAAATGGATAATTTTAGAAAAACTTTCTGTCAAGCCCAAACTTATACACATGCCATAATGATCACCATTACAAATAACAACTATTTCTCTATTGTCGCCAAAAATATTTTTTTTACATACAACTTTGGGCCTGAAAATTTTTGCACCCCCCTAAATCGGATGCTGGCTACGCCCATGTTGATGTATAATGTTGAATGATGAAGGAATTTGTAATTATTTAAAG
The DNA here is from genome assembly GCA_963930645.1 of Salticus scenicus. Classification (NCBI taxonomy): domain Eukaryota; kingdom Metazoa; phylum Arthropoda; class Arachnida; order Araneae; family Salticidae; genus Salticus; species Salticus scenicus. The sequence continues at coordinate 243,595,542 of OZ005659.1, forward strand.
TTTAGCTTGAAATCTGAACAAAGTTAGATCAATACATTTACTAGAATGTTGAAATATAATATTCAATTCAAATGTAAAATAACTAAAATGTTTAAAGGAAATCATTTATCAAACAGAATTTTTAATTGAAATTTTACTTTAATGTGCCTTTTTACATTAAAACAACTATCTGTCATAATAATAATAATAATAATGAAAGATCTCTATATATGTATGAATATATTTGCGTATAAAATATACACATATATATATATATATGTGTGTGTGTGTGTATGTGTATAATTTAACATGCATTATAAAATATGTCAGAACATATTAATTAGAAAAAATTTAATTTCTACATTTTCTATCATTACTAAGCTAACTAAAGAATTTATAATTATTTGTTATTTATTTATTTATTTTTCTTGGAATCTTTAGTAAGTTAGTATTTTGTTTTTCCTGAATGTAATTTTAAAATTCAAAAATAACTGTAACATCTTAAAATATATTTCAGATAAAACTATCAAGATTTTTATTCAAGCAAAAACTATGATGAAAAATGTATTTTGAATAACCAATAATGTTTTTCCTTCCATTTGAAATTAAATTTGTTTCATTTTTTACACTTAGAATAAAATAGAAAATTGAAATAATGTTTACATTGGGTGAGTGTGGCCTGAAAATCTGACGTTGTTTTATTACTATCTTATGGAAAAAAATATTATTAAACGTAAGCTAGGCTAAAAAAAAAATAATAATAATTAGGCATTTTGAGGGGCACTAAAAAAAAAAAAAAAAAAAAAAAAAAAGATGTAAATAATAACGTTTTACACATTGCATTCTTATTGCTAACCTTCCAACTCAACGTAAAGCCATTGTATCCGCTGTGTTGTTTAACGGCAGCCAAAGCTGTATACGGGCGCTCCGAAGCTGCCGCAAAAAGAGACACACGACATACAACTTCTGCGGAGACGAGCGAGAGCCAGATCTGTGCGTGTTTGAGAAGAATCGCCTTCTCTCTCGCCGTCTCGCCTGCCACAAATTAGCGGGAGAAGGGGAAATGCGACAGCTGCGTGTTTGACAAGAATACAGGCGTTAAGCTAAAGTAAAAGTTTTTTTTTTACTTTACTCATATATGGTGCAAAAATTATTGTTTTGGGGTGTAGTTATGAACTTGAATTTTTGTTATATTTGCACATTTCGAAGTCTCCTGAAACTTAAAATTAAGTTTTTAGCACAGTAGCGTATCCAGACATAAATCGAAGGTGGGGGGGGGGGATAATCGACATCAGCTGTCAAAGCAAGATGCAAGATCGATATATTAGAATTCAATCTCGGTAGTACCGTCAATGTAATCGTTCAAACGTCTCCATGATTGTCTCTGAAACTAGCAATATGATTTAGGGTTCCTTAGAAAATCCATATAGAAACTAGGGCTCTTAGATTTGCTGCCTGGGTAGATAGCCATCCCCCCCTCCCCCCGGTTGTATATTTAAGGCCAGTATCCACTTGAGCTCAAGATCAACGCTCATAACGTCATTAATCACGCTTCCGACACAAACAGCCAAATGTCTTGTCATCAGTTGTAGCCCTTTTTTATCAGATTGCGCAGTTACCTCAAAGGAAAGCATGCAAAATTGACAAAGCTGGCCCTCAGTTATCTCAGCAGGGGGTTAGATTCCAACCCTGTTCGAGGGTTTTGAGCTCGGGTGAGCTCGGCTGACCACATCAAAGGATTCTGAATAGAAGCCGCCGAATGAGCGTACCACTTTACTCCCTTTACTCGAGCTCAAGCGGGGATGCAATTCGAGGTTGTTGATTGGTTGTTGACCTTTTATGATGAAATGATTCTCCACTGACTATAATACTTAGCATAAATCGGTAATAATCAACATTATTCCTCTCGTTTTATGCGAATAAATGAATATGAATAATTGAAAGCGATTTCTAATTGTATTTTGAAAACAAAATTTTCTTCTGAGTAATTTAAATTGTTTATTTTACCATATTAAATTTTTGACAGACAAAATTACTTTAATAAAATAATTCTGAATAAGAAAAATAGTGGCGCCATCTATATTTTTCATTGATTTTTAATTATTGTGTAACGTTTTCATTTTATTTTATGTTTTAATTCCCCTAATTTTTCTAATTAATTTATGTTAGAAGTTCGTATAACTTTCACGCAAATTCCTTAAACATATTTTACACAATTTCTTAACAGTAATTTTATTAAAAAAAAAAAAAAAAAAAAAAAAAAAAAACAGGAAAAGTCGAATTTATTCATTTATTTTTAAGAAAAAATAAAATAAAATTTTATTTAATTATATTTCATTTATTATTATCATTCATTTAAATAATTATAATTTTTTATTTATTTATGTATTTATTTTTAACCCCCTATTTTTTTTTTTTTTTTTTTTTTTTTTACTTTTGTTCTTTTATAATCATCAAAATAAAAAATTTTGAAATGAAATCTGATTTCAAAACTAAATAAGTACATGTAATACTAAATACCTTGTTTGTATTCTAAATACTTTATTAATTAAAAGAAGAAAAGGAAAGAAAAAAAAAGGGGGGGGAGTTTTTCCCCTAACTTAAAACAAATAAATAAATAAAAATAAAATAAAATAATCATTTCTATAATTCTATTTATTTACTCATTTACTTTTGAGCTTAAAAAAGAAAAAAAAAAAAAAATTACCGTTGTTCTTTTACAAACCCCAAAATAACAAATTTAAAAATATTAAGTAAATGAAAAAAAAAAACTTTCTGCAAATTTGATTTGGAAAATAAATAATTACATGTAGTACCAAATACCTTATTTATTGTACTTTTAGAAAATAAATAAACAACTTATTATCGTTTAAAGAATTGCTCACGAATGTATAATATAATGTATAATATGATTTTTTTTTTTTCTTTTTGAAAATTTATTTTTTCCCCCTCTCTCTTGCATTATTTATCTATTGTATGATTTTATATTTCACGTTATTACTTTTTCTATATAGTATAGTATGAGTAAAAGTATGTTTTTAGGTGAAAATTTGAAATGAGTTTTTGCATACTTTACACGTTTTCAGGCCTCGACAATCCGAAAATGAGGTATTTAGCGGTTTGTCTATGGCACCATATCTCAATAACAAATTGTAGATAGAAGTACAAACTCAGTATTCTAAATGTGTATTACTTAGAGCTGCTCTGTACTAAACTTTTTATTAAGATCAAGGAAAAGGCTTTCGTTGAGATCCTGTACAAGTGCATTCAAGAGAATTCAAATATGTTACATCTATATGCAAAAATTGTTCTAGGTGCAGTTTAACATCTTAAGACGGCCCTAAACCAAACCAAATTATATGTATAACCATTTACAGGTCCTAACAAAATAATTCGGATACGCTGGGACTATGCTTTGAAATGTACTTATATTTTACTAAAATATGCTTATACTTTGCTGAAACTGCATGTGAGCTGTGTTATGTGATTTTTTTGCTTTTCGTGATTCAAGTACAGCGTGTAGTGTGCATATAATTCATAGACAATATGCAGGGATATAAAAATTGGGTGAATACATTCTTCTGTATGGAATATCAATTATGGAACTGGTTTATTGAATTTTTCCAAGTTCAGAAAATTAATGCAAGGTGATAATTACTTAGGGAAGTTCAGAAATAAATAAATTTAAAAAAATTAAAAAATTCTTAGTACTTAAAAAAAACTTAGAGTACAGCTGAATATAAATTTCCTTTGTATCCTTACAAATTATAATTTAAAATATTTTATAAAATCTATTAAGACAATACAAAATACTTAGCTAAAATAAATTAAAATAAATAAATAACAATAGTTTATGTGCAATAACTAAAATCCGATCCTACAGATGGCGCCACTTTTAGACATATTTTAAAAATATTTATTTGTGCTTTGCAGAGAATTAAACGCAATAAAATGCAATCGTAACTTCCTATCTTTAGTAAATTAATGCCGTTTTGCTTCTTAATTACTATACTCGGGAAAAGCATAATTTGACAGTGTGTGGAAGCCTGTAGAAATTGTACTTCCGCGAAAGAAAATAGTTCTTTACTATATTTAAGTGTAATAAACTTTTGACTCGATTCTTTTTATTCCGGTAAACTGAAAAATGATTGTTTATTTAAACTAAACGTATTTATGTCGACACAAGGTATTTTTTATAATAGATAAGCATAAATTTCATATGAATTCTGATGGCGAAATATTGGCGGAAGAGGGAATCCCGGAAGCAACCTTTTAACCCCTATTGTGAGTGAGAAGAAGTTTGGTGGGGTTTGTAGATTACTTCCTTTCCCGAAGATTTGAAGATAATTAATGCCCAGTCCGCTTCTTTAATTACACAACTATCAAAAATCGAGAAAAAATTTTGACGGATTTGAACGTTTCGAAAATTTTTACACCAGATTCATACCAAACATGTCAATGAAATATTCAAACTTACAGAGATGAGGAAAAATATATTTCGATAAATAAGTTTTTTTTTTTTTTTTTGAAGTGAAAACTTCTTTAGGCGCGTTGAGCACTTTTGAGTGAAGAAAAATTCTTGAATTTCCGTCATCGTCAGCTGACGCTTTCCATCCTTGTATGATACAAATAATCTTATATATATTATAAATGTGAATGTCCGTGAATTTATTTAACTGAGTTTCACGCCAAAACTGCTCGACGGATTTCGATGAAATTTGTAATGGAGATAGCTTATACCCTAACTTACAAAGTTAGCTGCCTTTTATTCCGAAAAAATCTTTGTTTTTGTTATTTTTATGCATAAAATAGCAATTTTGTAAGCTAATAATAGCAAGAAATTAGCCATTTAAATTTTATTTGTAATTTAATTGTTGCCAAAAAAAATACGAGTTTTATTTATTTTTTTTTTCTAACAGGAAAATAAATATATTTATCTAAACGTGAACAATAAAAAATAAATAAAATAAAAATAAATTATGCATCTCACGAAAATTGACGTCATTTTTAATTTAAAATTTATTTTACACATTGATAAAGTGCTAATATAGTTTACGATGCTAACAGGATGTTGTGTACAGGATATATGTTGTAACAGGATATATGTTGTACTAAAATCAGTTTTATTTATAGATCCTCCTGGGTGATTTTTTAAATTGTTGCGTTGAAGTACACCGAACATTTTTCGCCAAGAGGTTTAATTTAGCAACAGCGATTTTAATCTAGGTAGTTCAAGAAAAATGTAAAATTTATAAAATATTACAAAACGAAAAAAATAAACTGAAATAGTAGTCACATAAATGATCTATTTTTATCTGAGTAGATAATTTTATAGCAAAAAGTGCAGATTTAAAAATAGAAAATTTATTTCATCAAGCACTATTTTAAACCTAAAAACCATTAATAAAATAAACAGAATATGAAGGGTTCTTATATGTTAACGAAAAGGTGTCCGATAAAACGCTTTCTATTTTTATGCAAGAAATTATACAAAAAAATAAAAAATAAATAAAAAATGAAAAATCGCTAATATGGCGACATAAATTCAAAAGCCGCCAAGGGAGAGATATAATAAAGTTGTGTAGCACGATAATGTTTAGTTGTTTATTTATTTTTTTATATACCAATCACTACGCTAATTTAACATACAAATAAATGAGCTGCTGTGTGTGACTGCACTTGCACGCTGTCGGGCAGAAATATTTGATTAATTCAAATTAATATTTAAATAACTAAATAAAGCTATGTTTAATAGAAAGCATAGTCTTGGAGACAAACTTGGCGAGTGGGCGACCAAATTTGGTGAAAAATGATAGTTTAGGGTTCCCGATGTTTCAAAGCTCTCCGAACACGTGAACATAGACCTTGAGCTTACCAAGGAATTCTCGATCCAAAAGTTATAAGTAGGTGTGAGTTGATTTTTGCAAAAGAGTACGTAGTCACTGCGATCCAGAGTTATTCAGAGACCTATTCTGAGTCACTGCACTTTAGGGATTGAGCTCTAAGCGACTGGACATTTTTCGTGAGTGAGCGAAAATTTTTGCTCTGGTGTAGTTGATGTTATTTGCTTTACTCCTGTGGAACAAGTGACTATTTTTTGGACTGTCCCAGAACATTCATCGAATAATGACTTATACTGTACGAGTAACAGCTTCAACTGTTTCCAGAATATTCGAAGAATTAACTCCATCTATTGGACAGTTTTCGAAAATATTTGTTTTAATAATAGTTTTGTTGCACAGATTCGAGAAGTTCAAAAAATGTTTGATATTGCCAAGGAGGTCCCATACTAAAGCTGTGACGAAAATAGTCGCCAATCGAAATATATTCAGTTACAAAGAAATCATTTAAATATAGTGTCCAGCGAAGCGGGCAAAGCTTGCTAGTGTATCATACAATTAACTTGCTAATGTGAAGTGTTAATAAATATATACTGTATATTGTTTTAAAATCTGGTGCGGCTCTACACGACTTCTCTCATCTCCGGGCACTGTCTCTATTGCAGTTAGACCTCACAAAACCGTGAGAAAGCCAAAGCTGCCATTTTTCTCACGTTTTTACAATCTGGTGCGGCTCTACACGACTTCTCTCATCTCCAGACACTATCTCTTAAAGATTGCAGCCGGAAACGTTGCAGTTAGACCTCACAAAACCGTGAGAATGGCCAAAGCCGTAATTTTTCTCACGTTTTTACAATCTGGTGCGGCTCTACACGACTTCTCTCATCTCCGGACACTGTCTCTATTGCAGTTAGACCTCACAAAACCGTGAGAAAGGCCAAAGCCGCCATTTTTCTCACGTTTTTACAATCTGGTGCGGCTCTACACGACTTCTCTCATCTCCGAACACTGTCTCTTAAAGATTGCAGCCGGAAACGTTGCACTTAGACTTCACAGAACCATGAGAAAGACCAAAGCCGCCATTTTTCTCACGTTTTTAAAATCTGGTGCGGATCTACACAACTTCTCTCATCTCCGGACACTGTCTCTCAAAGGTTGCAGCCGGAAACGTTGCAGTTAGACCTCACAGAACCGTGATAAAGGCCAAAGCCTCCATTTTTCTCATGTTTTTACAATCTGGTGCGGCTCTACACGACTTCTCTCATCTCCGGACACTGTCTCCATTGCAGTTAGACCTCACAAAAGAGTAAGAAAGGCCTAAGCCGCCATTTTCTCACGTTTTTACAATCTGGCGCGGCTCTACACGACTTCTCTCTTCTCCGGACGCTGTCTCTATTGCAGTTAGCGCATTAAATAAAATTGTAATATAATTAGGAAAGTGGAATTCGAGATTTCACCTGATTTACACGTTTTGAGGTGTCCTGAATGGGTTTTCTTTTGTATCTCAGCTACTAATTAAAATAATTTCATAAGTAATGCATCATTAGAAAGCTTTGTTGATTTGGAATCGAACAGAAGATTACAGAAATTTCTACCGCCAGATGGCGCTGTAATATCTTAGAATTTCTAGAATTTCAATATTTCAATTTCTAATTATGATTAAATTATTTTTAATACATCATTCGAAAGATATTTTAAAGTTCTTTTATATTATCGAAAGTGAAATTCGAGATTTCACCTGATTTACACGTTTTGAGGTGTCCTGAATGGGTTTTCTTTTATATCTCAGCTACTAATTAAAATAACTTCATAACTAATACATCATTAGAAAGCATTGTTGATTTGGAATCAAACAGAAGATTACAGAAATTTCTACCGCCAGATGGCGCTGTAATATTTTAGAATTTCAATATTCCAGTTTCTAATTATGAATAACTTAATTTAATACATCATTCGAAACATGTTTTAAAGTTATTTTATATTATCGAAAGTTTACCACCAGATTTACACGTTTTCAGGTGTCCTGATTAGGTTTTCTTTTGCATCTCAGCTAATTGAGTTAGACCGTTTAAAATTGGTATACGTAGGTTAATTAGGAAGGGCTGAAACGGTAGGAAGAAATAGGCGTGCACTGCGCGCGTTTATCGCCTAACTTGTGCGCGCGCAGCGCGCACGGGACTGCGCCGCCGAAGGCAGTGGGGACCCGGTCCGACTTTGTACCCGATGAGAAATGATTTTTGAAGTGAAAACTTCTTTAGGCGCGTTGAGCACTTTTTGGGTGAACAAAAATCATGGAACTCGCGTCATTGTCACCGAACGCTTTCCATGAGCTATATGTATACTGTGTATATATGTACATAGATATACCTCCGTGCGTTATTCGTATACATTATATATATACAAAGAGTATATCTCTCTACATATATATCCATATATGTCGCGCACGGCGCGGCATGCCTCATATACATATATATATATATATATATGTATAAAATGTATGCTAATACGCCTGCTCTTTGCTTTTAAATCCACAAACACGAAGCGCTAAATTTGAAATGTTATTCAACTTTTATTGGAAATATTGCACTACACATTTTCTAATAAATTATTAGCTATAACCTATCAATATATTTTTTATTTCGGTAAAGTTAATTGAGATATACTGCTTATGTTAACTTTTTGTAACTTGTAACTTGTTATATTTACATACATAACTTGTTACATGCTATAACATTTTATGTAAAGCAACGGAGTAAGCACCGCAAATTCCTAGCATTTCTCTAACTGAAATAAACTGTATAAATGCGATACAATTCACAAGTTACTTAGTTTTCACTTCTATCGGCAGTCCCCAAAGACTGCTTTGATTTTTTTTTTTTTTTTTTTTTTTTGGTTATTATTATTATAATGATAATATAATTTCAATTCGGCTACGCGTTTTTACATAAAATATTTGTATTACCAATACCAACAACTAATCTGGTGTTTACATTAATTTATATTATGCGCTATATACTAAAGGTTTTACTTTCTTTTTGTTTTTCCCTAACAAAACAATAAAATAAAAACATAATTACCTTTAATTATAATATTAATAACATAAAAAGAATCAGACTTATGTATGTAAACTTTATGTATAAATGAGTGACAGATCAATTATTTAAAGCCGAAATTACATAATTAGCAAGCATTCCGTTGTAAAAGACTTTATAACAAATAGATCGATACCTTGGAGAGAAATTTCAAAATTTTAAACATATATAGAGCAATTATGTAGCGATTTATACATTGTAGTTTAAGATGTTGATTAGAAAAAGCTTACATTGAATAGAATTATTACTTATAATTCTTTGAATTTAGTTGGTAAAATAATAATTTCGTCAAATGAATAAAAACTATATTATTTAACTACCATTATGTTTAAGTTAAATTATAAATAAATAAATAAATAAATAAAGGTCAAGTGAATTGAAATGAGTGAATTAAATGAATTTAAAGATTTTTGAGTCAAGTGAATTTAAATTCTGTCCTACACATAGTATAATTTTCTAAAAGAGGCCTATTTATTTATTGTGTATGCATGAGACTGTATTCCTGGCACTGCCTGCTTTAATCAAGGTAGTCTACCGCAAAATTTAACGACACAATTATTTTTTATTTTCACTGGCTCTTTGAAAGAAATAGTTCTCTTGTCCTTATAAATCTATCTTTTAGAGATTTGATTTAGAGCCAAAAGCCTCTTATATTCATAAAAATGCAACGAAGTTCTTCCAAAAGCTACATAAAGTCAAACACTTTCATTTTTAGGTATTTAAATTAATTCCAAATGGTTACAAAATTGGTATTGATTCAGTTGCTAAGTTTTTCAGTTTCAAGTATGACGGGATGTTTCAACTCAGTTTTTAAAAAATAGCGATCGCAAAGGTGTGTGTTTATCAGTATTAAATAAAGACATCAAGAAAAATCATATTTATAAGTAAATTAAAATTCGTTTCCCTTTCACATAAATTGTGAGTTTCATAACTTTATTCATAAATGAATATAAAAATTCTCATATTCATATTTAGCATAAAAAATCAGGGTACAGACAGAATGAATATATAAACAAATTGTAAACAGAAATTGCCTCTGTGCATATGAAAATTCACTATATTTATTTATTTTAAATTAATATTTTTAAAATTTTAAAATTTATCATAAAAGCATTAAACTATTTCCACTTTCTCATTTCTTTTACTACTTTTAACATTTACTGATTAACCGGTAAAAAATAATGCAAATTGAAAATCTATTACCTCTTGTTAATTCAGAACTTTTTGTTTATTTTCTCCTCAGAAAATATTGCCATTTATAAATCACAGTTTAAATCTTATGATAAAATAATTTTTCTGCCAAAATACAAAGGGCATTCCATAAAAACTGAGAGTAAAATCATAAAAAATCAAGAAATATATTTACAGCAAAAAATACATCATTCATTTTCAAAATACCTTCAGACAGATGATATGCAGCAGTCCCATCTTTCAACCCACTTTTCAAAACAAGTAGAGAAGCCCTTTTCTGGAAGCTGCTTCAAAGAACCCTCCAATGCTGAAATAACTTCCAATTTTCTGCTACGGAGCTTCTCCTTCAACGTCGGAAGCAGCCTGAAATCGCATGGTGCGAGATCTGGACTGTAAAGGGGATGTAGCATGATTTTAATATTGTATTTACTAAGTTATTTCTGAACAGAAGTAGCGACATGCGGGCGAGCATTATCGTGATATAATGTCCAATTCCCTACCAGTTCATGACACTTTCTCGATATGTGTTGTTGCAAAATTTTCAAAACTAAAGCATAATATTCACCATTCACAGTAGTTTTTGGAGGCACAGCATGCTGATAGATTACACCTTTATGATCAAAGAAAATAATCATCATGACCTTTCCAGCAGATTTGATTTGTCGGATTTTTTTCGGAGGCGGAGAATCAGTATGTTTCCTTACACTTGTTGCGGACTTGGTAAGGGGATCACAATGATGCACCCAAGTTTCATCATCTGTTATTACAGTCTTTAGGAGATTTGGATCATTTTGAAGCATCTGTTTCCATTAACAACATTGGTGAATTCTTGTTTTCATTTGTTCTTTAGTAAGGTAATGAGGGACCCATCTGGAACAAACATAGCGAAGCTGTAAATTGTTGCGTAGAATGCGAAATATCGACGTTTTCGAAATCTTTGATGATGCCGCTATCTCCTCACATGTCATTCACTGATTTTCTCGAAGGATTATCTACACAGTGTTAACATTTCGATCATTCACAACACTTTTTGGTCGCCCAAGCCAAGGAGCCAGTTCTGCAGACAAACGGCCTTTCTTGAAATCACCATGCCATCTAAAAATCGCAGACTCACTAAAACATTTGTCTTTGTAAGCTTCTTTCATTAATTTAACTGTTTCAGGAGCTGTTTTGCCCAAACGGTAGCAAAATTTTATGGCACAACGCATTTCGTTTTTTTAACTCTGAATCACTCATCTCCATTTCTGTAGGGCAAATAAAACAGTTCTTTAAACAAGCACGGAAATAGGAAAATAAAACCGTCTGCTTCGTTTAGAATTTTGTATAAACGTACAGTTAACAGTTTGAAAAAATGGCCTGCACTTCTATTTTTTAGTTTCCCGGTGTTGCCACTACGTAAAAAAATAACTCTCAGTTTTTATGGAATGCCCTTTGTATATTCGAAATATTTTAAAAGTATATTAAAAAAAAAAAAAAAAAAAAAAAAAAATTCTCTTTAAAGGAAACAAAGACAAAACATATACATACAAATAATATTTAATTTAGATTTTTTTTTTTTTTCCAAAATATTTACGTATTAAACTTTTTTTTTTTTTTTTTTTTTTCTCCCTCAGGGTAAAATTTAGTATATTACTCAATTTGCAGTAATATGGATTCACAATAAAATGTAAGTAACCAATTTAGTATAAATTCATTTCTAAAGAAACTAAAAAATATACTCTGAAAAAATATTTTTGCTTTAATCGGAAAAAAAAAAAAACTTTCCGAAATCATCGTTAAATCGCCCGATATCGCAACTCAATTAACGCCAAGTGCGTAAAAAGGTCTCTGTAGCCTTTACAACGCTGTCAAGATTTGCTTTCCCCGAGATGTTTACATTGAAGATAAATTTCTTCTAAGATTAAAAAAAGAAAAAAAAAAATTAAAATTAAGAACAGAATACGAAAGGTATTATTTTACCTATCTATTTATTATTATTAATTACATTACAGCTTTTTCTTTAAAAGGCTTAACTACGATTTATATAAAATTAAAATGGAACGAAAAAAAGCCTTATATTAATACTTAAGAGCAAGCAAATCTTTCAGCTGCTGACTTTGATGATGTTGTATTCAACTTCGTGTTTGTTAATTCACCAAACTCTTCTATCCATTTCTTACATTCATCTAATTTTTTTACATTACTTCGAATTGTAATTACATTTTCAGAAGTTGATTCTATTTCGTGAATGAATGATGGAGGAAGCTTTGACTCCGAAAATGCAGACATTTTACAAAAAAAAAAAAAAAAAAAAAAAAAAAAAAAACTCGAAATATAATAAAATATCATTAAAACTTTACAGGAAGATGAAGAATCTTTCATCAAATTTTTGCTGAAAGCGTGACGTCAGATGCGACACGTGAAACAAAAGCCAATCAGCAACCTCGAATTGCATCCCCGTTTGAGCTCGAGTAAAGGGAGTAAATATGCAACCCGGGTTTTATCTAAAAAACCTGGGGGGAACGGGAGAGAAATAGGTTTTTCCATTTTTTTTTTCTTTTAATACATATATTTAAAAAAACATTTTACTGTTGCATTCAAATAAATTTTGTAGGTATGTAATTAAGATTACTCAACACTAAAATAATTTTGTAGGATGATGGAGTAATTTGTTTATTTAAAATTAAACATTAAAAAAAATAATAATAATAAGCATTTACTCTTATCATTTAGAGAAACAAGTCAATTAAAAAAAAAAAAAAAAATGTTTTTTATTTATTGCATTATGAATTATATTAAGACAAAACTTTATAAATAAATAAATAATTAAAATGCTAACATGTGTTAAAACTACCTGATACACACATACAAATATCTATATTTATATTATATACACATCTAAGTATTTTTTTATAAAACTAAAATTCAGAGAGAAGCATTTTATGATGAGGTGAATATGTATTAAGAAAATGTTAAATGTTGAGCAAAGTAATAAAAACAATTAAGAACACATTTTACTGCATACATGTATTCAAATATAAAGAAAATATAATCTTCCATGTGCAGATATTAATTATTAACTTGTGAAAAACATAATTATTACATTATAACATTAATTATTGACTTGCAAAAATTATTAACAAGGAAAAAATAAATAAATAAAATAAAATAAATCCATCCCCCCCCCCTCCAAAAAAAAAAAAAAAAAAAAAAAAAATTCACAAATTTTATTTATATTAAAAATATAAATATAAATAAAAAGGTTATATGCACATATTATTCACAAATTGTTTTGAAATATTAAAAAAAAAAAAAATGGTTAAGAGTTCTTCTAATGGTCTACTTTTAAAAATGATTTCGACCAACTTTCAGAATTATAAATGCATGTTAAACAATTTTTTTTTTTTTTTTTTTTTTTTTTAAGTTAACAAGTATGACATAACTCTATTGATTAAAAATATTATTTTGGTTTACTTTGAAATAGGAATTATTTTTATTGCAGATTATTATTATTATTATTATTATTATTATTATTATTTTAATGAAGGGTGCTTCCTCACTACGTGTATGATATCTCAATTACAATTTCATTTATCCTCATAATTTTATTATTAAAAGAAACAAAACATTCGAATTAAGAATCTGAAGTAAAAGGTTTTAATTATTTTAATAATATCGTGTTTAATTAATAATTAAATATGAAATTACCATTAAAATTAATTTCCATAATCACACTTTTTTTTTTTTCTTCTTTATTAAACAGAACTTGTTATTTTTAATTCATGTTACTTTTTATGTTAAAATGTATGGTTGAGAAAAATTTTAAGTTCATATCTCAAATACTTTCTGAACTATCATGCCCGCAGTGAGAAAGCAGCCTCAAATTAAAGAAAAAAAAAAAAGTAATGTGCAATAAAATAATTTTCTATTTTAAAGTAAACCAAAACTAGCTGGAATTCGAGGATCATTTTATTGACCGTAATGTTTCAAAAAACGTCGCATCATTATTTAAATGTATTTCAAGTTAAAACATCTAACAACATTTTACTTAAAAAAAAAAAAAAAAAAAAGGAAGTCAAAAAAATGCTTATAAATAGAAATACTATATATAACATCACTTTCTACAAAGTACAGTCAATGTGACGTCAAACTGACTATAAATAAACAGTTCCTATCTTTCATTTTCTATTTGGTTTAATACTAAGACTACATGTTCGCTGACCCGTCCGGCGTTTCCCGGGCCCATGGTAATAATCTTAAATGAACCTTAAATTTGTATGGTTTTACATCTTTAACTCGATTTTGTTTGAATTTCTATTTTTAAATAAAAGCATCGTGAAAAAATAATCAGCTGTAACAAAAAAATTACCTCGAACCGAACGAAACTCTGCCTTGTGACCCTGGTGCCTTCAGCAGCGCATACGCCGGCTGCTAATAACATAAAAATATTCCCATAAATTAACCTGGAACCGAACGAACCCGCCCGGTGTTGCCCGGGCCCATGATACCTTAAATGAACCTTAAATTTGTATGATTTTATACCTTTAACTCGATTTAGTTTGAATTTCTGTTTTTAAGTGAAAGCATCACGAAAAATATAATCAGCTGTAACAAAAAAAAAAAATTACCTCGAACCGAACGAAACTCTGCCTCGTGACCCCGGTGCCTGCGGCAGCGCATACGCCGGCCGCTAATAACATAAAAATATTCCCAAAAATTAACCTGGAACAAAACAAACCCGCCCGGCAATGCCCGGGCCCATGATAATAACCTTAAATTAACCTTAAATTTGTATGGTTTTATATCTTTAATTAATTTTTATTTTTATTTTTAAATGAAAGCATAAAAAAAAAAAAAAAAAAAAAAAAAAAAAAACCTCAAACAGAACGGAACTCGGGCTCGTGACCCAGCGCCTGCGGCAGCGTATATACAGGCCGCTAATAACATGAAAAAAATCTCAAAAATGAACCTTGAACCGAGCGAATCTCTGACACGTGTTACCTCTGCCTGTGGCTGCTGCACTGTATAGCAGGCATGCATGCTACGCACGCATTGCAAAATCCACTTTCCTCCACCAGGGGGTGCAGTATCTTGTATACGAATATCACCAAGCGCCTTGAATTTCCAAGACTTTTCAAATAAGGTGTCACTGGTGGTGTCAACTGCAAAATCCTTTAGTTGCACTTCCCACCGCCAGGGGGCACAGCGTGTTCTATGCGAACAACACCAACGGTAAGGAAATAGCAAGACCTTTAAAATAAGTTGTAACATGATAGGGTCGACTGCACAATCACCTAGTTCCATTTTTAACCAGGGGGCTCACTATATTGTATACAAACATCCCCATTCAACATGAAATTTCAAGACCTCTATCACCAATCGCCTTGGATTTCCAAGACCTTTTAAATAAGGTGTCACATGGTGGTGTCAACTTCAAAATCATTTAGTTGCACTTTCCACCGCCAGGGGGCGCAGTGTGTTCTGTACGAACATCCCCAACAGTCAGGAAATACCAAGACCTTTAAAATAAGATATAACATGATAGGGTCTACAGCAAAATCACCTAGTTCCATTTTTCACCACCAGGGGTCTCACTATTTTGTATACAAACATCCTCAATCGACATGAAATTTCAAGACCTTTAAAATGAGGTGCTACATGTGTGAGTCTAGAACGGATTTCCCCCTCAAACTAATTCCCCCCCCTCCAAATCTACTTTCCCCCTTTTGTTCCCCCTTTAAAATCGAAAATTCCGAATTCGCAGAAAGCGATTTTTTAGTATTGAACTCAATTCCCCATATGTAAAATTTCTTCACCGTGAAGTAATTTGGAGCTTAGTTAAGCTCGTAAACGTGTTTTTAACAAGTTTTCCCTCCCGGGGGGGGGGGGGAACTGTTCAACTTTTTTTTTATTTTTCTCTTTTCATAGCACATCTACAGACCAAGACCTTTTTTTAGACACTTCAACCAAATTTTTACACCAAGTAGTTCTCTCAATATAGTGGAGACAGACAAAAACATGTTTCAAATTAATATATAGATAAAAGTTTTAATCAATAAAGTAATGCCATACTAGTTAACAACAACAACAAAAAAAAAAATAAAGTAAAATAAATAAAAATAAAACAGTTGCACTCCGGGAGTGCCGACAGAAGTGAAAACTTAAACAATTACGTGAGTATTTCTTGAATCGTCAGGAAATATTTTATTGTGCAGGAAATACTTTTAAATGAAGTGTTTTTTTATTCATTAATGTAAACTAATACTACAAAAATTATATTAAAATTTTATTTAATGCGCTAACTGCAATAGAGACAGTGTCCGGAGATGAGAGAAGTCGTGTTGAGCCGCACCAGATTGTAAAAAGTGAGAAATATGGCGGCTTTGGCCTTTCTCATGGTTTTGTGAGGTCTAACTGCAACGTTTCCGGCTGCAATCTTTAATAGACAGTGCCCGGAGATGAGAGAAGTCGTGCAGAGCCGCACCAGATTGAATAACAATATACAGTATATAATTATTAACACTTCACATTAGCGAGTTAATTCTATGATACATTATTTGCATCATACAAGGATGGAAAGCGTCAGCTGACGATGACGGGAGTTCAATGATTTTTGTTCACCCAAAAGTGCTCAACGCGCCTATAGAAGTTTTCACTTCAAAAAAAATTTTTTACACGCATTTTTTTTTTATTTTTTTATTTATTTTTTATTTTTTAATTATTATTCTGAAATTTGTGATCGAAAATTTCTCCATTTTAATCTTTTAAAAGTAATCCCTTAAAGAAAAAAAAATAAATAAAATAAAAATTACAAATGCCGTATTTAATTAATAATATTAGGGACAAAAATATATTAAATGAAAGGGAATAAAGGTTGAAAATTTAAAATTTGCAGTCATTAGTGAAGTTTTTAAGCGTTCTGTCTTTGATGCAGGATCCGAATCTTGCCACTCAGCTATATCCGAAAGGGCATTGATTCAATATATTCTTAAAAGAATCTTTAAATTTTAATATTGCATCATGCCTGTCTACCCAACGAGTTTCATATACTGATTTTAAACCCGTATCATTTGTTAATATTAAGAAGAAATTTCGCTTTCGGGAAGATGAAAAAATATTTATTCTTTAATAATTCCAATTGCATTTCGAATTGCCTGCACATTTATATATTTGGAAATTGATAAATTTAACATGTGATTGGTACATTGGCATTTTTTAAGGTCTTTTTTAAAAGTGTTACTGCTCCCTTCTGCTTTTCCATCATTAAATTGCACGTATCTGTGCTTACTCCCACGCAGTAATCTAAGTTTAAGTTGTATTTTTTCAATATAGAAATGACTATTTGAAAGTATTTCACCCGTTAAGGCGGGTTTTTTTAGTTTTGGATAAATTGTAATTGAATGAATGATCATCAATCAATAAAAGAAATAAAGCGTTAGCGTTTTTGTGGCTCAACAGTTTTACAATCTATATAGCGTATAATTAACGACATTTGTGGTATTTTACTAATATTGGTAGTTTCGTCAAAAATTATGTCATTTAAGTTTTTCAAAATTGAATTCAGAATTTCCTTTCTGCAGCATTCTATTAGTTCATTCTGTGTTATACTACTATAAGTAGCTTTTGAAGAGCAATTTTTCAGATGACTGTCTAAAACAGAACACCGTCCCCACTAGCTACGCTAAAGTTTATCAGCTCTTTAAAATTCTCCTGATCTCTATTCCAGCTTGTTTTTCTAATAACCCACTATCTCGGTGACATCGAAAAGGGATATTCTGTCTCCCTAAAAATACTATTGTCTCTATAATTGGAACCAGTAGACGACGATTTTCTAAAATTTGATCTTTTCCCTAGTTGTCCTGTCCAACATATTTCTTACATCGCATTCAGGGTTTTTAATGCATTCTAACATCAATGCTGCTTTAGCCATTGCTTCTTTGTGATAATCATGTTGATCATGTAAAGTCATATCTTCCTCTTTACCAACAAATTTTTAATACTTTGAACGTTGTATCTCCCTAACCAATGAACGAAATTTAACCAAACTTCGCATTTAGTTGGATCCTAAACTGGTGCTTATTAGATTTGGGGATAAATCGGGGGATCTCATTTTTCCTAAATGTTTAATATGGCAGTATAGGACAAAATTTCGTATAAATAATGATGAGAGTTATTTTTAATGAATGTAAAATCAATATGATTTATTGCTAATAATAGTAATAGTAAATTACAAAAAAAAAAATAAATAAATAAATAAATAAATAAAATAAAATAAAATAAATAAAAATAAATTTCATGTAAGAGCATCCTTTCCCCCTGGGGGAGAAATATCCCCCGGGAGGATGTAAATTTTCCATATAGTTATCTTTCTAAAAAAATTCGTCAATACCTTTAAAAGAATGGTTGAACGTTGAACCATAGGCTTGTGATAATTTAAGACAAAGTTATAGATTTTTTCATTTTTAACTAAAAAAAAAAAAAAAACCTTATGGCCACAGCATATTAATTGAGATTTCGAAGATGCTGGTGCTAAATCAAGAGAAATTACGATTCTAAATTATTCTAATTTTTCTTTAGCAATGATTGTGGTTTTTGTCAAAAATTAAAGTTTGAGTAAAACTTATTTAAATAAAGGATCCTCGTTAGAATAGGATAAAATTTTTATTTGAAAACGTTATCAGTTTATGAAAAGTTAATTATAATTAAAAATCGTTTAAGTTACACAGACTGGCAAATTAGGAATGTTCAAGATTTAAAAATGCATATACAGAGATGCCAACTCCTAATGACAAAAAAGCAGGAGATTTTTTAACTGAAATCACGAGACTTTTTCCAACAAGAAAGTTTGTAAGAAAAATGAGTAAAATACAGGCAAATTTAATTTTAAGTAAAGCTTTATAAGCTTAGGAGGTATTTACAAAGCATCAGTATTAAAATTAAATGAATAATATATGTTTCTTGCAGTAAAACAAACTATCAAAAAAAAAAAAAATAAATAAAAATAAATAAATAAATAAATAAAAAACCCTCAGACATACAGTTGTTTAAAATTTAAGTCAAAATAGACAGATCTGATCATTCTGCTCCAAATATAAAACAATAAGAATCTTAATTATCATTGTAAAAGAAAAGGTAATAAAGAAATGAAAATATCATCTATATTCTAATGAAATTTGAATTCTTTAAGTTTTCAATAGTTATGGTATTTAAAAAAAAAAAAGATCTTTTGATAATAAGACATTTTTCATTATGCAAAAAGGAAAGTTAAAAATTTTTCTTAGCAAAAATTATTTTCAAAACATCGTAATCGTTCACATTCAAACTGAACTTGATAAATTGCAGGGCAAGATAAATTTCAATTTTCTTTCAAATTTTTTTTACCCAATCCCACAAATTTTAAGCATAAATTATACTGAGAGGGATAGATAAAAATTGCATCAGAAAAGCAGGAGAAATGAGTGGAAAATCAGGAGCATAGAAAAACAAGCAAAAGCAGGGGACTCCTGCCAAAAGCAGGAGACTTGGCATGTCTGCATATACAACATTACTCAAAAAGTAAAAAAAAAAAAAAAATTAGAGCAGAAGCACAACATTGGCCGAAATTTGTGAAAAAACACATATATATATATTTGCGTATAAATTATCGTAGAGACATTCGATAAGTGTCATTGAATTGGGAATCAAATCTAATTAGAAAACGTTTGGAATGACTCCATTCTGTTTTGAGAACATTTAGTAATTAACAGTTGTTTGAATAAATTTAAGTTAACGACATAGATAAGTAAAGAAAAGGGAAATCACTGAATATTTCTTCTCAAGTTATCAGGAGCGATTGTGACTCAAAGGTAAAAACCCTGAAAATTAGAGCCTCAAATTAGAAAAAACCCAAAATATCAAATACTACTCAAACTATTTAGGCCAGAAGTCCTCAATCCTTTTACATTTCATTCACATATCACCGGGATACATGGGTGAAAGTAAAAAATTTTTGCTGGACTGAAGTATATATTTGTAATATTGGGTAAAATATAATGAACTCATACATAATATATGTAGATATTCAAAACATACATTTCCAAAGGTTACATTAATAACTATGAGTATGAAAACTTAGCAAAATTGTTTATTAATATAATTGAGTTAACATTAATAGGGGCTGATTCAGAAAAAAAAATTGGGACCTTTATTTGTTCCTAACAAAGATTAATTCCATAAAATTAGCCTATCTGAATTACAGCACATAAAAAAAGACTGAATTCAGTCAATAGACTGAAAACTTTCACCCATGCCGGGATAACAAATGAACAACCAATGAAAGCAAAAAATAACTTTATAGGAAGTATGAAATTACAGGTGGGTTAGAATAAAAACCCTGAACACAAACCCTGAGTTATATGCCGTTTAATGGATCATAATGTATCTGAATTTTTTTGTGTGTCCTTTAAATTGGACTATACTCTAAAGAACTACAAACAGAAAGCTTGCAATATCAATCGTTTATCTTTTAGGTTTTTTACAATTTAACATTATGATAAATAATTGGAGCTCAGAGACCACAATGCATAAAAATTCTGTGGGTTTTTTTTTTTTTTTTTTTTTCCTTTTACCGTAAAAAAAAAAAAAAAAAAAAAAAAAGTGTAAATTCTACATTTGAATAAATTTGTACCCTTCTTGCGATAATAACCTATAACATGATTACCAATTTACATTTATTTTAATGTAGAGTTTAGACGCTGAGACACTTCCAGTATTTTAAGTCTATAGTCCGTAATCATTAAGAATTTCTTTTGTGTCCCTGTAAATTAACTATAAGTTTTACCCTCATAAAAATCTACATAAATCGTGCGACGGTGATATATAACATACATACCAATTTTTATCTCAGTCAGAAAAGTTGTTTATATACTATCGCACTTCAAGTAATTTGAGTCCATTAGCCATAATGATAAAAGATATTTCTTTGTTTGCCTATAAAATATCTATAAGTCTTGCACTCATCAAAATCTATAAAAATCGTGTAACAGTGACTTTAAACATGCAAATTATTTTTTTGCTGAATCGGATAAGGCGTTTAGAAGCTGTCTCACTTTATTTGAGTCGATAGGCCATAATGGTAAAGAATTTTTCTCCGTGTCCCTCTAAAAGCTCTAAGTTCTATACTCCATCAAAATCTTTACACATCGTGTGATGCTAACGTGATCTCTAACATACCTTCCAACTTTAGTTTTAGCTTATTTAAGATCACCGTTTAGACGTTATCGTGTTCACTCATGCGCATACATACAAACATACATCACCGCACAAATAGCAAAAATAATCTCAAGATATTTTAAAACGTACGGTGGGTCCCAAAATCTCATAGTCTTTTTTTTTTTTTTTTTTTTTCACGATTACAATACTTTTCTTAAACACTGCATGTTTAAAGTAAAAAGATTCATCTTAAAACTCATGCTTAGATTTCTTTATTTAGTTTTTTATTTCTTTTGACTTATTTCTTTTTTTTTTTTTTTTCTTTTTTTTTTTTTGCATATATGATAGTATGTGTGTTTAAAATTATCACTCTCAAACTAAACCTATTTCATTAACTATATTATTATTTTTTTTTTCTCCAGACAACTTTTTCCAATTTCGGAATAATAGCATTAGTCATAACTAGAAATTTTATAAGCAGAAATACATAATAAGTAGATTACTTACAATTTCAATGCGCATAATAATTTAGTATCTGCATAAAATTTCATGGAAAGAAAAGAATGGAAAAGAAGAGAGAGGTAGAGAAAACTCGAATTGTCATACATATAAAAAACTTAAAATATATGAACTATTAAATTCGTTTTAAAATTTATTACATAGCAGAGCAGCATCTACTTAGTTAAAGCTACTATAAATGCAATAATAAAAAATAAATAAATAAATATTTTAATTTCCAAACATTATTTTGCCGAAATACGGTGATGAAGAACAAAAGTTTTGATTTTATAGCCATGATTGGCGCACCTAGTATTTATTTATTTTATTAACTTTTTTTTTTTTTTTTTTTTTTTTTTTTGGGTGGGGGGGGGGGGGGTGCTTAGCTTATCTGTCCTTTTGTTTCTCATTGTTCCTGTAGAAATCTTTCATTATTTAAATTAGATTATAATCTGTTTTCAATTTATTCTTCAAATAATTATTATTTTACTAGTAATAATCAGACATTATTATTATTATTATTATTTTCCTTGGCTGTACTCATATAAAATGCATAAAGGTGAATGAGCTTCACTTTGTTCGAAATAATCTATATAAATAAAGAGAAGTGTCTGTGTGTGTGTGTGTCTGTCTGCGCTCTGGTGCTCACACTACTGATCACAGAGCTTCCAAATTTGGCATATAGGTACCTGGGACCCTGCAGGTCTGCACCTCATCGAGATTTTTTCGAATTTCGAATTTGAATTTTTTAAATTAATGTTTTTTCGATTTTAAATATTGGCTTTAATGTTTCATTTTTCATGAATTTATTCTTCGATTGTTATCGTCTGCGTATCTTAGCAACGGCTATTATGCAATTCATTTTTTATATAATACATTCATTTTTTATATAATACATTGAAGGAGATTTTCTTTTTTTTTTCTTATTATTATTATATTTATTGAAAATCAAATGGTAATGCAATAGAAATAAATTGTTGTTACGTTCATGTATAAATTTATACTATAGCAACTTTTTATTTTTTAATTTTTTTCTAATTAATTCTTTTAAAAGAAAAATCTTTTTTTTTTTTTTTTTAATTATTATTATTTGTAATATTTATTGGGTGAAAAAAAATGGTAGTTTATAGTAGAAAGGATAAACTGATTAAAATTCGTTTTTCATGTATTTAGTTCCTTTTAAAAAAAAATCTACTTTTTTATTTTATTTTATTGCACTGGTCGGAATCAAATCGTAATATAGTGTAAATAACGGGGGCTATAAAACACGTGGTTCAAAAACTAAAATATATAATAGATGCTGAGATACAGTCATCTTTAAAATCGCAGTTCTTAAATAACAGAAAATCCAGAAGTCGTCGATAAATACCCAGATTGAAGTGCCCGGGAAAAACCTTTCTATAGACAGTGGGGAACTGTACCCGATGCAGTACGGGTAGAAAAAAGAGCTGCCTTAAGCAACGGGTACCCGAATAAGCGAGATCTAAAGCGATTTCAGTGTTTATTTTATTTATTTTAAGTTTTTATTTGTAATGTGATGTAAAGAATAAATACTGATCGAATTCTTTTGAAAATTCATTTAAATATAGTGACCAGCGAAGCGGGCGTAGCCTGCTAGTTTTAAATATTTTACAAAGAAAAAAATGTTTAGTGATTTATTTAAAAATCGGTTAAAGCACGGGTTTCAAAGGAAATCTAAAATTAAATAAATGTATTTTAACAGAACAGAAATGTTTTGCATGCCTTTTACTGATAAGCTAAATATTTTGATCTTTCCTGTAAATGGAATATTGTTTATTTTATTTTTAGAATATTTTTCTTCGACATAGTAATATTATTTAACTAATTATTAAATTAACATAAAATAACAAAATAAATAAGTATTACTTACCAGAAAAAGCCAATTAATTAAAGTTTATGCCATAATATCGAAGAAAAAATATTTAGTTTAGGCACGTGCAATTTTGTAACACTTCTGACTACTCCTACTCCACAATACACTCATATCTGCACTTCATGTACATTGAATGCATGCTCCTCTTCCCTCTTCTTCTTGCTTATGTTGGATTCTCATTCTCAATGTCAAAGCAAAAAGAAATCCCAGCTGTTTCAAGGTTGCAGGACAGGACTAGTGTTTGCAAATGATATTCCATTGTCCTGGCCGGTATTTCTCATCAGTTACCAGAATTTCATGTGGCCTAACTACCCTTCTTGGAGAATTCCGAGAAGCCTTGAATTAAGCTATGGTCATTTGTTGTTTACGTTCTCGGTTAGCATTGCGAGTCTACCACCAGTACCTTTAAATTATAATTCCCGTATTAGTCTTATTAATGAAATTTAAATTGATCCTCATACACTTTAAAAATATATTTCGTCAATTTAATTTGAAAAACGTATTTTACATAACTGATAGTAAGAACACAAAATTACATAACATTTCTATGCGTTCAGATTCAGTTTTTTTTTTTTATAAATATATCTATTATACTGCACTGAGAAAAAAAACTCTGTAACTGACATCTAAAATCTAAATTATGGCTCTAAAAAAAATAGATCCAAGTCATCCTTATAAATTCTCTTCCCATTGGAAAGCGAGTTCTAGAAGCCCCTATTAGAATTCTAGAGCGTTTGCCTGTATTCTCGAGGGCAAAGTTATTTAAAAATCTCTGCAAATAAATGAGACTACAAGAGGCGGATTTCTGTAACTATAATCTTGGTTTCTTACCAAATTCTAGAAAATCAAGCGAGAATTTCTCGCAATACAAATGATTCAGAATATTAAGAGTATTCAGAATATTGTTTCACCCTCTAGAAATGTGTACACTAGAAATTCTCGATAATTTCTTCAATTCAGTTTATTGGCGTGCCTTCTGCGCATAGCTCAAACATCTATATTTCTAGTTAAGTGATTTAGAAAATGGGCATTTATTCATTCTAGAGAAAAGCGGTATATTTTTTTTTCTCAGTGTGATTTTAATTTGATTAGAAGTAATATTTTCGAATCTCTAGATCAAAATTTCGTATATATATATATACATATAATAGATATCGTAATAAAATTTAATCTTTAGCTATTAATAGAACTAAAACAATAACAGCACACTAAAATATAGAACTGAATTTAACATAGAGGAAAGAATTACACAAAACGTTGCGATTTAGATTAAGAACCAATGAGTTACGATTGTAACTTAAAATACTTACGCCGACCTGAATGATAATAAAAAAGGATCATTAAACTTATGAGAGTGAAAACAAATAATAAATAATAAATCACAGAAATAATTGGATGTAAATTCTTAAACTTAAGCATACTTATCAAGGGGATATATATATATATATATATATATATATAAATACTTCAATGTGAAATTTTGATTTATTTATTTATTATATATTTTAACAATTTATTATATACATGTATATATGTGTATATGTATATGTTATATATAATAAAATAAAAACTAATATCTAAGGAAAATAAATAAGTAAAATAGTAAAAGACTAAGAAAATTAGAATTTATTTTGAAATAAAAAGTGAAAATTTCCTTTTAGTAATTAAAAATTTAAATACAGCTTTAATTAATTTTTAAGTTAAATTAATGGTGCTGGGTTCGAATCCTAGTTCAGTCAGTGATGCTAATGTGGCTTAGAATTCCTTTTAAGCGATTAATGTTCAAAAATTGACCACATTGACACCTCGCCTTCCCCAAAGAAAGTAGACGTTGATTTTGCCGAAAGAAAGACTCTAAAAAAAAAAAAAAAAAAAAAAAAGGAGAATCATTAGAAAAACCTAGTCATTTAGAAGTGCCTTGACTCACGCATCATCAAAAGCAAAATGGAATAGGGGGTACATGAACAATGTACAGAACATGAGGCAGTAAATTCACATCTGGATCTGTAACTCAAGTTCCTGTATACACGTTCCAGCGAAATTGGAAGTGTACGTATTACATTTGTCCTAAGAAAAGTATTAATGATTTTGAAGTAAACCTCAGAGTTGATCTGGGAAGAGATGTAGAGGCTAAAACCAATTGATTGCACTTGGATCTTTGGCCTGGATGGAGAGGGTTTTTTATAGGGCCCTAACCTGTATTTACGTGTGGTTCGGAGAAAACCAAGAATAATTCTGAACAGCCAGGTCGATGAGTTGAGTCAAACACGACGCACCCCGTCTGCCAGTTTCGAAAGCAGAACTTCTCGGGGAAAGTTCTTGGGATTTTATATAAATTAGCATTTATTTATTTATTTATTTATTTATTAAAATTGGAGAAATATTCCAATTCGGATGGGTTTAAAGGTAACTACCTCATCCCCCCCCTCCCCCCACCGTAGATATGCCAGTGGTTGTCACTCGCAGTCTGAAGAAAAGTAGGATAAAATTTTTCTCCATAGTACAGGGTATAGTTACATTTAAACGCGAACACACACAACAAAACTCATACTACATTTATGAAAGCACATGTACGGGAATTAAAAAAAAAAAAAAAAAAAAAAAAATACTAATAATACCTTTGGTCCGGGGGGAGCTAGCAGCAAATTAAAAGAAAACAATTGCTTTTATACCACCTTCTTACCGATTTTAATGAAGCTTTGTATAATCACGTACAATTTGTGACTATCACAATGAGTGTATTATATACATGGAAGGCAGGGGGGGAGGGCAAAGGGAAATAAAATATGTTTTTTCTTTTTTTTTTTTTTTTTTTAATACACTATTATCGATTTAAAAAAAAAAACTGTATAATTACGCACAATCAGGAACCGATTTGCTCATTTAGAGGCCCAGGGCACTCATGTTCAATGGGCACTTTTCCTCATACTTTAATACTACAAAAAACAAAACAAACCGCATATTTTTTATTCACTTCACGCGTCTAAAAATTCTCTCCACTTTCCATTTTATCGGTGCGTGCCTCGGATTTAGTTAGCCTGTAAGAGTTTGGAATGCAGTATCAGTAGTATGCAGTTTTATTTGCATTTAGCGAAAATATTGCAATTTTTTCAATGAACTGATAGTTTCCTTGAAAGATCATACCGCTGATTTATATAACAGTGCAGTAATACCTCCAACCATTGACGAAAAAAAAAAAAAAAAAACGATCACTATAGCAAATTTTGAAACTTTTTCATTTTAAGTTTTTTTTTTTTTTTTTTTTTTTTTTTAATGCCTGATGGAATTTCTTGGAGGACCCTTCAGTGTCAGGGCCCAGGGTACATGCCCCTAATGCCCTGCCTAAAACCAGGCACTGCATATAATTTGTGAAAATATAACAGTAAGTTTAAGACATACTTGTAGGGTGGGGAGTTAAAGAGGGGGAGGGCAGATGAAAATATAATGATTTTTTATATCAGCATTTTACCAATTTTAATGACATATTCTATAAATATCATTTACTTTTATGACGATCACAATGAATGTATTATATACCTGGGGAGGCGCGGATTGAAGTAAAAAAAAAAAAAAAAAATCTTTAAACTACCCTATTATCGATAAAAAAAAAAAAAAAAAAAAAAAAAACTTTGTGAATGTACAAGTACTGTTTAAGAAAAATTACAGTGAGCATTACACATATCTGGTCTTTTTACTAGGGGGTGGGGAGCAGAGTGAAAAAAATGGTTGTTTTTACATCACCATGCTATTTATTTATATGAAACTTTGTACTATCAATTACATTTTATTAAAATCATAGTGAATGTTACCTACAGTTGATAAGGATGGGGCTAGGGGGGGACAGATGAAAAATAAAATAATCTTTTTAAACAACACTTATTATCCATTTGTTTTATTGACATTTTGTGTAAATATCACTTGCTATTAATAAAAAATTACAGTGAAGTTACATATGTCTGGGGGGGGGGGCACAGAAGGAAAGAAAGTGAATGTTTATATCACTATATTTTGCATTTTAATCAAATTTATTATAAATATCACTGAATATTTAGGAAAATTTAAGCTAGTTGTTATGTATATCTTGGGGGCTATGGGGAGGGGGCAAAAGAGAAAAATGATTGTATAAGTATCACAATGCTACCAGTTTTAATTAAAATTTCAAAAACTATCACCTACATTTAATGAAGAATTTCAAAGAGTGTTATATATATCTAGGAGGGGGGGGGCTGAGAAAAAAATATTGTTTTTAAATCACTTTCCTTTACATTTAGAGGAAATTTTGCATAAATATCTCTTATTGTTTATCAACAATTGAAGAGAAGAGGGTTACACTACCCGGTGAGAACTAAGGGCTAATATATTTTTGTACCATCTTGTTGTCGATTTAATGAAACTTTATAGAAATATTACTTACCGTGTATAAAACATCACACTGAGGGTTAAATATCAGTTTCTTTCTCTTCCTGAGTTCGTACGCAAAAATGCAATGTATGATTTAAATCTGAAAAATGTTATTTAAAAATTAAATTTCTTCTTTTAATCTGACTCTTTTGCCCCCCCCCTCCCCTCCCCGTAGAAATAAAAAACTTACGCTCGCGTGATGTTTAGCATAAGTTTTACAAGGAGAAATTAAGAAAAGTGCACCCTTTTCTGGATCACGGTAAAAAAGGAATGGCGGAAAAAAAGTCCCCAGAAAAAATCCATTAAAAAAAAATAAATAAAAATGCGTTTTAAAGCTTCTAAGAATATCTAATAATGAGTTGGCTTCGTTTTGTCTTTCTGTTTGTCTGTTAACCTCTGTGATCAAGATTTTTTTCCCCGATAATATTTATTGAAGGACTTGGAGCTGGTATACCTAATTCAAGTTTTCTATGGCATATCAATATTCTCTGTTGAAAATTGTATAATTTTCGCAACTAATGTGTGTAGAGGGACTTGCAAAAAAAATTTCTGATGCATTAAAGTTCATGATCGGTATTTTGAAAAGAATTTTATTTTATACTGAACATAACATAGGAAGCGCCTTTGCGTTTTCTGCAGGTGGTAAAAAAGAGAGTGTGTCTTTTTATTCTATGAAAACTCGGCACAAAGATGTTTAAATGCATATAAAAAGGTAATATTTAAAAGATTAAGACAAATAAAAATAAAATGAAATATTTTTTACTGATATAGGATATACCTCTTCTATTGGACTGATTTAATTTTCTCTCAAAAAGCTTCAAATTTTTTTTTTCAAAATATATATGAAAGGTTAATTGATGCTTGATTATTATAAATATTTTTTTTATATACTGAAAAGAGATTAAATGTTATAGTCATAAAAAATGAAAATTATACATATTTACCTTCTAAAAATTTGAAACGCACTTTGCTTTTAGTTTTTCCGTTTGAAGTTTGAAATACGGTATTCCCTAATATTAAAGACAACTTTTTCTCATTATATTTTAATAATTAAAACTTAATTTAAAAGAAATCCGCTCATTGCGATTTTCATGAAAAGTAAGTAATAGTTATAAATAATGAAAAATGTTCTAGAGGTGATGGTGATAATTTGTAAAATCAGTTTAAATATTGCTCGGCTGAACAGAACTTCGCATAATAATCTTTTTTTTTTTTTTTAACTTTAATTATCTCTTTTAGGTAACGATTTTTTTTTTTTTTTTCATAGGAATCTTATGATAAAAGATATAAAGTATTAGAATAATATAATGACAATTACTTGTGAAATCAGCAGCTTTATTATTATTGATATTATTATCATTATTTATTAACTAACCAAATATTTAACGTAAAGCACTGTTTTAATTAAACCTTAATGTACAGCATTTTAATAACCTGTACCAGGTTTTTCTCTTTTTATATTCAGTACCTGATTGACTGTTTACTTAGTTCCGTTGTAAAAAGTATTCGTAGCGTAATATAGGGATTCGTTTTCGAAAATGTGATAATAAAGGCCATGTAATATTTTTTTTTTAGTGCTAGAGATCTATTTCAGTCGGTACAGTTGTCGAATTTTTATACGTCACTCTTAATTAGTGCTAGAGGCCTATTTCAGTCGGTTTATTGAATGGGGATTTATTGAATGAAGTCCCCCGAAGGCACAACTTTGACATGAGACCCCCCCCCAGGCCCAACTTTGACATGAGTCCCCCCCAAGGTACCCCTATTTCAGTCGGTACAGCGTTGTCGAATTTTTATACGTCACTCTTAATTAGTGCTAGAGGCCTATTTCAGTCGGTTTATTGAATGGGGATTTATTGAATGAAGTCCCCCCCAAGGCACAACTTTGACATGAGTTCCCCCCAAGGTACCCCTATTTCAGTCGGTACAGCGTTGTTGAATTTTTATAATACACTCTTAATAGTGGGCCTATTTCTCTTTTTATATTCAGTACCTGATTGACTGTTTACTTAGTTCCGTTGTAAAAATTATTCGTAGCGTAATATAGGGATTCGTTTTCGAAAATGTGATAATAAAGGCCATGTAATATTTTTTTTTTAGTGCTAGAGATCTATTTCAGTCGGTACAGTTGTCGAATTTTTATACGTCACTCTTAATTAGTGCTAGAGGCCTATTTCAGTCGGTTTATTGAATGGGGATTTATTGAATGAAGTCCCCCGAAGGCACAACTTTGACATGAGACCCCCCCCCCCCAGGCCCAACTTTGACATGAGTCCCCCCCAAGGTACCCCTATTTCAGTCGGTACAGCGTTGTCGAATTTTTATACGTCACTCTTAATTAGTGCTAGAGGCCTATTTCAGTCGGTTTATTGAATGGGGATTTATTGAATGAAGTCCCCCCCAAGGCACAACTTTGACATGAGTTCCCCCCAAGGTACCCCTATTTCAGTCGGTACAGCGTTGTTGAATTTTTATAATACACTCTTAATAGTGGGCCTATTTCAGTCGGTTTATTGAATGGGGATTTATTGAATGAAGTCCCCCCCAGGCCCAACTTTGACATGAGTCCTCCTCCCAGGCCCAACTTTGACATGAGTCCCCCCCAAGGTACCCCTATTTCAGTCGGTACAGCGTTGTCGAATTTTTATAATACACTCTTAATAGTGCTAAGGGCCTATTTCAGTCGGTTTATTCAATGGGGATTTATTGAATGAGGTCCCCCCAAGGCACAACTTTGACATGAGTCCCCCCCAAGGTACCCCTATTTCAGTCGGTACAGCGTTATCGAATTTTTATAATACACTCTTAATAGTGGGCCTATTTCAGTCGGTTTATTGAATGGGGATTTATTGAATGAAGTCCCCCCAAGGCACAACTTTGACATGAGTCCCCCCCCAGGCTCAACTTTGACATGAGTCCCCCCCCCAAGTTACAACTTTGACATGAGTCTCCCCAAGGCCCAGCTTTGACATGAGTCCCCCCCAAGGTACAACTTTGACATGAGTCCCCCCAAGACCCAACTTTGACATGAGTCCCCCCCAAGGTACAACTTTGACATGAGTCCCCCCCCAAGGTACAACTTTGACATGAGTCCCCCCAAGGCACACCTTTGACATGAGTCCCCCCCCCCCAAGGCACACCTCCCCCTCATTGGGAAAAAGAGAAAAAACGTTGTTTTGCGGCTATAAGACAGTTTGGACTTCCAACGTTATTTGTTACAATATCTGCAGCTGAAACACATTGGTTTGATTTAATGAAAACTTTATCATGGAATTTAGATCGTCACGAATTAACTAAAGAAGAATTTGTCGATATTAACAAGTTTAGCAGTAGGCCTCTGGCACTAAATTAAAATCTGTCAGTGTCAGATTTTCATGTTTTAAATAATGAAATAATGTCGTGTCTGTATAATTTTTTTTTTTTTTTTTTTTTTTTTTGTCTCGGATGGAGTGCGGACTACCAGTGAAATCTAATTTTCCTGGAGATAAAACAAATTCAAAACGAATTATCATCTCAAATACCTAAATCTAGCAATTTCCTAGAAAACAGGGTTTCTGCTAGGTTTTGTTCCAGGAAAAGCACGGGACACCAGCGACTGCTAATATTTAAATCTATTATCTAATAATCAGATTTTTTTTTCATCTAAAAAAAAAAAAAAACTCTAACACTATAATATTTATACATGTATATAAATCATTACAACGATTTTCAAGAAAACCAAATTTCTGCCGTAATCTTACCAGATTTATTGCGAATTACCAGTGAATGATAATTTTTCCTGAAGATCCTTCCACTAACATTTACAATAATATATATATAGATGCATGTTTTAGGACAAGGGGAAGGTGCCAAATGCGAATCCAGATCACCTTCGTTTTCAGACATGACCTGGCTTAGTATGAGAAGAGTTCAATCCATTTATTGCGTGGGTTCAATCCTAGTCGCGCTCGTTGTCCTAGCTGTTCGTAGTTTTCCGTGATTTTCTCCGAAACTTGCATGAATATGAGCTTGGACCCCTTAGAAAAAGCCCACAGAGGGAACTCCTCCTGAGGCCTAGAAACCTAGTGCAGTCAATCGGCCTTATTCGGTACAACAACAACAACAATCCATATATTTACTTGTTTGCAATGTATACCATGCCGCGATTAACAAAAAATAAAAATAGAAGAAGCTACATTTATCTAAATGCTATCCCACAATTAAAATTCCTCTTAGAAATATTGCATACGTTTCTTTGAAGGATTTTTGGGAATAAGGCCGATTAATTGCTTTAGGTCCTAGGCCTGAGGGGGAGTGCCCTCAGGCCTAGGAGGCCTAGGAATCCCCTCTTTCTAAGGAATTCTAGCCCGAATTTCGATAGTTTCGGAGAAAACCACGGAAAATTTGAACGACTAGGCCGACG
Organism: Salticus scenicus; assembly: GCA_963930645.1. Taxonomy (NCBI): domain Eukaryota; kingdom Metazoa; phylum Arthropoda; class Arachnida; order Araneae; family Salticidae; genus Salticus; species Salticus scenicus. The sequence goes on from OZ005659.1 coordinate 243,628,008, forward strand.
AGCACAACCTGGGATAGAAACCGGCACCTCACGTCTACCAGCTTTGAACGCAGAACCGCCCAGCCACTGGTGGACCCATTTCTTTGAAGTATTTCTGCTTATGGTACTTTACAAATCTCTATAGTTTTAGAAGTCGCATATGGAATTACGAATTTTACTCATCACTTAGACATGCAAATGGAAATTCATTAAGGATTGATACGGTTTAAAATAATAATAATAATAAATAATAATAATGTATGGCTTAATGTTACAAATATCTTAAAACGAAAAAAAAAAAAAAAAAAAAAAAAGAGGGGGGGGGGGCTATTCTTAAAAAAATAATAGTAAGTATAAATTTATCTGATTATTATTATTATTATTATTATTATTATTATTATTATTATTTTATTTTATGGTCAATCACGCACATTATCGTTTTTTCACTAACATATTTTCAATAAAAAATATGTAAATATACAAATACATATATATTATTCTATATGTTTTAGGAGAGGCAGGAGGTGCCAAATGAAAATCCAGGTCGTCATCGTCGGCTTAGCCGTTCGGAGTTTATCGCTTGAATACTAGGACATTTTAGAAAGACCTCCCCAGGTTTATCGTGTAGACAGTCGGCCTTAATTCGTAAATCACACATAAATTTTTAATAAAGTGTTGGTGCTTGAATTAAGCCAAATAGCTACACTTGGGACATCGTGAGGGTTTTTCGAAGGGTTTCCTAGCCCATATTTACGGAATAAAAAACACAAAACATACGAATGACTTCGACAGCCGTAACCTGGATTCAAACCTGGCATTTCCCGTCTACCAGATTTGAGCGCAGAGCCGCTCGGCCACTGTTAATAAAGTGGAGGTTGGTGATGCTGATGTGAAGATTTAGGTTGATTAACTATACGAGGGTCCTAGGTCTGGGGGGTGTGCCCTCTTCAGGGTCTTTCTGAGGGGTCCTAGCCCGTGTTTATGCGAGTTTAAGCGAAAACCTAATTCTAGCAATTAAATCGACGAGCGCGACCTGGTATCTAGTCCGGCACTTCCCGTCTACCAGTTTTGCATGCAAAACCTTTCGGCCACTGTTTAATAAGATGGTGGTCATGCTGGGGTGAAGATTAAGGCCGATTGACTGCACGAGGTGATGTGCCCTCCATGTTGGTCTTTATTACGGTCATAGCTTGTATTTACGCGAGTTTTGGAGAATACCGCGGACACCTTCGAGCAGCTAGGTCGACGAGCGAACCCGGCACTTTCCGTCTATCACATTTTAATCGCAGAATCACTTGGCCGCTGGTGGGGCGTTTAATAAGGAGATATATGTAGATTAAAATACTTTTTTAAATTTTTAACATTAAGAAACTGTTGATAACTCAGTCCGATATTTACATACAAACACACATTCGTTAAAGATGGATGTGTTTAAAAGTTTTTTTTTTCTTAAGGAGGGGGGGGGGGGCAATAATAATCTTCCTCCCTGATCTCCAGCTACTTCTAAATAAAATTTGACCACTCTGTGCTGTATCTAATTTTCAAACTCTACGTTCTACTCTACTCTAGAAATAATTGTAGGTAGTTCGTTAAAAGCATCATGCAGTTAAATCTTTAACAATTAAAAAAACATTAGAAAGGATATAAATATCTTACTTTTTTTATAAAAGGTTTAAAACACACAAAAGATTTTTTTTTAAAAAAATAAGAAAACTTTCTGACTAAAATAAAAATAATTAAATTTTTATCATATTGTATAGCGAATACCCCTCTTTCACACACACACTTCTTATATAAAAGAAAAAAAAAAAAAAAAAATCACAATTGACAGGTGAGTGAAAGGAAATTGAAATGCTTGATTTCTGCCAGTAATATAATCTTTTTGTCTTTTTATGCATGTTTCGTAATTCGTAACTGCCCCCTCTTTTTTTTCGATCTGTATATATAAATTTGATTACAAAAGAATTTCGGACGTCCAGTTATTAAAATTTACGTTTGCATTTAAATATTATTTTGAGTTAGATTTCATTCTCAGGTTTCATAGTTTTTATTTTACTAAATAATGACGAGTTAATTTATCTATATTTGCATATACAATAGACTTATGATCCTGATGAAGTATACATTATTTTTGCACTTAACGCTTAACAAAGTTGAAAAGTATTAATGACTTCGGTTTGTCTATTTGTCTGCCCGAGCTCTACTCCAGGAAATATTTATGGAATTTCTTGAAACTGATATATGTTATTCGAGTTTACTATCAGATATTCCTTATTGAAAATGGAATAAACACCATCACTTATTTGTATACAGGTACACCCAAAAGTATTCCAAAGTATTGTGTTCTATGAGAGGTATTTCTATGAAATAGCATATTTAAGTACCTTTAAATATGGTTGAATAAATCTTATTCCTTTTTGCATAAATCTTAATGAAATTAGATATGTTATTCATACGCACAAAAGAATGCCTTTTGGTGTATACAGTATCAATACAAAAAACCCTTAACGGGTTAAAAGTTTGTGACGCAGCACTGTACTTTATGGCTATAAGAATTAGAAATACGGGTCTTAAAAATAATGATATCAAATTTTCAGTGACGCTTTGATATTAATTAAATTATACATAGATTTTCTTATTTGAATTTGCTTTTTCCTTTTATTTATATTTACAGTGTAAACGTTATTTTCAACATAAAATAATATATAGCATTTACTCATTGATACCTTTCCATTCACATCTCTTATACTATGAAAGCATGTGTTTTAAAAGAAATTATATGAAATTCCAGTAACGCAGTGGTGTTACATTAAGTGATTTGTTTTTAAATTTCTCTGCAATTATTTTGTTTTGCATATTAAAGTATATGTGCACATTGAAATATTGCTTTTAATTTTCAAATACGCTGTCAAATATATCACTTTCATTAAGCTTATATTATGTACTGAAATATATTTATTTCAATGAATTATTCTATCTTTTGCGTCACGCCATCCAAAACTGTAAGTAAAATATATGGAAATGTTTACTTTGCGTCATTTCATCCAAATAAATTGAAAATGCATGCAAATAGATATCGTGATGCAAAGAAAAAAACTGTGAAATTTTTTTCAGTTTTGGATGGCGTGACGCAAAAGATAGAATAATTCATTGAAATAAATATATTTCAGTACATAATATAAGCTTAATGAAAGTGATATATTTGACAGCGTATTTGAAAATTAAAAGCAATATTTCAATGTGCACATATACTTTAATATGCAAAACAAAATAATTGCAGAGAAATTTAAAAACAAATCACTTAATGTAACACCACTGCGTTACTGGAATTTCATATAATTTCTTTTAAAACACATGCTTTCATAGTATAAGAGATGTGAATGGAAAGGTATCAATAAGTAAATGCTATATATTATTTTATGTTGAAAATAACGTTTACACTGTAAATATAAATAAAAGGAAAAAGCAAATTCAAATAAGAAAATCTATGTATAATTTAATTAATATCAAAGCGTCACTGAAAATTTGATATCATTATTTTTAAGACCCGTATTTCTAATTCTTATAGCCATAAAGTACAGTGCTGCGTCACAAACTTTTAACCCGTTAAGGGTTTTTTGTATTGATATCATTACTTTTTAGGGGTTAATGATCAAAACGTAAAATTAAAGGAGCATGGTAATGAGTTATAACACTGTATTAAAAGTGTTGTTTTATAGGTCATACTCGAACAAAATAACAAACTAAATAAAATTTTAAAATTTTATAAAAAGTGATAAAAAAGATGGACACATGCAACATTACAAAGGCATAATATAGTACATTTTAAAAATGACAAAAATTTCTTATTTATATTTATTTCTTATTAAAATTTTTTAGGTATAGATTTGATTTAAAAGAGAAAAATAAATAATAATAGAAAAATCTTTAAAAGGTGAAAATTTTATACTGGTAAATATTTAAGTAGTATAGTTTGTTATGAATTTAATTTAAAAAAATCTTAATCTATTAAAAATTTTATTATAGCTTAACATTTTGTAATTTATATATTATATATACTAGAAACTTAATGAGCAAATTAATTATTTTCAAATTCTGTTTTAAGAATTTTTTCAATCCGTAGTTTAAGTGATTTATCACCTAATTTTGAAAAAATTACAAATATTTGCATATGATTATCATATTATTTGTCATTTTTATGAAAATAAAGGAAAAATTTTTTGTTGTTGCAATCACCTTTTAAAATAGAACCAATTTTGAAAGTCATATAAAATGTCATATAAAATACAAGTACCTAAATAAATAACTCATTTAATATATATATTAAAAAAAGAATTTTTTTTTTTTTTTTTTTTTTTTTTTTTTTTTTTTGTGTGTTTATTTTTGACGCTTTCCGATAGATGGAGCCAAAACGATTATTTGATATTCAGTATTTCAGATGGAAGAGAAGAAATTCGTCCGCGAAACTGCCGCATCACGGTATTTTCGGAGTAAAAAATAGTTCGATTTTTAAACTGAGTTATAAAAAAAACAAGAGTTTTCTTAGGGAAAAGGGAGATGTCAGGCACATCAGATAAAAGCGATTAATATTAATATCATATATAAATTTAACTAAATTCGCTCGAGCCATATTCGAGAAAAAATTCTTACACATTAGTCCGTCCATTTATAACTTAAATGAGCCAATTCATATCTCGAAAAATATTGCACGCAGAAATGTAGCGATTTCAGGGTAGGATCAGACAGAAGGTGAAAGTCTATTTTGAAAATATCAGAACATAACCTCCTATATTTCCTGAGATATTAAGTGTCGGCTTTCAGCGGTTTGTTTGATCTTAAAATTCTTGTATATATAAGTGTCGCAGTTTTCGTTCGTTTTTCCGTTTCCGCTGAGTGTCGTGGCGTTCGTTTGTTTTTGCGCTTGCGTCACTAGAAAAACTGCCGTTTTTCATGATTAGTAGCGTTAAGATTTTTAGGGTCACATAAAAATATTCAGTTACATAAGGGCTATAATTGGAAATTTGTTAAATGCATTATCGTTCATTGAGTGTTTTTGACACTTTCTAACAATTTTTAAGTGTAAATATGATTTGAATTATTGTAACTGTTTATTCGACTGTCCCTAGATCAGCGCCCGTAAATATTTGCAGAATTTCTTAAAAATGAATGATGCTATTAAAGTTAAGTATGGAATATTCTCTATCTGAAATGGATTTCATAGTCTTTGCACAACTGGTTTGTGTACAGGGACATCCATAAAAATGTCAATGTATTGCGTTTTATGAGCGACATTTTTTATCACATTCAGATAAATTTCTACTGCAAAAATAATAATGAAGTTGGTATTTGTTGATAATGTGCTAAAAAAATGTTTTTTTATAGAACATATTATGATTCGCAATCAGACTTACAGAACTACACAAAAAATATACAGATATATTACGGCTGCATTTTCTTTTAAGTCAAGAATTTTTAACATTTTCCAAAATGCAAAGAACATTTAAAGGTGTATCAAACAACGATCATCTACAGTTGAAAAATGTAAATAATTAATGAGTACCGCATAATTTTTCATTCTTGTCTTTTATTGTATTTTGTTTATCTTTTCTTTTCTTTACTAATGGAACTTATGGTTCTTACATATAGTAGAATACTGAATTTTTCATTTTTCCCTGCGGTATGTTTGAAAAGAATCCATATATACATAATTAAATAGAAAAAGAATTAATTAAAAGAAAAAAAAAGTTTTAAAAATAAAAGAAACATAATGTCACTAAAAGTTATTAAAAAGTTGTATTTCATTTATGAAGACGACCGAAATTAATTTCCGGGGACTTTTTTTCCGATTACCAATTCGCTAGTAAAAATTCTCAAATTATCCTTTTTCGTTTTTCCTTTATTTTGTTACCCTTTTCTATGTATTTATCGTTGCCATTTTTTCCGTTGCCGTTTTTTCCTGATGCCATTTTTTCCGGTTGCCATTTTTTCCCGTGCCATTATTTCCGTTGCCATTTTTACCTAAATTTATATATATACATATATATATATATATATTCTCTTCTTTTTCTTTTAAGTAATTTCTTTACATTACCAGATTTCATGGGACTACGTCCTCCGAGCTTATACTTTTTTACTTTTCTGTGAGCTTGAAAATTAAGAGAAAATCCATTTCAAGAAGAGGCTGTTGATTGACAGATAAGAAAAGAGGATTTATTGCTATAGTAAATGAAGAAAAGGGTGGAAGAAAAGTAAGTGTCAGGTGTCCGAGTAATGAATGACCACTGAGAGGATCCTGGGGTGTGGGTTGAGGGTTACTGGAAGTTTTTACTTTTCAGTAAATCTCCAAAGAAAGTTTATAACTGGATAAGTAGATTGTATTGTTCCTAAAACATTTTCTAAATCACTTAAATCCTCATTTTTAGTTGCGTAGATAGATTTAACAGATATGATCAAGTACAATACGGATATTTTCTTTTACATTCAGTTTATTTTTAACACTACAAACGTGTACATAAAAGGAACTACATATCCCTAGCGAAATTATACAGCCTTAGACTTTGACAGCGTTCGCAAGTTAGGTTTCCTCGAGTATAAGTATAGTACTAGTCTGATGTCTGATTGAAAAATACGTTTTCCTGAATTGTAGAATAGAAGACTCGTAGGCCAGAGAGAGTGTAGCATCATGTCTGAAGAACGGGAAGTAAGTAAAGCTATTTTGTTTTAAATAAAGTTTTAAAAAAATAATGAGCGGACAATTCTGTTTTCACAGTCAGAAAATTCAAAACCGTTAAATGAGTACTCATTTTCGAAAAATTCATTTTTTAAAACTTAAATTTTAATTTTGAGTTATCAAAAGCGCAAATTTTCACAAAGTGCATTTTTCTAATTTTTTTACTCGCAAAATGAAATACACTGGCTGGTGTTCAAAATTTAAGTAGCAACCTGTTTTCTCGTTTTCTTCTTTTGCGCATAATTTTTAAACAAATAAACATATGTACATAAAATTTGGATGACATGTTTGTTATCATATCATTAACCGAATTTTATATAACTTTAACATAACTAATAATTTTTAAGCTAATAAATATTCTTTTTTTTTTTTTTTTTTTTTTTTTTTCAAAAATGAGCTTTAGGAAAAATGAAAAATTTCAGCAATTTTAGAAAAGAAAACTTAATGAAAAATGGTCATAAGGATGCATTATAGATAGATGAAGATGCGCATGCATCCATGTGTTAGATTAAAACCGGATCTTTTTATCTGTATTCACTTTTCTATTTCTTCTTTTTCTCGCATGCGAATAACTTTTTAAAAAATATACACACAAACATGAAAGTTGGATAAGACGTTCGTTATAAAATTATTTATCGATATTATTATTATTCTGGTGTTGAGCATAGTTTATATATCAGTAATTATATTTTTTCAAAAAGTCCGTTTTAAAAGAAAAAGAAAAGCGAATACAGAAAGAAAACTCGGTATTTAGTTTAACATTTGAAGGCATGACCGTGTACTTTAATTTGTAATGCATCCTTAAAACCATTTTTCATCAAGTTTTCTTTGTTAAATTGTTGAAAATTTTCAGTTTTTCCAAAGCCTATTTTTGAGAAAAATTGAATAATTATTAGTTTAAAAACTATTAATTATGCTAAAGTTACATAAAATTCGATTAATGATATGATAACAACCATGCCCTCCAAATTCGATGCTATTATGTTTATTTGTTTAAAAATTATGCGCAAAAGAAAAAAACGAGAAAACAGGTTGTTGCTTAAATTTTGAACACCAATGTACTAAAAATTTAAAAAATCAATTTTTGGGAAACAAGTACTAATTTAACACTAAAATGTGAAATGTGAAAACAGAATTGAAAAAATATTTATTAGGTAATGAGAAATTATGGAAAAATTTTCTTCCCATAGAATAACATGAGCTACAGCTGTTCGCTAGATTAGGTATTGTGCGCTCTTAAAGAGTGCTTAATAGGTACCCAGAGTTTTAACCCTTTGTATCCCACCGGGACTTTACAGTCCCATCAAAAAAATTCCTACAGGATTTTATTGGAACTTCGAAGTCCCTATAGTTTAAGCTAAATTTAATATGAAATGTTTCCCATACAGCAAAGAAATATAACCGAAAAAAGAAAAAAAGTAAATAAATAAAATAAAATAAAACAATTTTTCGAAAAATAAGATAATTTGGGATATAAAGGGTTAAGTAAATTAACTGTTTGAAATATTTTTTATTTTATTTTTTAATGTTTATAATTTGTGTTTTAATTAATTACAATATGTATTTCTTCCAAAATTTTGGAATTTTTATTTATTGAAAAGTTATAATTTTTAATGGCGTCAGTGCCTTTATTAAAGATAAACACCTCTCATTTGCTTTGATAGCTATATTAATTCGGACTCTGCTATTACTCCTATTAATATATATATATATATTAGGGTTGGGAATCGATTAACACTTTTAAGTGGGTTAATCGTATTTCATTAATCGATTAATCGGATTTTTAATCTGTTTTCACTTTTTTATGCAATTTTATTTGAATGATGAATAAAACTCTCAAATATATATATAGATAGATAGGTACACAAGAGTACACAAGAGACCACAAAAATGATATAGATGTTAATTTGACTACTTCCTTAAACAACAAATAATTAGAATAATAAACATGCAAATAAATAATGAAAAAATATATTCCTAATATACTCTTAAATAAAATTTTTGTTCGGAAATACAGCTGCGAAATAACTTAAACTTATTATTACTTTTATATTCTAAAAGCTAAATTCTTTATAATATTTTATTCATAAATTTGACATTTTTTTTTTTTTTTTTTTTTAATTCAAAGTAATAATTGGTAACTATAAGAGTTAATTTTATATAAATATTTTCACTTATTTAATTTTTATTTTAATAAATTCGTTTCCAATTCATTTTGAAAGAAAAATTAAATAAATTTACACATATTTTAGTTTTATATTGGCAGGCCTTGTCCACCTTGCTTGTCATTATTTTTAAATGAATCCTCAAAATTCCATATCATTATTATAAAAATCTCAAGTCCTTCATTGTTTTTATACTTCAGTTCGTCACTTCGGACTAGAAAACAGAACAGAATGCTATTTTCTGTTTCTACTTCAATAGTTATCAGCAATTCTGAACCGATAGTATAGTAAACACCTGAAGATATTGGGAAACTCCCCGAACGTGGAAATCGCAATCTTTTCTTTTTTTCTTCTTTATATTGAACATTTCAATTTTTTGGAAGCTTCTTGTTTTCTGGGAAAATTATTGCCCTAGCCAACACTCTCTGTAGAAGACTGCAGAGGGTGTTGTCCCAGCGTGGACATAAAACAGCATTTTGTTTAATAACTGTCCTAATTTTCTCTCTCAACAAAAGTGCAACAACTTTTTTTGAGAGGTTTTATTTTTATTTTTATTTTTCATTATTTGAGGGAAGTTTCTTAGAATATTAGTTAGCAAAATATGTGAAAAAATATTTTGTAGACAGAACAGTAAGTTTAGTTCGTTTAAAAATTTTAATAGGATTTTGAAAATTTTTAATCGAATCAATCGAGCCGACTGAAAAAAATGATCGGGACTAAGCATTGATCGATTAACCGAACTCATTAATCGATTAATCGGCACAGCCCTAATATATATATATATATTTATATATTATACCTTTCAAATAAATTTATGACTAAATATAAGATTTATTGATTTATAGAGGGGGAAAATCGGGAATGAATGGGTTAAATGACATTAACTAAGCTTTATTAAATAACAAATTAAAATTACTTTAAAAATGATTTGAGTAGATGTGAGGAGGTTTACTACAAAGCGACGCTTCATCTTCTTTCAGGAGTAAAGCAGCTAATGTTGTTTCAATTTTTTTTTTTTTTTTTTTTTTTTTTTTTTTTTTAGCGCATTTTTTAGCATTTGACAGAAGTTTCATAATTTTTTTAGTTTCGAGAACGTATGTGATAACATTTCGTCCACCATTTTCAAATTTTACTGTATTTCTTAATTTTAAATGCACAAATGCATAATTTGTGCATTCATTTAAATATATATATATATACTAGCAGACCCGGCTACGCGTTGCTGTGACTAAGTTATACGTTGAATTATACGGCTGTAAACTATTTAGTACAGTCAAATTATTATTTATGAACAAAGACGAAAACGTTGTAGCCGATGTAAAAACCCACAGGGTTGAGATTTGAAACTCAGGTCAAAATTTGGAAGCGATTGATAAAAATTTTCGTAGTTTTGATATTAAGCACAAATTAATTTTATTGTAGGGTCCTATAAATTTTAATGGAGAAGTTATATATATTATTTCTAATGCTAATTTGGATAAAATTGCTAAAATGACTAATATATAAATTAAATTCTATTAAAATTTTATTAAAATAAAAGTATAAAAGAACGATTTTAAAATCAATTTTTATGGAGGAGTGAAATATCAGGGATGGAACACGGGCGCAGAATTCATACCACTATCAATATAGGAAAATTTTCTACTTCTTAAATCAACGATATTACAGGTACAGAAATTTCTTAAACAGATTCCGGTGTGAATTCTGCGCCCGTGTTCCATCCCTGAAATATAATATATGCTATAATGGATAATTTTACTATAAAATGACCTCATCATTTTAAATATTTTAAAGAGGGCAACAGCTGTAGTTATAAAAAGGAAAACAATAAGGCTAAACCAGAAAAATAAGTAAATTTAAAAAATATTTTAAAACTTTAAAATTGGAAATCTTATGAAATATTGGATATTTAAAGTAAATACATGTATCATTTTAAATAGAAAAAGATTTTGGAAAAGTTTAGTGTATTTTAACGAAGTGATGAGAAGTTTTTGAGTATGTTAAAATTTTAATAGTAAATTCAAGTTAATAAAGATGGGAAACATTGAGGATTAAGATAAGAATAATTATAAGATAAAAAAAAAACTTTTTATATACCATGCTTTTAAGTTTTAATATACTAATAATATACTAATTAAAAGGAAAATGATAAATATTCTATCATAATTTGAAGTCAAATTTGTTTTCAAATGTCTAAATAAAATATCTGATGCAAGATACTAATATTTTGCAGCGGAATAGATTTCATTTCTGTCATCCTTGGCGAAAAAAAAAGAATATCGCCAAATTATCTGGCGAAAATATTTAATTCCTTTCAAAAATCATGGTTATTTTAACAACTTATATTAAAAGAGTAATGAATAATATGAAACAATATTTCGTACAATACATATTACATGTCATACATACGTACAATGAATAATACATATTACATTTCGTACAATGCATACATCTGGCATGTATATTTTCGTGTTACGCTTTTGATCGCCAAATAATAATAATAATAATAATAAAAGCCAAGGGCGACAGAGTTTTGAAATTTAAAATAAAAATTTTGTCAATTTGACAGCAAAATAATTCAATCTAACACCCGCGATAACTAATACATATCTATACCCAGATATAAGGATTAAAATCGGGAAATAAATTTCCTCGATTTTTAATAATTTCTTACAAAAAATCCAGTGGGCAATTAACATAGTAAATCTTTTTCTTGGCTGCACAGACGGTCAGTGAGTCACACTTCGCTTGCGTATAGAACTCATAGATATAGTATAGCATATATAAAATAGAGTGATCATTGGGGAGAAAAAAGTTATTACTTTTCATTTGGGAAAAGCCGACGTTTTTACCAAAATATGGCCGTCTTTCCCCGAGTGAATACACACGGGAATACATACTAATATTTTAGCAAATAAAATTTATGAATAATTTATTTGCTAAAGGGGAATGGAAGACTCCAGATACAGTTTCAAATTCATATTTCTTTCTTTCTTTTCTTTCTTTCTTTTCTTTCTTTCTTTCTTTCTTTTCTTTTTTTTTTTTTTTTTTTCAATATCACTTAATGGCTGTTTCTAAAGCTTTTATTTATTTATTTTTTTCGGCATCAAAAATCTTTGTACGATAACATGGGGATGAGAGATCTATGTATATTACTACATCTATGATAGAACTACATTAGCACTTTATCAATGTGTATAAAATCTTTAAATTGATTATGACGTCAATTTTCGTGAGATGATGCATAATTTAACTTTTTATAATTTTTTAACGTTCACGTTTGATTAAATGTATTTATTTTTATGTCAAAAGAAAATGAACTCGTATTTTTTTTTTTTTTTTTTTTTTTTTTTTTTGGCAACAATTAAATTAATGGAACTCACAGATATTTTGGAGCAACTTTAATAAAGGTCTATAATTAACAAATAATTGCAATAAAACAATATTGTGACAATAAATTGAGATAAAAACTATCCTATCTCTCAAGTTGGACCAAACTGCACACAGTGTGCAAAATTTCATTAAAATCAGTTCCTTAGTTTAGGAGTTTACCCCGGACAAACATCGTGACACGTAATTTATATATATATACAGATATATATTTCATTAATTGTATTTCATTTTTGCCTTATAGTTATAACGAAAAAAAAAAAAAAAAAAAAATGAGATCTTAAAAATTCTTTTAACGGAGAAATTGTGGAATATCATCAGAGTTCTCATTAGAGAGAATGAGACTGGGAGAAACTCATATTTTTTAAGATTTTGAAAAATTCACACCCTTTATTGGTGCGTATTTAGAAAACAGACCTTTGGCATCATTTATAAGACAAATCTTTCACAAAAATCGAAAAGACAAAGTTCTGAAAAATTTGCTTTAGGTAGACACTTTGTAATATGGAGAGTATTTTAAATATTATTAAAACAGTTTTCTCTTTTAGGTTACTCGTAGGTTACTCACTAGTACAGTTATGATGACGTATAACAAAAGAGAAGAGTCTGAAGAATTTGCTGAACTGGTTGCAGGTAATGATTTTAAATATGAGAAATTTATTTAATAATAAAAACCTGCAGTGTGAAATACGTCAATATTAATTGTTATTTGTAAAAATACATGATATTGTATATAGGATTTTTTTCATATAAGTATGTCAGTACTTTCGTTTTAACCACGTGCCATTCAGTGAGTTATTTATAGGCAAAAACAAAACATAAATATCAATAATTATAAGATAAAAAACTTTTTATAAACCATGTTTTTAAATTTTCTGTTGAATCATAGCTATAGAACTAATTACATTAGCACTTTATTAATGCGTATTGTTGCGAAATTGTAAATAATTGTATTTATTTTTGTATAAATTCTTTCAAAGAAGCTTAGTAAGTTGATAAAATTTCTTTTTCTTTTTTCTTTCTTTTTTTTTTTTTTTTGCATTTCCAGCTTTTTTTTGCGTTAAAATAGCTTAAGGGCGTGCATCCGGAAATGAAGATTTCTATTCAACATGGCCGCCCAGGTTCTAAGAAAAAATTGGGGTTGGCCTAACTTTAAAAACTGACAGCCAAGAGCTCCAATCAGTGAATAGTAGAATTCCCCTATTAGTTAAAAAATTATCTTCTTGACTACCTTAATTATTTTGACGGGTGACAGAGGTGATAAGAGACAGTTTCCCACCTGTATTCAATTATCTACAAGAACGCCGCTAAAAAAATATACAAACTATCGCATCACTCAGTGAAATATTTTGTGAAACGTAAATCACTAAAATAAATAGATTTAAGATTTAAATTCTAATGTCAAGAAATTTAATCTTATTAAATGAATAAATGAAAATTCTTTACACAAAATGTTTCGGAACAGAAGAAAATATTTTTTTTTATTATAAATACATGCATAAAATATATGAATATTATAAAAAAATGTTTATTGAATTATTTATACTATATATATAGTTTCAGACAGTACATAAAATAGCTCTCTCTCTTGTCGAAAGATTCAAACCCACGGTAGTGTGTTTTAAAAAATAGTGGTTGATTTTTTTTTTTTTTTTTTTTTAAGTTTTAATAGGAAATATGTTTACTCAAAAGTTTTTTTTTAATTCTAACTATTTACTTTCTTTCACGTATACACAGGGTAAAGAAAGTATTGTTTTTGGGTCAAATTTTCGAAATTGAGTTTTTTTTTTCTTTATTATATAATTATACGTTTTGAAATCCTCTGAATTGGAAAATGTTTTTAGCGGTTGGTTTGTGTGTATCTGTCTGTTATCAGCATATATCAAGAACAAATAATAGCAGAAAGTCCAAACTTGGTATTTTAAATGGGTTTCATATAAATATGCTACACTAAATTTTTTCCTTGAGACAAAGCAAATGGTTCACGTACAGGAATATCCAAGAGAATTCAAATACATGATGTTTATGGGGTTCAAAGTTCAAATAAATTATGTTCTGATAAGTACAATTTAACATCAATAGGCTGATTAAACAAAAGTGAGTAACAATTTTTTTTAAATGCATAAAAGCATGTTTTGTGTAGATTGTGGTATGGAAATCATTCATCATTCGTTTACAGAGCTCCAAAGTATTTGAATATATTGAGGCTATACTTGGAAATTGCTGGAATTATAACTAATTTTGTGTTAGAAGTTTTTCAAGTAAGAATAAATTTAAATACACAACATTGTTTATCGACAATATGCAGAGCTACCTAAAATTAAGCTAAACGCTCTTTTGTATTGAATGTAATTGATGGAAGTGCTTTGCTATATTTTATTATGCCGACGAATACTTGCTCACGAAGCAAAATTAATTTTTCATATCCATACTGTATGTAAACGAATTACTTTTAGTAGTTTTATTCTCAACTCTAGTTTTTTTTTTTTTTTTTTTTTTTTTTTTTTCATAATATCACATTTTGAGGTTCCCTGATTATAAAAGTCCATTATTTAGCGGTTGATCTGTATATATATCTGTTATCAGAATAACATATAAACAGATAACTGCAGGAAATTCAAAAGTGGTATTTTGAAGTTCGTATTAGGTTGCCACTTAAAATTTTGAGCAAGGTTGTCAAGTTTGAAGTCAAATTAGTTACAGCCTTGATTATTATTCATTTGTTTATTTTTACAATTATGCATTATAAATAAGTGGGTTTGATGGAGGAGGGGAGTATCCTTCTTACAAAGAAATACATGTGAAATAAAACTGTTCCATATGTTCTAAAAATGTTCCGCAATTTTAGATTTTTTTTAAGTGCAATATTTTTATTATCTTATGCTATTGATCTTAAAACTTAATATGCAATATATATATATATATATATATATATAATGAAAACCTTTTTAAAATTTTTCAGTAAATATTCAATATAATTTCCTTTCATTATTTTATTACAATATGAGATTTTCCTGTTCCTCCCTTAAAATTTTAGTCTTGAGTCTAAACAGTTTTAAGATTTAATTAAGTAGAATTACAGTTCAAGGAAAAATTTTATTTATTTATTTATTTATTTTTGGGTCTAATTTTAATGTAATTTTCGAATTTTGATGGAATATAACCCGACACACGCAGAGCTGCAAATACTTTAATTAAGAAAACGTTAAAAATTAAAAAGTAAAATAATACGTTCATTTCCTGATATTTTAACTGCGGATCTATGATAAATAACACCCGTGAAGTTGGAATATTTACAAGGCTTTTAGTTTAGAACCTCATCCCCCACCGCCCTTATTATTTCCCAAAATAATTTACATCTCTGCAGAAAGGAAAATCAATAAATTATAAAACATTTAGGATAACAAAATTAATAATTTCAATAATTTTCTACTTGCAACTTTAAGTAAAATCAATCCTATGCAGAGGTCCCCTCCTAGGTGATTCTAAACTGCCCTGTTTTCTGCAATTATAAATTCTGCTCTTCCAAACTTCACAATTTCATCGCTCCAACGGCACTATTATATATTTCCTAACCCATAGTTTTATTTTTCATTCCTTTATTTAATTATTTTTAACAAATTATTATTATTTTAAAGTTATATCCAGACATTACAATTTACAATTTTTTAAAGTCATAAAATTAGTTAAATAATAATAAAAAAATATATATCTTTATGATATTAAAGAAAAAACTTCAAATCAGACTCTTACTACCGTCTATGTCTCTATGATGGGTTGGTTTGTCTGCTGTTTGACACTGAACAAAGCTAAGAAACAAAGCTAAGTTACGGTTTAATATTAACAAGACCTAAATCACAACCCCTATCATACTAAAATACTTTGTATGTGCACGGCAATAGAACAGACTTTTTCAAACTCTAAAACCTAAAAATACTTTAATTGAAAAAAATATCAGCAAAAAAATTGAAATTTAAGAAATAAAATAGTATATTGATTTCAAAATATTTATATTCATAATCTAAATATTTTGTATCGTGACTGAAATTTGGAATTTTCTTTGAAAAAGGAAAACATAGAATAAAGTTTTATATTCAACTATAATATTAAAAAGGAAAGAATTTTGTTTATAAATTTTATCCTTCATATATATATTGCCCTTCGCACAGATACATTCATTAGTATGATAGATAGTCCCTAATTAGACGAAAAATAAACAGATGAAAAAATTGCCACAACACACAAAAGCCAATTTGGTCAGTATTATATATATATATATATATATATATATATATATGCGCACATTTTAAACTACAAGTATGAATATTGGCAAAAGCATTTGTTAATTACTCTCTGTACATTTGTTTTTATTAAGATATCAAACAAAATAAAACTGCTGTACAAATAAATAGGAAAAAGAATTCAAAGCTATACACAAATAAACTTTTATTGACAAAAACAACATTACAAAATATCAGACAAATTTAGTAATTTTTAATTTGATTGGTTAATCAATTATTATTTCTGATTTCTATGTGCCTTCTCTCATTTGTCTATTATTCAATCAGATAATATGTTTAATTACACAGGCATACAAAAATGAAGTTTACAAAATTTGATTTGATGATTTCAGCTGACCGTTATGTTTTTTGATATGCTGAAACCGAAAATGCAGCCCATTTTTCTCTATCACGTATTGATTTTTGTCAATACAGGGTGTTTACCGACACGATTTCTTATATATACCAACATAACAATCGGTTTGTTGGTTGGTTGATATGGTTTTAAGTCGCACTAGGGCTTCACAATTTCAACAATAGGCCTCTATGATTAATTAATCATGGAGAAATACTATAAAACTTATTATATAATTATATTGGTGGAAGAGTAATGGAAGAAATTGTGCCCTGTTTTGACAAAAATCTATACGTGATAGAGACAAACTGGCTTCACTTTCGGTTTCAGAAAACCAAAAAACATAAATATCAGCCAAAATTATAAAATCAAAATTTTACACGTCGGCCTGTGTTTAATCGGCATCCCGTGGATAATTTTTAAGTTTAACATCAAATGAGTTTTCAGATACATTTTTCGATGCTGTAACATATTTTATATTGGTATTTGACAAATGAATTTATCGTTTTCTTGCTTTCAGTTGTATTTCTTTCATTATTTACATATATACTATATATACATAAATATACACACACAAATAAATATATGATTTAAAATAAGGGCATGACAAGGTACTATAAAAACTGAAAAATAAATAAATAAATAAAAATAAATTGGAAATTAAAAGCCAAATTACATATTCTGCATTAAATTTGTTGCATTCATTTTCTTATTTAATCAAATAAATTATCACATTTTTCTAATTAAAAAATCAATAACAATGAATGTATTTGCATTTGCAAAACAAAGATATCAAAGGGTAGTATTTAAACTGAGGAAAGTAAAATAAACAAGAACCGAAAACTGAAAACTTTGTACACTCTAGGAACAAAATAAAAACGTTCTCTATAATAATAGCCATATTTTTTCAGCGGTTACGCTGAGAACTAACATTATAGCTGCAATAAAACATCGAAATAAATACAGTAAAATTTTACCCATGGCCTTCAAAAAACAAAAAGGTTAATTTGGCAGAAAAGAAATACCATCACTTTTGCAACATTATATTGAGAAAATAGAAAACAAACCTTTATCCATAATTAGAAATAAATAATAAGAAAAGTAAATTAAGAATTTATTTCATGGTTTAGTTTAAATTAACCGAATTTAGTTTTTTTTTTTTTTTTTTTTTTTTTTTTTCAGGAACAGCTTTAGTATAAGATCTCCTTGACGAATTCGGCTAGTCACGCATAATCATTATAAATAAATCACATAATATCGCAAAAAATTAATAAAACAAAAACAATCATCACGTATTTTTTTCTAAACTGCTCGAAACAACTTATCTTTTACTTCATTAATGTTCATTTGAAACATATTTTATAAAGAAAACTAACTTTTTTCTTCTTTTTTTTTAATGAATACATTATTGTTATTGTTATTATTACTATTATTTATAAAACATTTGTTATCTTACAAACTGTTCGTCAGTCATAACTTACTTTATTTTCGCGGCAGACATTTTAGTCTATGTGAGCTTTGAAAATATAAATACATTTTTAAATGGCGTAAAATTAGTGAAATAAAAACAATAGTCATATAAATTATCTATTTCCAACGTATCTAAGTAATGATTAAAAAACAAAAACATATTAAAATCCTTTAAATTAGTACAAAAGCTGGTTTCGGGTCTTGCTGAATTCAGCAGTTTCTTCTCTATGGTCGTTATTTCGTATCTGGGTGACAACGATTTATTCATGTCACAGTTGAAACGTTGTATAGGTATACATTAAAAATCTATAAAACATTTCTCTAATGTGGACCAATTTCAATTATTTTTTTGTCAAAACCATATGATAATGGTGTAATTAATAAAATACGAAGGGAGAAAAGGTGATATTTATATATGGACAATATTTAAGCACGCGGACTTAGCTCAATGAACTAATAAGAAAAAATGACGAAATTGTATTGTAATGCAATACTTAGAAAACAAAATTAATTCCCAGTTACATGATAAAAAATTTTTCTGGAAAAGGTATGTGGATGATATTTTTATAATTACTAAGCAACCTTATGTTAACGATATTTTAGATTTTGCTAACTCTTTATGTCCTGCTATTCAGTTTACCCTTGAAACAGAAATTAATAATGAACTGCCCTTTCTTGACATCCTTATAATGCATAAAACAGTCAATCATTTTTTACATTTTTCAACTTCAGTCTATAGAAAACCCACTTTCTTTGGTCAATATCTTAACTTCAATTCAGCTAATCCTTTATCGCATAAACTTGCAGTCATTCGTACTCTTTTACATCGTGCAAAGCATTATTGTAGTAATCCCGAATTATTAAATAATGAACTATCCAGAATCTTTTCTGATTTAAAAAATAATGGTTACCCCCTCGTTTTATTAAAAGAATTTATAAAGAAGAGTTTTATTTTTCATTTAAATCAGTTTATCCTAAAGTTAAAAATTCCACTTATCGTACTACTATCCCTTATTATAAAGGTATCTCTGAAAATATCTCAAAATTACTTAGAACAGTTAATATTTCTACTAGTTTTAAACCTCAACTCCGTATTAGTAACTTTTTCTCAAACTTTAAACCCGCTGTCCCCCCTCTTAAACGTCTTGGTGTAATCTATAGTATTCCTTGTAAAAATTGTGATTCTACATATATCGGTGAAACTGGCAGAACAGGTGAAATTAGATTAAAGGAACATAAACGCTCTTATAAAATAGGAGATTTAAGATCTAAACTTGTAATCCATTCTCTCAATAGTGATCATATACCAGATTTTGAAAACTTTAAAATTTTAGCTTCTAATATAAATATTTATGAATCCCGTATTTTTCTAGAGGGCGCTTTCACTAAAATGCAACATTCTGCCTTGAACGAGGCTAAAGCTATTCCTCCTGAATATTTAATCTTGATATGATGTATTTAGAATTTTTGTAAATGTTGTGTTTGTATGTTTGACACTGAGGAGGGCTAGTGTTCTAGCCGAAACGTCTGTCTTGTGTTTAATGTTTTTTAATTAAAATGTATTTTTAAAGTTTTAAATTTTTGTATCTTTTATCTCATTTTAAGTGTTACATTGGTTTTAAAAATGACGACATTTGTCTGATGAGATTATTTTACGGGACAATGTAAAGTTTCTTATATTCTCATTAATAGAGATTTAAATAAAACAATTTATAAAAACATTAATAAAAAGCTTGGTTTTCTTGAGAAAGCGACACGCTATACAGATTTCAGATATTGCAATTTGTTGATAAGTTAGAGGCTAGTAAAGCAACACAAGTGTATTTACAGCTTAAAAATAAAGGGTTAAAAATTAAATATAACAGTTTTTGTTTCACGGGTCTTCATTGTATGGTTGTGAATTTTCTGATTGTGAAAACAGAATTAAAAAAAAATTCATTAGGCAATGTGTAATTCTATAAACAAATTTCGCCATAGAATAACATAGGCTTTGGATGACCTTGACGATCCGTGATGCACCCCCTTAATTTTCCCTTTAAAATGCATTAAAAAGCTCCAATAGGCAGGCAATGGATTTGGCGCCAAATTTGACGACTTTTTGCCCTTGGCGACTTTTGCGAGAAAATCCTTATTATCGATATTCCAAGGATGGATGAAAGAGTTACGGAAGAGTTAAAGAGTTACGGGAAATTTGAATTTAAAAAAAAAAAAAAAAAAAAAAAAAAAAAAGTTGGTTTTAAAAATTAAATATTAATCCTTTCCGAACAACATATATTTGAATTTTCATCATGAACTACATTATCACATTATCAATGTGTAGAAAATCTTTAAAGTGATGATGTCGTCAATTTTTGCCAGATGCATAATTTAATTTTTTACATTTTTTTAACGCTCACATTTAATTAAATATATTTATTTTTATGTCGAAAGAAAATGAACTCGTAATTTCTTTCTTTCTTTCTTTTTCTTTTTTTTTTTTTTTTTTTTTTTTTTTTGGCAACAATTAAATTATAGCTAATATTTTAATGACTATTTTTATTGCTATTAGGAGCTTATTATTTTCATATTTTAACAAAGTAAAAGAAAACTATTCGAAAATTTGAAAATCTGACTTCGAAGTATTGTGTTGTCACCGAGTTCGGAGCTACTGTGAAAGTTTCAAATGTCTAGCTAGTAGGGAAGTTAGTTAAAAATAGATTGCAAGATTTGTACCGGACAAACAAACACACAAACAAACAAACAAGAATAGAAGTTAATAATAAGATGGTAAAAAATAATATATTTCATGGGACCCAGGGCTGTGGGGGCCTGGTCGTTTCCCCTGACTTAAAGGGGGTGAGAGAAATTTGGTTTTTCCCTTTCAGGTCGATTGCGCCGGTGAGATCCCCCACATATCTTTCCCCTCCACTTCTTTTTCAAGACATGCTTCTCAAAGGGATTAGAGCTATTTATCTATAAGAAACACGTGACACTTTGTAGAGAAAATTGAATGGAGTTAACAGTTTTAAAATCTTGCTCAGCTTATGATTTCATTCCTATAAGCGTTTATATTTTATTGTGTTCATGCAGCTAGATTGTAAATTATGCTATTATGGAATTAATTTACACCAAACGTGGTAAACATTTAATTTTGTTTTGTAATTTCAAATTTTATAAAGACTCTGTAACAAATGACGGTATTAAATGGCGATGTGTAAACAAAAAGTGTATTGCAAAATTGTACACGAATGACAATTCTACGATCATCTTAAAATCTGATTTAGATCACAATCACCAGGAAGAAGTGAATATTGCTAGACAAATAATTTCGAATTCGGCAAAAAGAAAAGCAGAAGAGGATCCTTTCCTAAAACCTTCGAAAATTATTAGAGAGGAATTCAAAATGTTCTGAAACAATTAATATGCAAGATTGGGAATACATAAGGAAAAATATGTATCGAGCAAGAAGAAAGAAATTTCCTCCGTTGCCAAAATGTTTATCAGAAATTCACATGGCCCTAGAAAGCATTGATATAAAGTCATATAAAAATGAAAAATTATTGCAAGTTAATAACCAAGAGCTGAATATTATTTGTTTTGCAGCGAATTCATGCTTACAGTATTTAAGCACTAAAACAAAAAATATTTGTGGATGGAAATTTTAATTACTGCCCTCAATTCTTTTGTCTACGATTCACGTAATTGAAAATGAGCGCTATGTACCGCTTCAAAATAGTTATGGAGCTATGTACAAAATTAAATGTAGTGTTTTCTCCATTAGAAATGGTTGCTGACTTTGAAATTTCGATACATAAAGCTGTTAGAAAGACATGGCCTAACTGCTTAATAATTGGTTGCCGTTTCCATTTAACACAAGCCTGGTATAAGAAAATTCAAGAAATCGGTCTCACGAATGAATATAAAAATACAAATTCTGAAACTGGCCAGTGACTCCATATGTTTTTTGGGTTAACTTTTTTAGCTAATGAAGAGGTTTCTGATGCTTTCGTGGAGGATTTGATGTCCGAACAACCATCAGGCAGAAAAATTGAATGGACTATATTACAGATAATTACATTGACGAAAATTCTCAGTTCCCACCACAATTATGGGTAGATTCATCAATATCATCTGAGAGAACAACAAATGCATGTGAATCATTTCATTCTCGATACAATGATAATTTTTATAATCCTCATCCAAATATTTTTCACTTCATTGATATTATAAAAAATATACATGTCGATATTTATGCTTGAAAAAATGGTGGACAGTACCGAAAAAAAGTTAATCTAAAGTATAAAAAACGCAAAGAAATGACTCAAAACCTTCTCAGTAAATAGAAAAATGGCGAAATATCTAGGAAACATTTTTTGAGGGGCATAGCTTTTCATTACAACAACAACAACAACAACAAAAAAAATGAAAACATTGTTATGGCGTTTTACGTACAGGAATTTGATCATTAAACAAAAATATAATAATTATTTTTAATTTACAAAATATTTCTTAAGCTTGTAACAAGTAATAAATGATTTGTAATTCAATTTTAAGTATTTTGTTTATAAATGCCTTACTTATAGTCCTTTAATATTTGTGTATTAATTTTTTGAATTAGGTTAATTGGTTAATACTGATTTATACGACAGAAAGCTCAATTTATTTCTTATTTCTTGTATGAATCCTTCTTATCATACATGTTATAAGATTCCTACTCCTAATAAGATAATTTAATTTATATTTTATTGCGTGAGCAGAAGAACTAAGAATATTGTGTAAGCATAAAATGTCTTATCTGTAATCATAAATCAATTTAATAGTACAAAATTTTTAAATTTAATTACAGGAAAAGGAAAAAAAAAAAAGAAAAAAGAAAGAAAGAAAACGAAAGGAAGAATAAAATCTTTTTGTAAAAAAATAGAACCGACTCCAAAAAGCAACTAAGTGCGCCTAAAAGTATAAAATAATTTCCTTCGCCAAACAACCTATAACACTACAATTAATCATAACTTTTGAAGGCGGCCCAAAATTAAATAAAATAAAATTAGTTTTTAAAGGTTTGTTTTTAGATCGATAGCAACAAATGCTGTTGTCTCGAATGATCCATTTTCATGTTTCCTTTATTATTTTATCACTGTATACAATTGGTCCATTAGTAGCATCTACATAGAACAGTGAACATTCTTCACAATGCGGTATTCATGTTTCTACGAAGTTAGAGTTTCATTTGCAGATTTGGTATAACTTTGATAACTATCATCCTTGGTGACTTTTGGATTTGGTGATCAAAACGTAATGCAAAAATATACACGCAAGATGTATATTTTCATAATACATATCGTATGAAGTATTGTTTCGTATTCTTGATTACTCTCTTAATATACCTTATCAAAACAATCATGATATCCCAAAGAAATTAAATATGTTTGCCAGATAATTTTGCGATTTTTCTTTCACCAAGGACGTCAGATACCAGCATCTTCGCCAACTTTTGCTGCTTACGAAATCTTATTTGTTTTCTTGAATCAAAGTAGTTTTCGGCTGCGTTTTGCAGGTGACAATGTGAGATGTGTATTTTGAATAGGATTTGATTTTTGTATTGAATAAAAGTATGGATTTTTATTTAATATTGCGCCGACTTCAAAAGTTATGGTTAATTGTAGTGTTATAGGTTGTTTGGCGAAGGAAATTATTTTATACTTTTAGGCGCACTTAGTTGCTTTTTGGAGTCGGTTCTATTTTTTTACAAAAAGATTTTATTTTTCTCTTTTCAGTGAAAACTTATTCATATAGCAGAACACCAGAAGACGTTCGACGGCAGTTTCACAAATCACAACTTCCAAGAAAAGTGATATAACTCAAAAAATAGTTTATATCACTGAAAAATACATGAAGCGCAGCCAATGTGAACAAAAATGTTACATCTCCATCGAGAAAGTTATTCGATAGAGAGACAGTTGTGCCAGTTTTATTCTAGTCAAGTTACTTTTAAGTTGATTTTTCTCAAATGCTGCATTTTTAAGTTGGGTCACTTTTGTTGCCTTTATCGGATATGAGACAAAAACTATTTATTGAACGAAATACGTTAAATTAAAAAGTCTTTAGAAATGCAAAGAACGGATACGCTGTGTTCGTAACCAAAAATTCTGTTAGCCATATATATTGAACTTTACAGTGAATACGAGTCATCCGCTGCGCTGAAAATTGCGCAGCGTAAAGTTCAAACAAAGAGCAAAATATGCATTGCAGCTGACGGACGGAAGATTCAACATCGATATTTACATACTGCTTTTACCGGTGTAGCTTCATGCGTTCAGCAGTTAGAGTGAGAACAGACTTTTGTGAGTATCTTGTAATTTCTTTATATCTTAATGAAATCATAATGAAACCTATTTCAGACGTAGATCATTACGAGAACAAAAAAAAGCATTAAAATTAAATCATCTCTTACAAAGTTATAAGCTATCAAATTTCAACAACAACAACAATGAGAAACATGGTTTGTATTCAGAACCTCTTCCTTTACGAAGTCGGTTTAAATCGTCTATGCGTTAACCAATGTGACCGCTTACAATAACCATACTTTGAATTTTACATAGCATAAATATCACCCGCTAAGCTACAGCATATGCAATGTCGTTCAAGTGTGTACAAAATAGGAAATTGTGAACAAATGTCTGAACTATCTTTTCGTACTAAATCAATGATGCTCTGCAATTTTATAATTAATTTTTTCCCCTCTCTTGAACCGTTTCCGAGATAGGAGCGCTAACTCCACTGTTTTCCACAAGTTGGCGCTGTAGGCGGTTGAATCGCGTAGCATATGCCCACTTTACTATACCTACGTACCACTTTTATGACTATAGCTGCAGTTGCTCAGCAGTTAAAAGAGTCGGAACTGACATTTTTGGGCACCCTGTATTTTCTTTTGATCGTAAAGATATTACAATGGGACTTATTTCAGACCAAGGCCTTTACAATAAAACAAAAAGTATCAAAATCAGATCATCCGTTCAGAAGTTATGAGCTAACAAACAAAAACAAAAAACATACGGTTTAAATTGAGAACATCCTCCTTTTTGAAGTCGGTTGATTAGAGCATCTCTTACAAAGTTATAAGCTTACAAACACCAACAACAACACATAGTTTTGAATTAAGAACACCCTCCTTTCTGAAGTTCCTTGAACGCGACTTTGCGCTAATCGATGTGACCGCTTACAGTAACAGTACTTTGAACCACAGAGTATATGTGTCATCCACTACGCTGCAAAGTGTGCAACGTAGTTCAAGTGTGCACAATGTAGGAAATTACGAGAAAACAACTGCACGTTTTAAGCGTTCTACTTTTAGCAATAAGGTCTAAAAACTGTCTTTTCGTAGTAAATCGATTATTCTTTACAACTTCGTAATTAACTTTTCCCACATCTTGAACGGTTTTTGAGATAGGAGCGCTAATTCCGCTGTTTTTCACCAGATTGCGCTTTATTTTCTTTAGATTGTAAAGTTATTACAGTGGGACCTACTTCAGACCAAGATCTTTACAACAAAACAAAAAGTATCAAGTAATCGTATTTTTTTCTCTAGAGCCGTTTTCGAGATAGGAACACTAACTCCACTATTTTCCACCAGGTGGCGTTGCAAACGGTTTAACCTTGTATTGCATAGCCATTTTGCTATACTTACATACCACTTTTATCAGTATAGCTGCAGCCGTTTAGCAGTTAAAAGAGTTGGATCTGCTTTTTTTTGGGCACCCTGTATTTTCTTTAGATCGTAAAGATATTACAATGGGACCAATTTCAAACCAAGACCTTTTCAACAAAACAAAAAGTATCAAAATCGGAGCATCCGTTCAGAAGTTATGAGCTAACAAACATAAAAGAAACATACGGTTTGAATTGAGAACCTTCCTTCTTTTTTGAAGTCGGTTAATAAAAATATTGTAGCATGAGATAAAAGCTTTTTTTATTTTTATTTTATTTATTTATTTATAAACAATATATTTTTATGTAGATTTCGTTTTCATTTGAGCTTAAAATGGAATACATCCATGTGAAGGAAGCTCTTTATTTGACAAAAGTAATTTTTATGGATTTTTGTATGTTATAAATCTTTTAGTGGCATATTCAACATTTTTTAAAAATAATTCTTTTCATATTTGTCAACTTTTTGGCTACCAGTAAATTTTAGTAATAATAATAATAAAAAGCTATATATTTATATATATATACATATATATATGAAAAGTTTTCACTGATTAAATAAAAAATTCCGATAGCCAAAAATGCTAAAATTGGCAATTATGACTCCTTTAATTAAAAATTTCCATTTTCAGAAACTATTTTTTTTCTCCCAAATCCTGCATTTATTTATTTATTTTTATTTTATTTTATTTTTTAAATAATAAAAGTTTATTTTCATGCACCAATTTTAAAGTTAAATTTGAAAAGCAAGAACTTTAACTTTTAAAGCAAAAATTAGGTTTCTAATAAAAAATATAAATAAAAAAATAAATTACTAGTACATTTAATAGTCGTAAATACTACACATTTTAAATCAGAGATATGGAATTTTCTGGTTTCTCTATAAACTTCTTTTACAGTTATATTACTGATTATATAAATTTGGGAACAACCATACTGCCTTATTATTGCCGTTTAAACTAGTATTGCTCAGGGGGGGGGGCGGGAATTAATAATAATAATAACTAATTTAATTAATCCGTCCTTTTTTTTATT
Source organism: Salticus scenicus (assembly GCA_963930645.1). Lineage (NCBI taxonomy): Eukaryota > Metazoa > Arthropoda > Arachnida > Araneae > Salticidae > Salticus > Salticus scenicus. Next base: position 243,655,095 of record OZ005659.1, read on the forward strand.
ATTAATGAAAGCAAACCTCCTTTCCACCTTTTCAATATATATATATATATATATATATATATGCGCTAGAGAATGAAACTGTAATTACCTGAAATTTTAAATATGAAAGGGTTTGGTAAAATTTTGAATTTGTGCACATGAAATATTTTCTTTATTTTCAAAGATGTAAAAGGTATGCCAAGCACATAGTATAAAATAAGTGCAGAGTCACAAATTGAAACAGACATTTTTTTTAATTAAAGGATTAATAAAGGCAACGTATTTGGAAAGAACAAAATATTCCTTCATTAGGAAAGAAATGCCTTTTACCTTTATGGGGTAAAATACGGAGTATGATTTCCTGTGCTTCTTTATAGATTAGCACGCATTTCTTGCCTGATTAAAAGAGACTTTTCTTTTCGAAACGCGTGCCTTTATTATTTATAAATAATACAGAAATTTTTCATTACAGTTCAGTTTTGTAAAGTTAATGTCGGATATGTCAAACGCAATTGGAAGTTGTAAGACTTTAGTATTTATGAACACAGAATAAATATATTTTTAAAATCTTCATTTGAGATTTCGCAAAAACAGGGAACACTTTTTTGTTAATTCGACAATTAGCATTAATAAGCAGCAGTGTATAAATTAACCCACGTTAAAAGACTAGAAGGCTTCTGAAAATTAAATACGTAATGCATAAGTAAAAACCCGGATATAATTACACTGGTTTACAGTGGTTCGGTAACAACGGTCAAATTATTATTTTTATTATTAATTCCAATTTTCCTTTCAATAGCTGGAAGCAAAAAAGTCCCACCATGTCACATTTTTCTGTTAGAGTATCAGGAAATGGCAATTTTCACGAATTTTTATCATTTTCACAGTATCACAGGTTGTAACCCTTCCTGCAGGCAACCCAGAGCAGAGTCCTGGCAAATCAGAGTCACGGCAACCATGTTTGTTCCATTTTTTTGTTTAAACATCAGAAAATGGCAAATTTCATTATTTTTGTTATTAATTTTACAATACAGTCGACAGCAAAAGTATCCGAGGACTAACCAATAATTCCGATATTAAAAAAGTACATTTAATACTATTTTGTTAAATAAATACTTATCGAATCATTTTCTTAGACTAACTAAGAACATGACTCGACAAGGATTTATTAAACAAAGCTGTATTAAGTGTACTTTTTTTAGACAGGGATTATTGCTTTCAGTACGGATTAAATAATCGTAACAAAAAATCTGTACGTGTTACAGATTTTTCGCTATTATTTTTGAATTCTGCACTGCAAAATAAGTTGAAAATCGCTAATTTCATTTTTGTTACCCTCCAATTTTTTTTTTTTTTTTGTCGACTAGTGTTATTTTCCTAAATTTTTATAAAGCTAAGATAATAAAAACAAAATAATTTTTTATACCCCACCCTGCACCCCCATCAATAAAAAATATATGCTTATTTATGATGCAATTTAATTGTAGAATGCAAGAGAAACAAATGAACAGTTGCCAAGATTATCTATGATATATATTTAGGATCCAAATGAAATATGAATTAATCCACAGTACTCATACTTTAGTCATTAAACAATTATACATGGAAATGAAACTTTATATAAAGCAATATATATTGAAAAGTTAATGAGCTTTTTAAGGAGCCTGATATATAAGATCATACATAACAAATATGAAACTAGTTGGCATAGGTGGACTCTGCTCAGTTCCCCATCATATTTATGTTCTCAGAAATTTCTAGTGCGAGACATATTACTAGTGGATCTGCAGATCAGGAGCCTCAACGTCCTATTTGCATCAGACATTATTCAATAGGTCATTTTTATTTTTTCCTTATTATATAATAGTATATATTGATTCGATCGACTTATTACCAAAATCAAATACATTCCTGAGGGGGGCGGCAGCCCCCCTCAACCCCCCGTTGTATCTCTCTTTGTATACCTATTTGTATATGATATAAAGTGTTACGAAATTGTAAATAATTGCATTTATTTTTGTATAAATTCTTTCAAAGAGATTTAGTAAGTTGATAAAATGCTAATTTTGTGCCTTTATAGTCGTTTTAGCATTAAAATAGCCAAATTTTCCTTTAAAAACGCATTAAAAAGCTCCTATAAGGGAAGAAATAAATTTGGTGCCAAATTTGGCGACTATTTCCCTCCTTGGCGATTTTTTTGGCGATCTTGGCGAGAAAATCCTTATTAGGGATATACCAAATATGGAAGCTCTAATCTCATTGGCTGATGTGATACGAGAATTTTCCAGAACAGTCTGTTTTCGATAGAAAAGTATAAAAGGAGCATTATTTTCGCCAAGGCGGTCAGTCTCAGATCTATATCAGTTTCGTCAAATGCTTGCTCAATGGGCTCATGAATATGTGTACCAAATTGCAAGTCAATAGCGTTATTTTGGGGGCCGCTATCGCGGTACATACAAATTCTTCCCATAAGCCGTAATGGTAAAAAAAAAACTTTGGCGTGTCCCTGTACACGAACTTACAAATGGAATGCACACCGAAAACTATACAGCTAATTTCGTGGGCATCATGAACATGTGTACAAAATTTCAAGTCAATAGCGTGTTTTTTGCGGCCGCTATCGCATGACAGACAGACAGACAGACGGAATCCAAAATCCTTTTGAGTCTCAACAGAGGGCCTCCATTCACATTTCGGCAAAAATTGGAAGTCAATAGCTTGATTTTTGCGGTGGCTATCGCGGTACATACAGATTCTTCCCATAGGCCGTAATCATAAAAAATCTTTGGCGTGTCCCTGTACACGAACTACAAATGGAATACACACCTAAAACTATACAGCTGATTCCGTTGGGCTCATGAACACGTGTACCAAATTGCAAGTCAATAGCGTGATTTTTGTGGCCGCTATCGCGGTACATACAAATTCCTCCCATAGGCCGTAATGATAAGGAAAACTTTGGCGTGTCCTGTACACAAATTACAAATGGAATACACACCCAAAACTATACAGCAGATTTCGCGGGGCACATGAACACGTGTACCAAATTGCAAGTCAATAGCGTGATTTTTGTGGCCGCTATCGTGATACATATAAATTTTTCTCCCATAGGCCGTAATGATAAGAAAAACTTTGGCGTGTCCCTGTATACGAACTACAAATGGAATACATACCAAAACCTATACAGCTGATTTCGTGGGGCTCATGAACATGTGTACCAAATTTCAAGTAAATAGCGCTTTTTTGGCGGCCGCTATCGCGCGACAGACAGACAGACACAGCCCAAAACCGTTTTGAGTCTCAACAGAGGACCTCCACTGATGTTTCGGCAATAATGTTAAAAGAAATGAATTTGATCAAAGCTTCATACAGTGACAGAATGAAATCTCCCCTAATAGGCTATCCACCGTTCACTTCGATATATTTATCTTATTCTAATCTATTAATTTATTTTATCGGGGTCAATTCCGTTGTTTAGTTTTCATGCTACTATTTCCAATGCAATAATCCTCAAATTCATATTTATATGAAAAATTTACAATTTCGCTATGTTGATAAAATCGTAAATTACGAATAATTTACGAAATTTTCCTACTAGAATAGTTGTATTCAATCATGTTCAAACAAATATCATAAACGTAATTTTGAAGTTGTCTAAAGTATTTAGGATCCTCAAAATGGAAGTTTATGCTCAATTTTGCTTTATTCTGACATGTTAAATAAATCGTAAATTCCAAATAACTTACGTATTTTTTAAATTGGAAAAATCATAGTCTATGATATTCATGCCAGTATCCTAAATATTATTTCGAAAGTGGTTTGACATCTTTACGATGAAAATATCCCTCAAGATTGACGTTTATGTGAAATTTTGCTCTATTCAGCCATGTTAAGAAATTCGTAAATTTCCAATAACTTACGAAATCTTTATATTGGAAAATTCATAGTCATTAATATTTATGCCAGTGTCCTAAATAATGTTTCAAAAGTAGTCTGACATCTTTACGATGAAAATATCTCTCAAAATTGACGTTTATGTGAAATTTTCCCCTATACTGCCATGTTAAGAAATTCGTAAATTTCCAGTAACTTGCGAAATTTTCAAAGTAGCATATTTATAGTTACTGATGTTCATTCCGGCATCAAAACTGATATTTTAAAACTGGTCTGACATTTTTACAGTAAAAAGTTTCCATTTAATGCACGTTTAAGTGATTTTTTGTCCTATTCTCCCATGTTAAGAAAATCGTAAATTTCGAATAACTTACGAAGTTTTTAAAATCGAATGTTGCAAACGAATAGGGTTCTTGCCAGTGTCGAAAGTAATATTTTAAAACTGATCTGACCTCTCTGCGACAATTTGTTCTTGAGATATCGTGTACACAGACTAACAAACTAACGGACTGACCCACTAACAGACTAACACACTAACAGACTAACAGACACCCTACAGACAGACACCATAGAAATTTTGTCATTTTCGGATTCCTCACACCTGAAAACGTGTAGAAAAGTCAAAAAACCGAGGTCGAAATTTTTCACGATTACCTAAGTTCCCCATACCTATAGTATGATGGGGAACTAACAAGTATAACAGAAATAAATAATTGGTAACTAGAAGAGAAAGCAGAGGCCCCTACGGCTATATATATATATATATGTGTGTGTGTGTGTGTGTGTGTGTGTGTATATATAAAGAAAGAAAAACAAATACTGTACTTAAATTATTTCTTTATTTTTGATTCTATGCATTTCATACTGCAAAGTTATTTCCTTTGAAGTATATTGTAACAATTTTATTACAAATTATTAACACTACTATATAACATTTAAGGATTTAAATAACTATTTTAGCTTTAATATGAGGGTTATAACTGTAATTAATACATAACAAATTTAAATTATCATCACAATAATTGTATTTTTTTTTAAAGTAAAATTATTGATGAAGGTGCATAAGATAATAGTTAAATTATTAATCAAATTAAAATTTATTTTAACGAGTATCTTTCAATAACATAATATTAAATGTTATCTAACACAATTGTTGATATCCTATAATTGTCTCTAATCTCATTTAAACAAAAAAAAAAAATCTACATTACGATCATAAAATTACTATGTTAATTAATTACATTTTTCAAAGAAACCTCGTTAAGTTTTAATTTTCACTTGCTTATTATTATTTTTTTTTAAATTTACTGTAATTATTATCTTCATTTTAACTATTGGGTTGTTCGGAAAGTAATTTCGTTTTTTCCTTCGAAAATGAAAGACGATTTTCTTATATTGTATAATTATTTTTATGAATTATATATTCTCCACTTTGATCGGTTTCTTAGCGATCTCACGAGTTGTTATTTGGCAGTTTTTCATAAATCAATACTTTATTTTGTCTTCATTAGCACAAACTGGTTTTCTAGAACGTTATGCATCTTCAACTTAAAATTGCCAGAACAAAATTTGGTAAACCAGTTTTGACAATAGCGTTCTTTAAATAAATTTTTTGTGCACACATCGTATACTTTTTTCCTTGTTTGAATAGTATTTTCGCATTTTTGATAGCAAAAACAAAATATGCCGAAAATGTCGCTTCTGATTTTCTTTATTTGATAGGGCACCCATCAAAAACTATTGAGCAGAATAAAACGACCTTTTTCACAAGCAAGCCTTGCTATATCAGCTGTCACAATATGTAATGGCAATGCAACTTAAATGTGAAGAAGGTGTGAAAAAAATACAATTAAGTCCTCTGATGAAAAAAACGAAATGACTTTCCGAACAACCCAATACAATAAGGTCTCCACTTATCTCTGGTGGATTCTGCTCCTTATTCTTCTTCTAGTAATTATTATTATTATTTTTTTTTCTGTTATAGTTTGTTTATATTTGTTACACATAACTCACCAGTAAATATAGCAGATACAACTCATTAACTATTTCAATATCCTCTGCCGTGTAAAAGGCTATATTTCTATAAGTAACTGTTTATTGATTAATTCAAGCCTTCTTTCCTTATGTTTGATCACAGTAATATAAATTATATATATACATATATTTATTCAAACTTTCTCCCTTCTTTCACTACTAGTTGGTTATAAATAATTATTTATAGTGATATTTAAAAAACAAAAAGAAAGAAAGAAACACATTTGAAGGATTTTTTTTTCTCTTGAACCCAGTTTTCAAATTTTTATCGCAAATTATTACAAACAAAAATTTTATTTTAAAACTTAAAAATAAGAAAATCAAATATTCCCATTGCATTCCTTACGAAATCTATACAAAATATCTTATTAATTTTGTTAATACAAAAATAATAAATTTATATTCTAATATCGTGAACTGATAAATCAATGCTTGAATTTTTGGTAAAATAAAAATAAAAGTACAGCACATACACATTTAAATAATTACGCTACACATGAAGATCAGTTATGCAATATACACATGCAAATGAAACTATTTTCTTCCGGGAGATTACTTATAAAAGCTATAAATCTGTCACAGATTTATTTTTTCTTTTGCACGCGTGTGTGTAAGAGTGTGTACTATTTATGTCATCTGTAAGGGAATGAAGGACACCCCCCCCCTTCTTATCAGTACATGTCAGCCATAAACATGGACAATGGACATAGGAAAGGGGGGTGTGGGTGTCAGGGCAAACGACCTGTGCCTGCGAAAAAAGGGTGCGGGGAAATGACCCATTTTTTCTGTCAAGATATTATGCGTCAGGGGAATCGACCTCCACCCAGGGGATCTAGAACGAACTTATCGAAATCTGCTCGTTATCGGAATTTCTCCGATGTGACGTCACTTTCCGACTGCCTTTCTTATTTCGCTAGAACGAACTTATCGAATCGCTTTCATTATCGGAATTGTCTGGCGGAATCGTTTTCTGAAATTTCGACAGGTCTTTTCCGGGTGGAATCGTCGCGAGATAAACAATTCACGGTTCCCATGGCGTCCATCTTGGCATTAGGTGTTATTCAAGAAAAGGAAAAATCAAGTTTAAATATATTTAAATCTTTAAAATTAATTAAGTTAAATAAAAATTGTAATGTATATATTGGTAACTAAAATTCTTATTTAAAAAGTAAGAAGAATAACATGTCTTAATATTTAAAGTTATTGAAAATTAATTAAATATAATAACAATTACAATAAATACCCATATATATATATATATATATATATATATATATTGTAATTAAAATTCTTATTAATCATGTATAATATTAATAGCATATCTGTTAAGAATAACAAGTATTAATATTTAAAGTTATTAAAAATTAATTAAGTTTAATGAAAAATTCAATTATATATATATATATTAACTAAAAGTCTTATTTAAAGTATGTCTATGAATGATATAAGTCCCAGTATATAAAACATTAATAAAGCTTAAAGGAAATTATGATAAATATTTATTTTCCCTTTTAAATTTTATTATAATTGAATTAAGTAAGTTTGAGACACAGCACGCCAATTCTACATTCACTTGCAAAACTTCATTTGTAGCTATATAATAGAATCTAATAGGAATATCTCATTTTTTAGAGAGGGAAAAGTAAGTGAATATGTTTTTTTTTTTTTTTTTTTTAATTAAATAATTGATTTTTACAATCTAAATTAAACATATTATATAAATTCACTTACAAAACGAAAATTAATTTTCAGACGGTTTTACTTTTTCTTACTTTGACGGAAGATAATTTCCTTACAGTGCTTAACGATTCAGTAAATTCTAGAAACAGTACATACAAACATTAAAAAAAAAAAAAAAAAAAAAAAAAAAAAAACTGTTAGGTTTGCTTTAACACATGTAAATACAATAAATCTATTATAATAATATATGTACACAAAAATTTTAATTAAGGAAATTTAAACAAAAATGTTAATATTTATGTGTATATGTAATAAAGAAGCATTACCGTAATTATAAAGTTAATACAGATTGGACAAAAAAAAAAAAAAAAAAAAAAAAAAACCTGTATTACATCCAAAGCTCCTATATCCACAGTAATTCGTCGTTCACTAATGAATGCTAGCAGCTAACACTTCAAGGCAGAAAATCATTTACCTACATTTACTGCCTTGAAATGCTAGCAACTGGCAAAAGGTGAAGTTCGGCAATAACATGGGAACATATTTGGAAAATACATACGGTATTTACTAAAAATAAATGGGGATAAATACTCTTTTCTTATTAAATAAAACAAAAACACACATTCACAACCACACAAGCAGAGGCAGCCATCTTTGTTTATCTAAAAAATCCAAATGAAATATCGCGGCGAGGATGAAATTATCCTTGTCTGTGATTGGTCAACTTAATCCGATTTCGAAAACTTTCCTTTCTCTCTGGGAGAAGTTTCGACTCACCTTTCCGAGGAGTTGGTGCTAGGGTATAAAACGCACATCGGGATGATTTTAGTAAATCTGGACGTTTCCGATAGTGAAAAGTTTCCGCGTCGAGTTCTTTTCGATGGGTTCGTTCTAGAGCCCCTTGGCTGTAGCTAACGATATATTTGGGGAGGGCAAAGTGTTAAATGAGCCGACTCAACAATGGCTCAAAGCCGACTCATGTCAATACCCCCTTCCTCCTATCCCCTAAAAAAGAAAAAAAAAAAAAAAACTATGATATTTACTAATTTTACTTCCATTACATGCCTACCTTAGGCAATAGAAACATTCCATTTAATCAAAAAATTTCATATCAAATTTTCTTCTGACTTACATGTTTAAAGGTCTCTAAGTCTATTTTTTTTTTTTTTTTTTTTTTTTTTTTCCTGCATAAGTGTGCATTTGTGTATAAGTGTGTATGGAATCATGATTATTATTCTTTCAAAACTAAAGAGAAAACAACGAAACTTAAGATAGTTCGGGTGCACAGAGGAGTTTGGCAATTTTTGGTGAAAATTGGGAAACCTAACTCGAACAAGACCATAATTCAACTTCAGCTGACATTTC